>VZRR01007005.1:0-140757 GCA_013398015.1 Oreocharis arfaki
ATATAATATAATATATGATATGAGATGATATTGGAAATATTTAAAATGATGAGCTCAATTAATACACTCATTAAAATGAGTGATGTAGAAATGGGTAAAGTTTGTACCTTCTCCAAGCAAAGCTGTCCTCTGAGCTGCCATCTGAATCCACAGTTTCTCATCTACTTTAGCTTAGAATTAGAGCAAGAAAATTAAGATCTGACCTTGCTGCAGCTCAATAGAAAATTTAATGTGGATCCTGATCCTGAATATTGTCTGTGACTATCTGAAAACTTCTTGCCTTATTAAAAACCAAAGCAGGGCAAAAGAGAAAACTGGTAAAACAGTTTCAGGGCAGCTGCCTGGAATTTTTCATGGTAATTAGCTTGGTTTATAGACTTCAAAACTATAAACAAGACTCATTAAATACAGCAGAACAACGTTTTCTACATTCACAAAACTACAGATCAGCATTTGTGAGCCCTCAGGAAGGCATTTAGCCCTCATCCTAATTACATACAGTGATTTAAAACCTAAAAAAAAAAGGGGTGAGGTGGATATCTATTGTTGTTTTATCAATGATAGCATCTTTAATTAGACTAAAATGGTGCACACAAGCTTTGAAATACAGGATCCAGTGCTGGTCTCTGTAGTTGTGCCAACAACAAACTCAGTTCCATGTTCTGGTGCTGCACTTGACTGCCTGTCTCCTCAGATTAAGGATGCAGCCTGAGGCCACAGCCATGATAGAGAACTATAAATAACCCTGGCAATAAACTGACTCTGGAATTCTCTCAGGAACTGGGAGAAAACAATTCTAGATCTGCAAATGCATTAAACTGCAAGGGTGAGTCTTGGGCTGCACCTTTGGGAGGAACTTCAGCAGAGAACTGAAACCTGGAGCAAAAGTTCCCAATGAAAACGTGGAATTAGAGAACCCCAGAATTACAGAGCCCCGGAATCCCAGCCTGGGTTTGTTGGAAGAGAATTTAAAGCCCATCCCATCCCACTCCTGCCATGGGCAGGGACCTCCCACCATCCCAGGGGGCTCCAAGCCCTGTCCAGCCTGGCCTTGGGCACTGCCAGGGATCCAGGGGCAGCCACAGCTGCTCTGGGCACCCTGTGCCAGGGCCTCTCCTCCTCACAGAAGTACATTTTCTGGAATGTGGCTCTGTTTTTTCTGTGGGAAAATACAAAATATCTGTGAGGAAATGTTATTTTTTTTGTATCTAGAAGCAGAACTGGGGAGCAGGAGCCAGCAGAGCACAGGTTTCCCTTTTCCCCAAGCCAGAAACTCAGCAGTTCTCAGAGAGGAGCTGGGGATCCCTTGGTGTGGCAGCAACACTTTCCTGAACTGCAGGGTTTGGGGAGAAAACCTGCTGTGCCCTGCTACTGCAGGGCAGGGAACACAACCTGGAAGGTATTTACATAATATTTGTCATTTAAAAATAAAAAATGACTGCAGTGGGAGCTCTGAGAGCTCCAACACTGTCAGAAGATTAGAAGCTAAATACATTTTGATTAGAAATACTGGGCTTTGATGAGCCTTGGGAGTCCCTTCCAGTTTAGGATTTTCTATGATTCGATGGCTTAATTGTTTCATTTACCACAATATTGCAGAAATGGCCAGCACCAGAGCAGGGGTTTGGTACAGCTGAGCTGATCTTAAATCCTGTGTTCTGATGAAGATATTGATCTATTGATCTATTGATCTATTGATCTATTGATCTATTGATATATTGAGATATTGATGAATTGTGTGGGCACACCTTGTCACAGGTGGGGGCAGCTCAGACCCAAGGCTGTGCTTGTACTGATGGTTCTTAGTCTGGCTAAACTGGAGCAAAAGGAGGGGGAAGCCACAATGATTGTTTAGAAATACCAGTTTATAAGAGGGGAAACCATAAACAGTTAAACAACTCAAGGTATTGACGGGAAATCGAAGCTAAAATCACAGAATCACAGAACACCCTGAGCTGGAAGGGACCCACAGGATGATCCAGCCCAGCTCCTGGCCCCACACAGGACAACCCCAAAATCCCACCCTGTGCCTGGGAGTGTTTTCCAACAGGATGATCTTTCAAAGGAGGAGTTGGACACAGGTAGTTCACCAAAACCTCAGCACCATGACATGAAAATTAATTCAATATTGGTATTGGAGTTGAAAGGATGACCTGGCAGGTCTGATTTCTCTCTGCTGATGCCCAAATAATTTCTCTCTCATTTTCAGTTGTATTGGGATGACATTTCAAATCTCAGTGCTCTGCATGAATTCCAGAAGCAGCTTGTGCCAGTGGGAAGGGAGAATTCAGCATCTGAATGAATTTCAGCCTCGTGTTTTGTCCTGAACACTTGCTGTTCCCTTTTCAGATCTGGAAAGTTGCAGAGTGACATATCTCTGGATTTTTTATGTTGTGATTCTTTTCTCCTAGGATCTATGCCCTGCTGGTTCTGGGAAACTTGTGACCTCTGCATTTTTAATTAGAACTCGTAACTTTTTCCATAGCAACATATTTTGATGCTGCAAATACAGAATCTGTCAAATCAAACAACTCCTGGTCAGATGAAATCCAAATATATGGAAATGCTGAGCAGCAATAGGATGTAGGATATGGCACAGTAAAGAAAAAAAAATAAAAGAGACAAAAGGAGGGGTGGAAGCTTTGGTTAATTTATAATTGATTTTAGTAATTAATTAATCAATACAAGTTGTTCAATTGTTGTATCAGTACCCACCTGGTACAAAGGAATGAACTGTTCTCAGGAAATATTTTAGATGTAGAAAAGTCTCACTCCCAGGGATGAGCAGTAGAAGCAGGTGGTGAAAGCAAAAGAAATCCTCTGAAACAAACCCCAAGCTCAGATAATTAACAGAATAATGGAATTTAATAGGATGGGTAAAGGCAAATAATTTAGTAAAATACAGCAGTTTTAGATGGACCTTTTCAAAACCATTGATTTATGATACATCCCTTGCATGTGCCAAAATAGTATTTCCTTCAACAACAAAGTTTTGGAATTTTTGGCTTTGCTGTTTAAGGGTTACTGTAACTCATTCACAATGGCATTCTCAATTACAGACATCTTTGGTATTCTTGTTTTTACTCTATTTACTACAATCTGCTGCCATTTATTAATTATTCACTATAATTTGGTATTGCTGTTTTTGACATCTCGGTGAGCTTTTTAAACACATTCTTGTGTCAGTAGAGACCTGTGCAGAATAGTGTCACCTTTCCCTTGGATTTACCAAGTAAGGCATTACTAAATTTCCTCTCTAGCATGAAAAGTCTTGGACAAAATTATTGTTATTATTATTTTCTGATTAACCAGATTTTTGCTCACTCTCAGAGTCAGTTACTTGGGTTTCCTTTTCCTTCTTTAAGCAAAGATTTTCTTTCAGACTAAGAAATCACCTTTTACTGCCATTCCTAGTCCCACACCAGTCTCTCACCCTTCTGCAAGGCCATCCCTCTGGAATTCCCTGTCAGGCCAGCAGCCAGGAGATATCCATGGGCTTGTTCAGCTTTTTAAACAAATGTTGGAGCGCAGGAACATCTTCTAGAAGCAAAGACAAACACCAATGTGGGAATGGCTGCTTTGGTTTCTTCCCTCTGGTTAGTGTTAGACACATGATTACTGTGCCTTTGTCTGGTCCATCTGTTTCCACTTTCCATAAAAAACGCTGGGATATGAAGTTAAACTTGGTGTGTTTTAACCTTGCATTGCAAACAAGGGGTTCCTGGGGTTCCTGGGTGCTCCACTCACACACCCTGGGGGTGGGTCTGGGCAGAGGGGCACAAACCCCCGACATTTCCTCACAGATATCTGATATTTTCCCTCAGAAAACTCAGATCCACATCCCAGAAAATGTCCTTTGTAGTCTGCAAGGCTGTCTAAACAGAGTATGAAAATAGATGACATCACTTACACAATTTAGGTTTTCTCCACGAAAATGAAAAGCTCCGTTCGTGTGAACTCCCCGACAATTGTCCGAGGAGGGAACTTTTCAAATGAAATGCTTCGTCTCACTAATTTAGAGCAACAAAAACCACAACACTGCTCTGAAAGCTTTGATTTCCCAAACCCATGACGTTTCTTAATTTATTTAGAAGCACGATGGAACAGTTTCATAAATCTCCTGCCACATATACCATCCACTCGGGCAATCTGACAGCTTGTTTGCCGGAATATCTGAGACACAGAAGGAGCATCACTATATTTATGTGTGCCCAAAAAGGACACAATATTATTTTTAAAAACCAAATGGCAAAAAATGGAATGTTTTGGAGTTGGAGGAATGAAATTTCCCGCATTTTGCCTTCCAAGTATAGAATGTTCAAGGTTGTGCCTGCAGCGACCAGGCGTGATTTCTGCCCAAGGAGCTTGGTGAGAGCAGCTGGGACTGGCACTGCTTGGACCAGCCCAGCACCATTCCCTCACTTTCTGGGGCTGCTGCTTTCCCAGCTATTTCCACAGATCCTGGCTGTCTCCTGGGTCCTGAGGATGCCACAACCTCAAACAGTCTTATAAATCTAGAGGGGGAAATGATCTGTCTGTCGCTGTAAGCAGAGAGCCCACGAGAACGTCTGTGGGGTTTTACCAGCAAAGCTGCTGAAAAAAGAGCCAAGATGGGATCCCTGACCTTTCCCAGCCCTCCTCCACTCGGAGCAGCCCACAGCCTGCTCTGGAAAAGCTTCAGCTCACCCAGGGAGCAAAATTAGAAATCTTCTCCAGGGACACTCTTACTGTCTTGCACCAAACCAGTCCTCAGTGCAACAGGGGGATGGAAAGCAGAGAAGAGTGAGTTCAGAGAGTGCCTGTCCCTCACTGAGGGTTTCCCACAGCTCAGTGGGAATGCCCAGACACGCTCAGGCGGCGCTGGGAGGGAGCTGTCGAGGGGCAGGAGCAGAGCCAAGCCCTGGCCTGTGATTCATGGAGCAAGAAAATCATGTTTGAACTGAGTAACAGCAGCACTTCCCAAGTGTCCAGATCCTCTTATCCCCACTGCTCGTACAAACCCGACTGGCATTCCAGTAATGGAGTCGTTTTTCCAAAAATTTTTGGGCTTATGACTGTTACTTAAGGCTTTTTGAAGGTTCATGATGACCATGTACAGTTTCTTAGAAAAAAGACCTGGTTATTATAGTCTCATTTTGATCATAAGTCACCACAGCAAGGTGAAAACAATAAATGTGGAGTATTGTCCAATAAATGAAAAATCAGATATTCCAGTGATTCAAACCCCAGGTATTTCCAATAAACTAAAAATCAGGTATTACAAATAACCAGCTGCAGTACACTAATGTTTTTAAGTTCAGGTCACTAATTGCTGGGTTATGATTAGAGTTTTTAAGTGAAATCTACCAAACAGTTTGTCCCATTTTTGTGACCACTTCCAGCTCCTGGCCTGCTTGGGAAAGATGTGAGGACCGGGGAGATTTTGTGAGGATGTGAGGTTTGGGGAGATTTTGTACCACACAGTGCAGAACCTGACCCTGCATCAGCCAGAGGGAGAGCAGCTGCTCCCAGGGAGCTCCAGGTGTGTTTTGGATGGGGAAAACACACTCAGCCCAAAATTCCTGGAAGGTTTGGCAGCTGCTGCCCCACAAACAGAGGTGCTGGTGTGATCTCAGCAGATTTCCAGCCTCCACACCGTGAGAATCTCTTTTGTGTGCTCCCAACCCTCTCCTGCTGGTGCTGCCACGCCGACTGAGGGCCGGTGTCGGCCTTAACAAGCCCCTGTCCCGCTGGCTGCTGGGGGCAGGGATGGCAGAACCATGGAATCATGGAATCATTTAGGTTGGAAAAGCTCTCTAAGATCACAGAGTCCAACCATCAATGCAGCACTGCCAAGGCCACCACTACACCCTGGCCCCACGTGCCACACCCACACTCTGCCCAAACACTTCCAGGGATGGTGCCTTGGGCAGCCCAGTCCAGTCCACTTGACAACCCTTTCAGTGGAGAAATTTTCCCCAATAGCCAACCTAAACCTCCCTGGCCCAGCCTGAGGCCGTTCCCTCTCCTCCTGTCCCTGTTCCCTGGCAGCAGAGCCCGCCCCCCCCCGGCTGCCCCCTCCTGTCAGGGAGTTGTGCAGAGCCACAAGGTCCCCCCTGAGCCTCCTTTGCTCCAGGCTGAGCCCCTTCCCCAGCTCCCTCAGCTGCCCCTCACCAGACTCGTGCTCCATAACGTGCACAGAAATCTGAAATGGTAGGATTTTCCTGCAGGAATGTGGGAAGAGACAGGACAAAGGCCACAGTGCCCAGTGGCTCCCAGCTCACCCCAGGAGGGAACAGCCTGGGCTCGAAGAGCCTGATGGAAGCTCAGCAAGGCCATAGCATGAGTCTCCTCTGGGCTGTGACCCCATACAAGCCATAAGATTTTTCCTGAAATAATCATAAAATATCTCAAACTGGAAGGGACCCATAAGGATTGTGGTGTCCAACTCCCTGTTCCATGCAGGAATCCCTAAAACTAAGCCAGAACACTAACAGCCTCACCCAGGAATATTTATATCTATATCATGATAGAAATACATCTAAAAACACACATAACCTATAATACATTGCTCTCTCTATATAATATACTGTATTATATCTGTAATGCAGTACAGAATACATAAATTCCATCACCAGAAACACAACAGGATGTCAAAATTACACTCTCACCTTTATAAATCCTTGTATTACAGTAACCATCCACTGTTTTTCTGCACCCTTTTACTGGGTTTTGTGCTTACACTGAGATCTAAGGTGTGTCAGGTAAGCAACTGCTTTAAGTGCAGTGTTTGTCCAGACCTGAAGAGTATGAAAGCCACATACAGTAAATAACTGACATAAAAGCAGGTTTGCCTCCTCCACTCAACCCTGTGTAGAGGCAAAAATAAAAGAGTGGAAAGAGAATGTCCACTTTCAATTGTCTTGCTCTGTGTAAAAACTGCAAAGCCCAAAACTTGGCTTCCTTTTTCAATGAATTCCATATTACACAGTGGCAGGTAAATATAACAAATATTTAACACAAGGGGCCTTCACACAAGCTGTGGATCAGATCAAACGTTTTAATTAAATATCTTCCCTCCTATGATCATCTAAAGGACGTGGAAGTGTGTAAGATCAGGACACACATGCATTAAAGGGCTCCAGAGTATTCTGTCTTCCTCCAGAAAGTTGCATTTTAGGGGTTTCTCAAGTCAGAAGTCAGCATTGCTCCTCCCTGGCTTCCCTTCCCAGGAATGTGTTCATTTTCCCCCGAATCTACAGAAATTTCCCACGTTCACAACATTCTACAGCCACGGGAAGAGCGCTCATCCATCCTCTTTTCTGAGAGTGGATTTTGTTGCCCCCTGCTTCCCATGCTGTAAAAGCACACAGCATCACCTTTGCCACGGCTCTCAGGACTCCGTTCTATCAAATCCCTCCCATTTTCCACATTATTTTACTATTTTTCCCCGTTATTTTACTCCTTTTCCTCATTATTTTACTCCTTTCCCCCATTATTTTACTCCTTTCCCCCATTATTTTACTCTTTTTCCCCATTATTTCACTCTTTCCCCCCATTACTTTACTCCTTTCCAGGCTAAAGTGTTCCCCTACCTGTGCATGAAAAACACCTGCATCCCCTCGCTGTCCCTCTCACCCCTCTTTGAACCTTTCCCAGTTCCACCCCCTCCCCCTGGTGCTGTGGAATAACTGCACACGAGTGCCCAGGGAATTCTCACAGTGACAGAATTTATTCTGCAGGTCACCTCACGCCAGAGACTGGTTAAAAACAAATCCTCCAAAGGTGTTTTTCCCGATTTTGAACGATCAGCTCAGAGCCAATTACTCTTAGTGCAAAATTAGGTCTTTGAATGGGTTTTTGTTGTTTTTGGTTTTTTTAAAATTTTAATCCTGGTGCATCACTTCACACACCTACACTGACCTTTATCTTTCATTCCATTTGACAGAAAATGTGATGTAATAACATCCCCTGCAATTCCTCAGGGAGTTTTAAGACCAGAGCCCACCATGAAAACGGAGTCTCCTTGCTCTTTCCCTCTCCTGATCACTTCTGAATGCCACGAGCCCGGGTTCAGACCCCAGGACCTCCTGGGAATCAACTCTTCAATTTAATCAACTCTTTAATCCCATCTTTCTTCCTGCCTTCTAAAAGATCCATTTCCTTGCATAAGGACTTTCCTCCCCTGGACCACAACAGCCCAGCAGTGTCAGCACAGGAATTTGCTTTCTGAAATGCATCGTTATGATTTTTAGATCATTTCAGAGTAGAGAATTTGATGTTTTTATTTGGTTCCATTGAAGTGGAACCTCTTAAGGAGTGGGAGCATTTAAGGAGGCTCAGGGGGGACCTTGTGGCTCTGCACAACTCCCTGACAGGAGGGGACAGCCGGGGGGGGTCGGGCTCTGCTGCCAGGGAACAGGGACAGGAGGAGAGGAAATGGCCAGGGGAGGTTCAGGATGGATTTTGGGGAATATTTCTGTACTGAAAGGGTTGCCCAGCCCTGGCACAGCTGCCCAGGGCAGCAGTGGAATCAGCATCCCTGGGAGGGGTTTAAAAGCCATGTGGATGTGACACTTGGGGATGTGGATTAGTGGTGGTCTTGGCAGTGCTGGGTTACTGAAATTGAGGAATTCCAGGCATGCTGAAGAGGAGGGTAAGGGGAATGCCCACTCAACCCAGATTTGTTGTAGTTTCAATTGATACAGATCCTTACAGAACTTCTGTCTGACCACTCTAACAAGAGGGACATCGCTGCTGTCTGTGGTTTGAGTTTACAGAACAGCACTAAATATTTATATCTATGCAGGTACAGCTCACCTGTCACCAGAGTAAGATCAGTTCACAGAGACATCACACCAAGAACAAGTGACATTTTATTTGAAGCCCCCCTGAAACAAGAAATGAAAACATACCTTAGCAATAGATTGCTTTGTCACTACTAGAACCAATAGTAAATGTTCTGATAGGGTCAGGGAGACTCAGGAATCATTTTTCCTGAAGGTCACTGGTTTCACAGATGATTCTGTCTGTTGTCAGTAAGGTGGAAACTAACAGGATCTCCTCAGAGAAAACCACTTGGATTCCCCCACAGCCTGGGGCTGTAGCTGATGCTCTGTGGCAGAGGGGAAGGGGAAAGGAAGGGGAAGAGAGGAGAACAATGGGACAGGACAATGAGGAGGAATTGATCAGAGGAAATCTGCCTTCGCCACTTTTAGATTTTGTCAGGAAAACAGAACACATAACAATTATCAACTTCAATTCTATGCTATAATTTTACACATATTTTTATAAGGCAGTTTAATCATTAAACAACTAGATTAACAAAAAAGAGTGATACCAAAATTTACCAGTGTTGTCAATAATTTCCAGAACATTTTGTCTCTCAGCTGATGTAAATAATCATAGTTTACTGAATCCTGTATGTCATCACTTTAAATCTTTCCAGACAACTTTAAATCAATGATGGAAACACTGAAGTTTTCCGTGGTTGATCTCAGCTGTGGAATTCTGAACCATGTGTTGGAGATGGAATATACCAAAACACACAGGGAATGAGGCCCTCAGAGCAGGGATTGCACCCCTTCCATCCAGAGCCCGTGGCTCAGTGTCCCACGGGGCTAAACCCTTCCAAGTCTGCTGCACCTCCAGGGAATTCATTAACTTGCAAATAAAAGAGCAGGATGACAGCTGATGGGAGTGCAGTAGATACACAGAGGTTTTTCCACATCAGTGTTTTAAATTTAGGTGACCAAACTTCGCCCTCTGATTTCTGCACTTGGAGTCTGGCTCTGTCTGTAGAAGTCTCTGAATGCAAGAGGCCGTGTACAAATGTCACCTTTTATCTGGGAGGTGATATTTTTGGCAGCACTAAGTTTTCTTCTAGAATTTCTTTATGTCCCAGATTCCTCAGTATTTATTTTATAGTTCTGTGTCCGTGTCCTCGGGGAGCCTGGGTCTGAGAACTTTCTACCGTGGTTTTGGTCGGTATTTGAATGAACATTCAGCTCCTTTTTTGTGTCATGGAGTCACGTTTTCCCCCTCCCAGGACTGAAGTTTGGGTTTCTTTACCCCTCTTTGGAGAACTTACTGTCTGACATTAATTCCCTGAGGCTACAGATTAACCACCCTGGCATATTTAAAGTCTAAAGTTTGAAATCAAATGAGAACTAAAGGTGAAAAACCACTATCTGAGAATAAAAATTATATTGATCATCTGGCAATATTTCAGGAGCTACATGGAATTTGTTCTCATCTCCTAGTGGCAGCCAGTGAATCTCAGTTTTCTGTCCCAGGGAATGACTATAGGGAATTATTTGTTAATGCTAGATGGCTAAAATGTCATAATACCAAATAATATCACATTATCATAATTTCAAAGTTACCAGTCTGTTAAAAGCTGAACTTTGTGATCTGCTACTCCACAGTTTAATTTTGCAGGAGGAAAGTCACTGTTCCTCAGGATATTGACTCCTCAGAAATGACCGGACTTGGTTTTTCCTTGCTGAGTTCACGCTCTAACCAGCAGCCTTCAGCCTTTGTTTCTCTACCAGGAAGACCCTGCAGAATTCCCTCCACTCAGCACCACGTGCCAACAAGCAGCCAGACTTCAGAGCCTCCAGAAGAAGGAAGAAAAGCCCACAGCTGGTGCGTCTGCAGGGCTGCAGGCCATGGAACCACTTCACCCACGAGAAAAAGATGGAAAAGAAATAGACTCCAGCACCTGTGATAATAACCAGGCATTTACACATCAGTCTAAACAGTTTTGAAGAGCCACAGGTGTACTCTAGGCCACAGACTTCTCCTTTTCCTCTGAGAAAACATCCAAAGAAAACCAGGGAATGCTGTACATCAGGATTATATCCTTAACATAGAGTCACAGAGTATCCTGAGCTGGAAGGGACCCACAAGGGTCATTGAGTCCAACTCAGGACACCCCCAAATCCCACCCTGGGCATCCCTGGGATTGGTGTCCAAACATTTCTGGAGCTCTGGCAGCCTTGGGGCCGTGCCCATTCCCTGGGGAGCCTGGGCAGTGCCCACCACCCCCTGGGAGAAGAATTCCTTAATTGCTCTGACTGCCTCTGAAATTCTTCCTCTTTTTCCACTCCTGACTTTCTCACTTCTAAGAATTTCGAGGGCTGGTTGAATACTGAGAAAGGGGATTGCAATTGTGATGAAAATAAAAGCAATACCCTCCAAACAGCTCTGGAACAGATGCTGATCTTTGCCTTGAGGTTACCGGGGCTGTGTTCGCATCTGTCGGTGAGTCACCAGGGCAGAGATTAGAACGTTGTGTTTGTGTTTAGATTATCTGCTCTGAACGCATCCGGGTGACTGTCCTGGGATTAATTTGATGAAGGCTGACATTTGTGTACTATCACCCCATTGTTATCTGGTCCTCACAGGCTTTGTTGGCAGTTCCATCATTCCCTCCCCCATTCAGCTGAGGAAGGGGAATAAGAAAGTGGAAAAGGTCAGATGTCTGAAGTGATCCTCACCATGTGCTAACATTTACATCACAAAAATTAATGGAATAATTGCAACCCCAAGAGCGAAAGGACAAAAGCTCTCCTTTGGGGTGCAACCACCTTCTCACACAGAATTTGTGTCTTATTCTTCTCCCAATCGCATAAGACAGTAACAGAACAAGAGGGAACTGTTTTCAACTAAAAGAAGATGATTTAAATCAGATATTAGGAAGAAATTCTTCCCTATGAGGGTGTTGAGGCCCTGGCAGAGGGTGCCCAGAGAAGCTGTGGCTGCCCCTGGATCCCTGGCAGTGCCCAAGGCCAGGCTGGATGGGGCTTGGAGCAGCCTGGGACAGTGGAAGGTGTCCCTGCCCGTGGCAGGGGTGAACTGGGTGAACTGTTCCAACCCAAAACCAGTCTGGGATTCTGTGACTCTATGATAAGATTTATTTCCAACACCCCAATCTGTACCTAAGTTTGCTAAGACACTGGTTTTTACTTCTCTTGCTGGGACTGTTGCACCACATTCCAAGCACCTGCTCTTTCCACAGTGAGAAATGTTCCAGCAGAGAAGCGTGTGGAGGAACCATGGAGTGGTTCCATCCATGGGCTGGGATGCCTCCCACTAGACCAGGTGAGATTTGGGGTGCTGGAGAGCACAGCCTGAGAAATCAATGCAGAGCTGGAATTCCTGATACAAACACTTTTCATCCAAAGCTGAAGTTAGGGGAATGCTCCAGGCTCAGCACGTCTCTACCCAGTACAAAAGAACTCCAAATGCCAGGGAGCTCCTCTCAGAGCCCACGGGGAAAGTCCCATCTGAGAACTCTCCCAAGGATGCCTTTGGACTCTGCTGGTGCCACAGGGAGCTGCTCACTGCAGTGCCAGCTTCTGAAACTCAGAATTTGAATTATCTCTCTCTGCTGTTTCTTTCCTGTGAAAGTTCCCAGTGGGACCCATTGGCTTTAACCACCAACATGAGCAGCCACTTTCCAGGGCCACCAATTATCACTTCATTCCACTGTTTAATGAGGCAAAACAAAGAATCTGAGGGGGAAAAAAAAGCAGCTTATGAAGTTCACAACAATAAGTTTTAATATAATGCATTAGCTTCTCATTCGGTTCTAGAGAGGACAGTGTGATTCCAGGAGTGTTTGGGCCAAAAGTTTCAATGCCACTGAAAGCTTAATCCTTAGAAAACATTGGAAGATGAACTTTGACTGTATAGAACTTCGAATAAAAATAGCATTTTTACTAATGTATTCTTCCCAAGTGCCTGCTTCTTCCTAGCATGTTTCCCATCCCTATACTGTTTTTGCAGCTGGCAAATGACACTGCCAATGAGTCTTTATGTTCAATGTTATTTAATATATTCCCATCAGAAAGCTATTTTTACTGTACAATTTCAGTATCTTCTTGAAGTGTCTTGCATGTAATGTTCATATTTTAATTTACTTTTTTTTCCCATAGGATAAGTAAATAGAGATTCAAACAACAATATTGAACCAATTTAGGTCTGTTTGCTGAGAGAAGGGATCTTATAGAATGGAAAATTGCTTTGTTCTACTGAAAATAAAAGGAAAAATGCAACTTTTCCAGGCAGTTATCCTGGAGATAATGGATACACCACCATCCTAATGGGACATTTGCATTTCCTTTTATAGGTTTGGGGAAATAACGTGGTCAATAATCATTATAAATGGTGGGATGAAATGTTCTCAAAATCCTGTCCCATTCATCAAACAACCACATTGACAGGTACAACCTTCAACCTGAGGGGAACACCAGCCCGGCCCAGGGCTCAGGACCATTTTATTTGGGGTTTGAGGAGCAGATATCAGTTACACAGGTTTGCCAGGACAGATCTCATCACACCGAGATACACAGTCCCTTCCTGCTGTACTGTATAATAATAATAATAATTAATACACATCTCCTGGTCCTTCTCTTGGACTGAGAAAATTTTTATTCACACACGACTGGTATAAAAATACTGTGACCTCTTTAACAATCTTCAAGCCAATACTTTCTGCTGAATTGGAAAAATAATCTTATGTGGCTACAGAACTAATGTTTGTGTTTTATCAGTGCTGTTCCCGCCAAAGGCTGGATTATCTGTTTCACATCCATTTAAACACAGGAAGGTTATAACGGGGCAGACAGCAATCTGGGCTTTATTGGCTGGGAAAACTGACCTCATAAATCTGATTTGATACATCTGTCCTTTGGGCTGTCTGCATGTATGCCCATGCATCCACTTGGCCATGTGCCCGCTCAGTGGTGGATCAGCTTCTGTGGCTACTGCTCAGAGGATTTTCCATCTCCCCTCCCTGCTACTAAAATAAATACACTGAGGGAAGTGCAGAAAGGAAGATGTGTTTATGGGTGCTTGGAGGTGCTTAAGAGAGACAAGATATTCTTGGAAGAATGCTCAGGAAAACAGTCAAACCACCCAGGGCAATGTTGATTCTCCATTTCTGGCAGCAGACAGGGATGTTACTCCCACTGGGACAGGGGGCCCAGAGAAGCTGTGGCTGCCCCTGGATCCCTGGCAGTGCCCAAGGCCAGCTTGGATGAGGCTTGGAGCACCCTGGGACAGTGGAAGATGTCCCTGCCCATGGCAGGGGTGGAACAGGGTGATCTTTAAGGTCCTTCCAACCCAAACCAGTCTGGGATTCTTCCTGACTCTGTGATTCCCTGTGAGGACACAGGAGAGTGGGAATGCAGCACATCCTTACACAAGGCTGCAGGTCATCCTGCATCCCAAATATGAGCTCCCACATCAACAGCAAAAGCTTGTGTCTGCCACCTGAACCGCACATTCCAAACTTGCTCTTTCCACAGTGCTGAATGTTCTGGCAGAGACACAGCTGGAGGAACCACGGAATGGTTTGGGTTGGGAGGGACCTTAAAGCCCATCCCGCTGCATTTCCATCACCCCTCCCACACCAACACCAGAGCATTGCTATCTGCCACCCGAACCCAGCTCAAAACACCGAATTTTCAATGAGACCAAGTTCTGAGTAGGGACAGAGGGATCAGAACCGGCCCCGTGTAACCCCAAACCAGGAGTTCCAACAATCATTCCAGGTGCATGGATGTGCTGAACTGCCTTTCCTGCAGTGAAATGTTCCAGTTTGTCCATCAGCAGAGACACGTGGGGGGTGTTGCTGTGCAGCACGGTGCAGAGTGAGTTACCTGAAGGAAACCACCAACAATCCCTTTTCCCTCCCGTGTTCCGGCCGCTCCACGAGTCAGGACTCTCCATTCAGGCTCACACAGTTCTCCACCAGCAAACCAATCTAATATTGCCAGTGAGTAAAAGAGAAAGAATAAAAAAGAGTATATTTTGCCCTTTACCTTTGTATATTTAAATAAAGGTCCAGGTACCAATCACTGAATCGTTAAGGGTGGAAAAGGTCATAATTGGCAGGTTTTGAAACAGCTCATATGAGGTCAAGGATGTGTTTGCTCCTTTCTGTTCTCCTCCCCTGGTCTCAAAGACCTTTGATGTTAAACTTCAGAAGTGCTGCTATTATGTTCTAAGTAAATACATGATACGAGTAGGAACAAATTAATAATTAAATATTGTCATTCTAGAATATTTCCCTCGTGCCTTGGGTTTCCTTTTTTGATAGACCCACAGGTAACTTCAGGATTGATAAACATTTCTGTTCCAAAAGTCTGATTTAGTTGCCAGATGCAAGAATAGCAGCAAAATATATTTTTTAAAAAAATTATAAATACATGTAAACCCTAAGCAGCCTGGCTTGGAATGTGTACTGATTTCTGCTTGTTTCAGGCTCTGTTGTTTAACTTCATAGTGGGAGAGCAGAGGATTAAACCCCAGATTAGCCTCCATTCTCTGGGTGGATTTGGCAGTCCAGCTGTTTCGAAGGAAAGCGAAGAGGAACAGGCTCAGGCTATTGATCCAATTTTCTGCTCCGTGCTGGGAGGACACAGCAGCCTGAGCTGATTTTAGAACGACTCCACTTCCCAACAGTTCTTCTCATAGTGCAGGATAAGATAAGAAGATCATGGGAACAGCAGCTGATAGACTAATCCACCCATTGATTTCTCCTCCCTGCTTACTCCCTGTGTTTTAATTGAATTCTGTGGTTCAGCATTGCTTTCAGCCCGTGCTTTCCGAGTCAACCAGAGTACAAAGCAAAGCAATGGGAAAAATCAAATTCTTGAATTTTGTCCAAATGGAATTGGACAAAAATAGACTCAAAGATTCTCATTGCAAATTGGACTCTGGAATGAAGGTTGTGTTGGGGTTTTTTTTGTTGTTGTTCTGGTTTGGGCTTTTCTCCTTCTCACTCAGCTCTTGCTTGCAACAAGGCCAATGTGAAAAGGAGAATGCTGGGAAAGAGACATTTTCTTGTTCCCAGCAAGCAGGTTAAAAAATTAAGGGAGCTGGAGGTTTTGAGGAACTTGCTTTTGACACAGAAGTCACAGAAGAAACTTAGCAGACGGGGACAAGTTGCTGTCAGTCACCTCTTACACAAATACTTCCTTTGCCAGCCGTGCTCCAGCTCGGTTTGCTGGATCTCATCAATGCTCTAAGTGCTAATAATTTAACTGCTGGACATGCAAAGGCATGGCAATGTGGAACATAATTCTAAAAGAAAGGGAGTAATTTAAAAATAGAGATGAACAGTTCACTTCCACTGCAGCACTGGGCAGTCTTTCCAGGCCCTGCCTTCCCCACGCTTCAGACAAGTTACAGAGTTTTCCACCAGCTTGAGAACAACTCCTGGATCCCTCTTTCTTTCTGCTTTGCCTGGACAATGCCCTTGAGAACTTGGGAGATAAGATTTACAAACATGGATGATGATTTGTTTGGTCATTTACAGCCAAGATTATGGATGGTAATTTCAGTATCTCCTTATCCCCCAGCATCCCAAGCAAACTGCAGGGAATGGATGCCCCTTCCTCGTTAGCAGAGCTGTCTCAAAAAAGGAGACTGTGCTGTGATCAAGTGGCAGAGGAACTGACAGGCCACGTGTAAACAGAAAATCCAGGATGGAAAAAAGAAAAGCACATGCACAACACAACTTTTCCCACTGACCACAATGTTGTAAAATGACTCAGGTTCCACTAAAGGGCTGCAGGTATAAAATCAGGATTAGACCCAAAGAATAAGAGAGGCACTCTTTGAATATCCTCTAAGTTCACCTGGGCTTCCAGAACTCCTGAGTAGTTGTTCTTTACAGGACAACATAAAACATTTGTATTTCCTGAGACTTCCAAGTGTGAGTTCTGCTCTTAATGTGGTAACACTTAAAATTCCGAGGTTAATTCCCAAGAAGAATTACTTTACCCATGTGCCAGCTTGCATTTGGAATGACCCAGATTTTGGAAAGGTTTATGGGGTGACAAATGCAACATAAAATTGTCTTTGCTTTCCTGAAAAGAACAGTAAGGAGAGGACAACCCAAAATATCAATGGTCCCTTGCTGCATAATGAAGAACGGCTTTAGGACGTAACGTGGTTCTGTGCTTCCAAGGAATCCCAGCGCAGCAAGGAGAAGCGTGCCAAGGCACAGCAGCATGGCAGGAGCTCCTGCAGAGCCAAACCTTCAGCAGATCGTGGGCAGCCAGGCAGGAGCCAGGCGTGATGCTCCCCACGAGGAGCCGCCCGTCCCCGTGGTGCCACCAGCGGCACTGCCAGGCTGCCAGAGCTCAGGGACACGGAGACGAGGGGGAGCCTCCAGAAACACTGATCAGCTGGCACCATCCAAACTCCTTTTTATGGCAATGACTGCTCCAGTCTTATCTCCTCGCTGTTTGGGAAGAGGACATGGCCTGTGCATTGCACTAAGGGAAGAAGGAATAGTATTGATATCCAGGTTAGAAGCAATAACTGGTGTGGGGGTCAGAACCCCAGTCAGTCCTGGTGTGGGGATCAGAACCCCAGTCAGTCCTGGTTTGGGGATCAGAACCCCAGTCAGTCCTGGTTTGGGGATCAGAACCCCAGTAAGTTCTGGTGTGGGGACCAGAACCCCAGTCAGTCCTGGTTTGGGGATCAGAACCCCAGTCAGTAACTGGTTTGGTCTATGTGGGGCTTTTCCTGCCATCCATAACCTGGGCTCAAGGTGAGCTGGCCAAAACCTTGCCCTCTCCCCCTGCTTCCAGAACATTCTGTACTTCCCAGTCCTGAGGCAGTGCTGGAAGGTCATTAACCCATTGATTCCAGGCATGAACCACTGCAAATCCCACAGTGCCATTCCATCCCCTCCATCCATGGGCTTCCATTCCTCAAGAGCACAGAGTGAGTTTTGTTTGCTACACGACTGCATTATATAAAGCTGCTGCTGGCAATATCAAAACACATTAAAAGTTTAACTAAGACAATGTGTTTGAGAAGAATTTGCTTTCTTTGGAGCTGGAATGTCCCCATAAAAAGGCATGATCTGTACGAGAGTGAGCTGTCCAATGATCTGCAAACGCTGCATTGTGTCCTGGAGTAAACCCTGCTTTCCTCAAACCCAAATTGGTTTGGATTCCCTCTGTGCATGCAAAGAGCACTTTCAACTCATGCTGCAGCTGCATGTCTTAAACCTGCATTTGGGGGGGGTGGCTGATTTGCACAGGTGGGCTTTGATGCCACAGTATTGCAGGCCTAGTGACAATGCCACAGAGGCTCTTCAGGACCCCCCGGGAGGGAGGTGTCAAAGTGTCCCTGAAAAGCAAAGCTGTTCCTGTTTGCAAGGCTTGGCAACGACTTGGCAAAAAACGTAAAAGGCTATTTTCCTTATCCCAAAATTCTCCCTTTTCCTACAAGCCCATTGGAAACACCATTATTCCATTATAAACACTATTATTCATGCAGATCCGTGCAGTGCACTCCTGCTGGTTCCTTGCATCTCCTCCCCACCCCACCTGGCCTCTCACCACTTCCCCCAATCTCTGTAGCATCCCACATCTCTGCTCCAGCTGTTCCACTATTTCTCCTGAAATCTTTGTGTTTCCCAGCCTCCCTCACCTCCTCGTGGTCCCACGTCAGCTCACAGGGCAAGGAAGTCAGGACACATAAAAGTGAGTTGCTTGAGAGCTTCACTTCACTGCTGACAACTGAGGGATTTTATTCTGCAGACTCTTCACCCAGCAATCCAGAGGTGGAAATCATGGTGAAAACGAGACAAAGTCTGCGATATTAAAATAAAAACCTGGTGTATGAGTGTGACAGCCCTGCCAGGGCTTCACTCCATGCCTAGTTTTCCTCATAGCAAAACTGAAAAGCTTTGTTTTCATTCAGTTTTCAACTCAGAATAATTCTCACAGGGAGGACTTTGCCTTTTCCTGCAGGACGACTGAACACACAGGAGCACTCCCACACTGGCTCAGCCCAAAGGCAGTTCTGGCCTGGAGTTCTGCCTCCAGCAGAGCCCAGAAGTGTAGAGAACAAGTGTAAGAAACAGGGCAAGGGCAAAGCAATTCACTGGTGGATGTGCCCTCCCAGTTTACTGCCTTTTTTAGTAGTAAAAACAAGTTGTAACATTGGCAGGGAGTCCCAGAGTTTTACACTTTCATTATCTCTATTGTTATACAATACAGAGCTCAGGTCCTGGAAGATGAGTATGATATTAAATACTTCTAGAGCTTTGCTTTAAATGTGATCATTTGCACTTCTTTTCAACCTTCCCCAGAGCCTCATTAAGGTTTATCAATAGAGATAAGCAGATACTGGACAGAGAGATGATGAAGAGCAAGTCCATCCTTCGAATCTCTGGTGTCAGGGCAGGGTGTCTCCAACTGGGCACTTCTTTTCCAGCTCTTTTAAAATGTCTCACCCCCAACAGAATCATAAAAGCACGGAATGGTTTGGGTTGGAAGGGACCTTAAAACTCAACTCGTTCCACACCTTCCACTAGACCAGGATGCTCCAAGCCCTGTCCAACCTGGCCTTGGACACTTCCAGGGATGGGTCAAATTGTCAAATGCATCTCCCTGCAAGACAGATGTTAAATCTGTGCTGCTGATTTCACAGCAGGAATCCCTCCTGCATCCCTGCTGCCTGCCCGGGTAGTGCTGAAAGGACGACAGCTGTGCAGGAGCCCGGGTCAGACCCACACTGAGTGAGAGAGCACCTACAAATGCAAGGACAACTCTCATGCTTTAACATAACCCTGATATTCTGATCCTCAGTGAGAGAAAGGTGGTTTAATTAGGGATGATCACCCCCAAAAAACGGGCTCCCTCCAAAAGAGACAGAACCAACTTCTGTGAGCCAGGTGAGAGGTGCTGGGTAGGCTGGACTTGCATCCAGGCTGGGACATGATCCACGTGCCTGAAGAAAAACTGCAGCCGGGTCTGACCTCACTCCTGTGAAAGCAGAAAAGCTTTTTCAGGATCTGCAGAATTTAAACAACCAGAAAAACAAGGGATCAGCCTCACAAAGCAATAGCACTGCTCTCCTCCATGAATAAAACCCAGTGCAGAAAAGAGCCATTTCATACTAAACTGGTGTGAGTCTGGTGTCCAGGTCTGGGCTGTTTCTCTCGGTCGGGTTAAACAAGCCTGTGTGCCCCCACAAAGGGGAGGCCTCTTCAAGCACATTTGCCTTCTTAATTAAAATAACATTTTGAAATTACAATTGGCCTGTGACAAGAACAAAGGACAGCACAGCAGCTGGAGTCATCAGGTTGTAGGGACTTGCAAACAGGCACCAACGAGCTGGAATACACTCCTGCAGAAGGGAAAAGGATTTCTTCACATGGAGAAGGGATTCCTTGGGTTTTTTAATGAACATTTAGTGCAACAGATGGCTTGATGCTGTGCACATACAAATGGTTTTATTGGACATCATCACTGCTTGCAAATGTATCAGGAAATACGTGAGGCTCAGAAATCACCTGCACAAGCCCTGGGGCACCTCTCTGACCCACCCACTGAGGCCATGTGCAGCTCCAGGCCCTGGAAGGGCACAGGGGAGTGAGAAAAGGCTCCCAGGAGGGCGTGTAAAGAGATTAAAGTGAGTGATGAAACAGCTGCCTTGTGAGACTGTGGCTCCTTGGGCCGAGGAGGGAGGTGGGGCAGGGCACGGGGAGGGTTTACAGAGCGATGAAGGGGGTGGATAAGGCGGGGGTGGAAGTGCTGCTCAAGAACCCTGACACTGCTGAAACCTGGGGGCACTCACATGGGAGCAGCTCAGAACACGCACAAGTACTTTAGAGAGGTGGTGGAGAACTTCTGGATATTGCTGCCAGAAAAGGTTTGGAAGCAAACAGTGCCTCAGGCAGACAAGTTCATAGACAACAGGTTCATCCAGATATAAATGGAATTAGGGTAGGGGTGTGCCTTCAACACCCCTCCTTCAATGACTGCCAGTAAATCTCCAGCTGTCACTTCGGGGGACAAAGTGCATTTTTTATTCATTTAAATCTGCTGTAGTCACTAAACACTTTTTTCTGTCCCTAAAGAAATAACAGTAGTAGTAACAATAATAAATAATAACAAATAATAACAACAATAAATAAAATAATAACAATAACAACAACAACAATAAAAAACCAATAATAATAAAAACAGTAATAATAATAAAATCCAACCAAAACCCCAACTAACCCAGTCCATTTCCCACAGAACACAGACCCACAGAGCTCACGCTTCCAGGCATTGGTACGTAAAGAGTGAATAACAGTCCTGGTTTTAATTACTGCCCTGCAACAGTGCTAGGAACAGAGAGCCATGTTTTACAGCAACTCCTAAGTGTGCTCTTTCTTGGAAACACAGAGAAGGGCTGGCCAGGGAGAATCCTGCAGATGGGATTCTTTTTCAAAGTTGGAATTCATCCTAAGGAAATTAAATCTTGAATGACTGGGGGGCAATCTGGGGCTCTCCCCGAAGTGTGGCCTCTCTCATGTTCACTGATTTATGGTAAAGCACAGGTAGCTGGAAAACTTTTACAGGGCAGAAATGTTTGAAGAAATTGGCTGATTTATGGTAAAGCCTGTCCTGGTAGGAGAGCCTGCAAAAATCCTGGATGAACTTTAAAGCAGCCAGGTAATTCCTGTTATCACAGAGTAATTGCTAACTCTGCCAAATTACCTTTTTTACCTCAATTCCACAGCTTGGTGACATTTTCCTAGTTAATACTTCCATCTCCTCTCCACAAATATGCTCTTAAAAACTTCCAACAAAAGCAGTGCCTGAGAAGGAAGGTTTAAGCAGAGTGTTTATAGAAAAAGACCATGTTCAGAGCAAAGAGCAGGAAAAGGTGTTTCATGAAAAGCCTAAATTTACCCTTAAAAAATTACATACCAGCAACTCAAATGCCAAAGTGTTTGTTCCACCCTCCCCACAAGATTTAAGCAACAAAGCAACTTTCCCTGAGAGCACCAAGTTCTCTCGTGGGCTCTGTTCCACAGCAGGAGGTCAAGGGGCGCCTTGGAATGTTTTGGGGCACTCTGAAAACAGCAAATACTTCTGTGGGAGAATCTTTGGCCCAGTGGCCACAGTTCCTGTGGTGTTGTGCACATGAATCTGCTGTTCAGGGCTGTGGAACATCCCTGGAGAACAACCTGATCCCACAGCCGTGGCCCCAGTGCTGCTGCACTTGAGGATTCGGTCCTGAAAGGAGGAAGAATTGTGCTATGATCATGTGTCATCTGCCCACTAACAGGGCAAAAAGGATCAGATTTTAATGCTCATCCCCTGCAGATAGAAAATCCCTTAAGCAGCTGCCAACTGCCAGAGGTCATGAGCAAAGCATGGTCCTACAGGCAAATTACTGTCATTATGTCAGCGTGGGCTGTGCCCCTGCGATGGGGCCAGGCTTGGACAGAGACAGTTCCTGTCAGAGTGGGATGGGAGAGCAGGGGGGAGCAAGGAGGGGAAGCACGAGGCCCATTTCATCAATCAGGGCAGGGAGGAGTCACTCCAGGCCAGAGCTGGTGCTCCTCTCTGCTTCCAAATCCTTTGCAGCAAGGAGCGGAGCGATGCTGAAGCCAGGGATCCTCAGGGAATCTGGGATAATGGTCCCACTGTCCAGCCAAGGCACGTGCAGACCTCCCCCAGGACGGTCCCATTTCATGCTGACATTGGGGGAGTGAGTCCTTGAGCTGCTGAGCTTCACTGACAGTGCTGGCACCCCCCAAAAAGGGATCCCCTGTCAGACTGTGGGCGTTTGAAAGATTAATGCTGGCACGGTGTTGGCAGCACAGAACCAGGCAAAAACACCCAACCCCAGCAGCGGGGAGGGATGTGTTTTACTGGCTCTTCAAATGCCTCTGTCAAGGAGATGAATGTGAAAGGTGCACCAGAGCAGGTGTTCTCCTTCTAAAAACCCATCAGAGCAGCTTCTGTCCAAAGAGAGATCCCTCAAACAAAATCCACCATCAGCAAACTCTGACAAAAAATGGTTTCAAAGGAGAATTCAGGCTTCAACCCAAGTCTGGCTCAGCCAAGTGCAAAAAGATCAATCCTGGGAAAAAACTTTGCAGCTACTAAGCACAATTTCTTAAAAATCTTTATCCTCTCACAGAAGAGCATGGAATAAACATCTGAGTGCTGATTCTCAAAATCCATAGTTCCTCTAATATTTTAAACAGCACAAATGCTCTCATTTGATCCTCTCTGCCAATGAATAGCTGAGCACTAACCATAGAATCCCAGAGTGGTTTGGGTGGGAAGAGCCTTAAATCCCATCCCACCCGTGCCATGGGCAGGGACACCTTCCACTGTCCCAGGGTGCTCCAAGCCCTGTCCAAGCTGGCCTTGGACACTTTGAGGGATGGGGCAGCCACAGCTGCTCTGGGCACCCTGTGCCAGGGCCTCCCCACCCTCAGAGAGAAGAATTTCACCCCAACGTCTGATCCAAACCTACTCTCTTTCAGTTTAAAGCCATTAATAAAAACATACATTAAATAGAGAATGTATTGCATGCAAGCCTGTGCATTCCAGAAGAAAACTGTAGTTGTTGTTATCTCTTCAAACAACTGCCAGGCCAAATCTGTGCTGAGGCTGAAGCAGAATGTGAAGTTTTTCTCAGGGCTCTCTCTATACGTCACTGGCACTACAATTATATCCTGTCTGTAACAGCACCTGAACCATCACCAGGCATTTTGTTTTTACACAGCTCAGGCTTTTGAGATATTTTCATTTAGAGTCAAAAGGTTTCTTTCTCCTGCGCGCTACAGAACGAAGTGAAAGAGAAAGGGAGGATCAGTGCACATCACTTCAGCAGCCCAGCACAGATGGGAGGCTGTGTCCCCGCCCGGTTTGGATTGCAGGCTGTTGGATTTGCATCGTGTTCCCATCGATTTTCCGAGCGCCCAAGCCGCATTCCCTGTGTGGTATCGACTCTGCTGTGAAGCCACGAGGCAGAGACAGTTAAGAAAATATTTACAGGAGACTGAGTCCTACAGTAAATCAGTAATGAACTTGTTTGTCTGACCCATTTATGCATGACCCATAAGTGAGCTGCTCCTTTTTTCTGGAAATGCCTCCCCCCCCCAACCTCACAGTGGTGCTGCACAAACCAACACAGGCAAAGCAGGCCCTCAATTCAACTCAAAATATCAACTTTTTCATTTTCTGTAATGAACACAAGAAGAGAATTTGCATTGTGATCATTCCTTCCAACCTCCTGATTAACTTCTACTTAGCCAGACATTGGTGAGCTTCCTCCAGCTCAGTCGTAGAAGTTTAATATCAACTATGGAGCCAGGCTGGGAGAGCTGGGGGTGCTCACCTGGAAAGGAGAAGGCTCCAGGGAGAGCTCAGAGCCCCTTCCAGGGCCTACAGAGGCTCCAGGAGAGCTGGAGAGGGACTTGGGACAAGGGATGGAGGGACAGGACACAGGGAATGGCTTCCCACTGCCAGAGGGCGGGGATGGATGGGATACTGGGAAGGAATCCTTCCCTGTGAGGGTGCAGAGGCCCTGGCACAGGGTGCCCAGAGAAGTTGTGGCTGCCCCTGGATCCCTGGACCTGCCCAATGCCAGGTTGGACAGGGCTTGGAGCACCCTGGCACAGTGGAAGGTGTCCCTGCCCATGGCACGGGTGGGACTGGATGAGCTTTGAGGTCCCTTTCCACCCAAACCAGTCTGGGATTCTGTGATCTCCTTCCATTCACTTTAGCCCTGGGAACAGCTCTCAGACAAGTTTACACAAGTTAACGACGTTCTGCTTCCTGCAAATTTAAAAGTGTAAAAGATAAATATTCTTTTATGTAAAACAGACACCGTCTTCCACTCTGAGTGTTTAATTTGAGATGCTTAAAACTCTTCCTCACCCTCACATCAAAGCACCCCCAGGACAGGCAGGGGAAGAGGGTTATTTGTGATACATCTTTTTTCGTGTAAAGACTTAGCATTACAAGGAAGTCTTGACTGTAATGCACACACACATGTAAATAAGTGTCTCTGAAGAAAATAAAACTTGTTAAGCTCATCCCATCCCTTTATACTTTTACAGGATCTCTGAAAACTGTTTGATGCTCTGTGGGTCCCTTTCTCAGTGACCTGACACCTCTCTAAAGTGCCAAGATTTTATGAACAGCAGCTGTACTCGCCCATGTTGCTTCCAAACCCACAAAGATTGCAGAAATAAATGAGGATTCATCAAAAGCAACATTTTTCCTCGAAGGCTGTTTCTTCTAAACAAAAAGAACCCAGACACTTCTTCCCAAATGCCTTCTCTGAGACTTCCAGCAGCACAAAGGACACTGATTCCAGGAGGAATCTGTAGAATTGTGTAGTGTTTTGAGTTGGAAGAGACCTTAAAGCTCATCTTGCTCCACCCCCTGCCATGGGCAGGGACACCTTCCACTACCCCAGGGTGCTCCAAGCCCCGTCCAACCTGACCTTGGACACTTCTAGGGCTTGGGCAGCCACATCTTCTCACAGAAGAAGCTCTAAGAGATCATGGGAGACTTTAAATTGTAGCAGAAGCAGAGAAATCACTGGATGCAACCCAGCAGAGAATCAAGATTCATTCTTTCTGGGCTCACAAGACTCTTTATCCAGCTGCCTCTCTGATTCCAGAGCACATCTTTGCCTTACTCAGCCCAACATTCTGATCCCTCACCTTGCACCAGTGACCTGCCAAAGCAAGAGAACCCTCAGCTCATGGAGGGGCTGAGCAAGGCTTTTCTCTTTAAATCTGTGCCTCCAACCACTGCTGAAGAAGGATTCACCTCGGAGCACAACAGCCCCTGGGATCAGACATTCCTCCATGCACTGCTGCCACACCTTTCCAAAAGCTGAACTGGAATTTGTTTGGGTGACATGGGAACGTCAGAAAAAGCAGACAAGCTCCTGCTTCTTCCCGGGGATCCCAGCTGTGCTGCTTGCTAACATCAGCCTGCTGGGGTGAGCTCGGGAGGGACGAGAATGTGGGACAGGAGGAGGGTTTCTTCGAGACTCAAATTAGTGCTGGTGATAGAGATTAAGTGCAAACACAATGTATTATTGATTGCTGTGTCCAAATGAGTTTTTGTCACACAGTTTTAAGAAAAATCAGGCAGCTCTTGCCAAGAATGCTCAGCACAAGTGTGCACTAACTTTTAAGTAAAGAAAAGAAAAATCCTATCATTTTATAGCTCTCATCTGATGCTGTTGGCTGCAGTCACAACGGGCTCTAAGGCTCTTTCCAATTTTCCAACACAAAGTCCTAATCTGAGGATATCCTAATGAAGGGAGACAAATGCTCAGCACAAGCACAGCCTGGCAGCTCTGCCATGGACCCTGAGGCTCCGGCCAAATCCCGAGGTCAGGGTTTACAGGCAACATTTGAAGCAACTCTCTCTGTGTAAATGCAGACACACTTGGGCCTGTGGCTGCCACCTTGTGCAGAAGCATTTTTCTTGGAGAAAAACAAAGCAATCTGCATAATCCTGGCAAACGGGGAAGGCAATTTCACATCCAGCATTTTGTGCTGCAATTTCCTAAAGGATATTCCAGGCAATTTTAAACGCACATCACCTCCAAGAATCAATCTAGCATTGAAGCCACTTTGGCACTGTGGGGAAGGAATTCAGGGTTCTGCTGCTGGTGCTAATAAAACATGAGGATATGGGTGCTCCAGGTGCAGAAAGCAGCACATCCCCGTGGCAAATAACTTGATTATCTCAAAGCTTCTCTGACTCCTTGCTCTTCACCTTTGTGTAGTGCCTTCCACACATCTTTCCCCTTCCCAAAGGATTTAAGGACCAGTCTCTCCAGCTGGCTGCCCTCTCCTGGATGGAATCAAAAAGTGTTTGATTACTTCCACTTAGATAAAATGCAGTGATCTGCTTTTAATTTTTTCCTAGGGTCTGCATAATCACAAAGGTTCCACTGTGCCAGAATGAGAACTAAGAAATTCTAAGTGGCTGCTTCATAATCCTCAACAGAGCTGCCAACTTTTTTTGAGAGTAGACTTTTTAGCCAAATTGCCTTTTTTTATATGTATATTATGAAGTTTTAAATTTTTATATTCCTTTCCTATATTTATCAGTGCCTAAATCCCACTGTTGTTCCCCTGTAAACTACTTAATCCTTCTCCCCGAACACACTGGACAGCATTTCCATATCTCTTTGTTGCTTAAGGTAAGTGTGTTAAACGCAGGATATTTCAGTTGGAAGGATTCTTATATAATCTTTTCCTCTGCCTCAAGTCAGGGTCAAATATTTCTTTGCTGCTTTCAACCAGTGCTTGGCTGACCCCAGTCAAAGCCAGCTGATAATGGGGACTGCACAGTTTTTGCAGGGAACCCGGTCCACTCCTTCCCCAGTTAACCACTGGTGTCCCTACAGGTTTGTTTACAGACTCCCGAGATGAGCAAAGGGCTCTGGAGATGATTTTCTAAAGGACCCATTCATCAGGGAGCCGGGAGTTCCATTCTGGGAGCCCTCATCTTTAAATTGAGGGCAAGGATTAGGATGCAGAGTGGAAAGGCTGAGGACAAAACATCCCTTGCAGAGGGTTTCAGTCGCTGCCAGCGGCACCGGGAAGCCGGAGGGTTCTCTGGGCGTTCTGTGAGCGCACTCAGACGACCAGCCACGCTTTGAAACTTTCACTGCACATCTGTGCATCCCTGCCTGGGCTCGGCAGCGAGCCAAGCGCTGAATTCCTGCGAGTCCGTGCAGCTCCCACACGTCCACAGCGCTAGGACCCAGAGGGAGCTGGATCGCAGTGAGTCAGAGCGGAGCCCTGAGCGCTGAATGAGGCTGCGGCGGCAGCGGGATGTGAATGGCTCTTCGGGCCGGGCACAGGGGCCGAGGACAGGGGTGCCACAGAGCGCAGAGCAGCCCGGACACCCCTGGGGCAGCGCAGAGCCCCCGGCGAGCGGCGCTCCGGCTCTGAGGTGAGTGCCCCGCACGGCCCCGCACGGCCGGACCGCGGCTGCGGCAGCGCCCGGCGCCCCGGGGATCCCCGCACGGCCCAGGTGCGGCTGCTGCGCGCCGGTTCTCCTCTCCGGTTCTCCTCTCCGGTTCTCCTCTCCGGTTCTCCTCTCCGGAGCGGGCACGGATGGGATGTCTGCGAGACACGGAGCGCTCGCGGCTTGCGAGCAGCGCTTGCGAGCGCAGCGCGGTTCGGTGAAACCGAAAATCGCATCTGCTAAGGCAGGTTTGGCTGCACGCACATCTGGAAGGTGTTCGTGGGGCAGCTGTGGATAAGCTTAAAGCTTGAAAAACATCTTTAGAGAGAGCAGCTTAATCTTTGGGAAATGCAAGTGTTCTTACTCTTTTTATCCAGGTATATGGGAACTTAGTTTTATTTGCATTCTACAGCAGTTACACCTACATGGAAATTCTTTACTGGCTTTGTTCTGAATATTGAGGCTTTCTTATTTCCTTTTCTTCCCCCCTTGATGATTCTACTCCAGATAAAAACTCCTTTCTTTCTTTACTAATATAAATAAATAGGAATTCTGCTCAATCAAAGCGTGACTGACCCAAGGCAGAATCCTTTTAGCTGCAGACAGAGCAGTACTTCACCAGAGACCGTGTATCCTCTGGGATGTCCACTTGGAAAAGCTCACGACCTCCCCGCTGCCTGTGTGTAGTGACAGGATGGAGCTGACAATGTTTATTGATTTATAGCTGGTGATTACACTGTTTTAGCTGAGACACTGCTCACAGATAAAAACGGGGACCCCAGGAGGGGAGACAGAAGGAATTTGTGTGCTGAGAACAAAAAGTGTTTGTGCTTCGGTTCTTTCTTCACTCTAAATTCTCCTTATAATGCTCGAGAAGTTTTAGAAAAACACCAAAAGTGAGCGTGCTTGTCAGGCTGGTTTTCCAAGTTGTCACAACTTGGAAGTTGCATTGTAACTGTTAGACGGATAATTTATGGATGTTTTCATGCATTAGAGTATCACAATAAAGTTTTTGGGGCACTTTTTTAGCTCAGCCAAACTAAAATGTGACAATTATCTGCAATAAGACAGAGAGGGAGCTGACTTGTCTGTACATTCCTGCTCTTGGCACTTCTGAGCTGCTTCAGATATTGTGGAAAAGAGGCTTTAAAAATCCCCCTGCCAACTGCCATTTCAGGCAGTTTTGTCTGAAATCCAGAGGGTTCCAATATTTTCTGCACTTCCGCAAGAGGTTACAGGGATGGAACGAAGAAACAAATATATTGGAGAGTTCTCAAGTACGATGAGAAAGACTCGGCCTTTAAATTTGTTAATAATCTTAGATGTGAATCATTTTTAAACAAATCTCAGCAAGGTCTGGAGAGGAGCCCCCCGACACATCTGTGCAGTACCAGTGATTTCACAGCTTGATCAATCCCAGCCACTCACCCCGGAGGGATCTGTCCCTCCCAACAAGGTGGTAAAGAAAGTAACCGTGGCTGTATCTTCTCGTCCTCGCAGCTCAGCAGTGCCCCTTTTCTCCATCAAAATCTGAAATTATCTTTTTAGATGTCTTCATCCAAGTTCAGTGGAGAGTTACAATGAGCACAAGCATCATTTTTAACCCATATGCTAAATAAACAATTATTTCCTAGGATAACCGAGCAGTCTATGAAGTAACCGTAAGATATTAATTTAAAAAATCGGGTCAGAAAAATACCTAAAATATGTATTCAGATGAGCATTTTCAAGTGTAAAATATCTTTATTTAATGGGATATCTAGAACAAGGGTCAAATAGAACACATTAAAAACTAGATTGTTTCAATCAATAGAAAAAATCCCATAAATTCCCCTCCTGCTCCATGGCCTTGGCCATATAAGTGTTCCTTTAAGCACAGATTCTATTAACCGGTTTTCTGTTTCCTTATAAAATGTTTTTAGGATTAGCAGAATATTGAATACGTACTAATTAGCATTATTGAATTAAATTACAGTCACGTGGAAAAAATACTGGTAATTTTAAGAAGTTAACAGAAATCTGTGGTTTTTTCATCTACGTTTTACCAGCAAACTGCTGATAAAGGGAAAAAAAAAAGATAAAGATAAAAACACTAAAATCCATGGTTTCATTCCAAAAGATTCAATGCTGTAACAGCAACAGTCAGCGCTGGATTGGTGGGGTTAGAAATATTTGTCAATCCCAAATGAGAGGCCAATAAAAGCCGGGGAAACTCAACCCCTTCCAGCCCAGCTACAGCAACGGTGACCTCTGCCGGCAGCTGCGCGGGGAGCCGCGGCTGCGGGGGGAAAGGATTTGTTAAACCCAAGTATTTATTAAATCTCATTATAGGCCCAGAGAAAGGGGGGCAACACCTCTTCCCAACAAATTTATCTCGTGGAAAGAAAGAAACTTGTCTCGGGGCAGCGGAGCTGGGGAAGGGGCTGGAGCCCCAGGAGGGGCTGAGGGAGCTGGGAAAGGGGCTCAGCCTGGAGAAAAGGAGGCTCAGGGGGGACCTTGTGGCTCTGCCCCACTNGGCCCGTGTTGCTCTGCACATTCCCGGACAGGGGGGGGCAGCCGGGGGGGGTCGGGCTCTGCTGCCAGGGAACAGGGACAGGAGGAGAGGGAACGGCCTCAGGCTGGGCCAGGGGAGGCTCAGGGTGGATATTATGGAAAATTTCCTTCCTGAAAGGGCTGCCAGGTACTGGGCCAGGCTGCCGAGGGCAGTGCTGGAGTCACCATCCCAAAGTGCTCACAGATGCACAGGTGTGGCTCTTGGGGACGTGGTTCAGTGGTGAACACGGCGGTGCTGTGTTAATGTGGATTCAATCATCTTGGAGGTCTTTTCCAACCCTAATGATTCCATGATTCTGTGGAAGCAAAAGGCACGTGTACCAAAGCTCCTACAACTGCATTCCTTCCCTGGCCAGAAGGAAATTCTCTCTGTGCTGGGTCTGACCTGAGCAGGGTCACAGAGGCCAAAGCATTTAAGAACATTTCTCCAACCAAAGCTCTGGGACAGATGTCCTGTGGGATGTGTTGTGGCTTTTTCTCTCCCCACAATGCCCTTTGTGCAGCCCCACAAAATTCATTAAATATTTGTCTGCATGTGGATGTGAATTTATACCAAAAATTATGTGGTCAAGCAAAGCAAGATCATTTTTGCTGTTGCCAAGAGATCACAGGATCAATCACTGTGAGTTATGCACGCTCTTTTCTGCCCAGTGCCACTAATACTAAAGCCAAGGAATTTGGGGGGAAAGAAAATCTCAGACCCTCACTATAAACCCATCCCATCCCCAAATCCTGGGTACTGCTTGTAGTTCTGGTCACGAGTTACAAGGATAAAAGGATAAAGCAAAACAAGAAAAGGTGCAGGATGATGAAAGCCTGGAACATTTTCTGTATTTAGAGAAAGTACAGAGATAGTGATTTCTAAGTCTGGTAAAGAGATGGCTGAGCAGGGATGTGAGGGAGATATTTATAGTCACAGTTGTCCTTAAGATGTTGAGAGGAAATGGCTGTTGTCAAAAAATCAAGGAGCAGGAAATAAAACTGGCAGGTGGCAATGTCGAGGCAAACAAACAAGGTGGTTCCTCTCTCTGGGCATAAAGGAGCTGTGGAACTCCTTCCCACGGGATATTGCAGGCCCCAGGGTTCAGGAAGCAATCAGGCACACTGAGAGCAAACATGCTGCCTGTGCTTCCACAAATCTGTGATTCCAGAATGACCTCGGAGTGGGAGAGCAGCCCAAGGAGATGATCCCCTCGTGGCTGCTCTGTGTGCACCCCACCCCCCAGCCGCTGCACGAGGCAGAATTTCTGACCTGGATGCACTTCTGCTCTAGTTCCCTCTCTTTGGTGCTTCAGCTGTCAAATACTTGACCTACCCCACCCCCAAAAAGGTGACTCTGTAATATTTACTGTGGGTTGCCAGTTCATTGGTGAAAGAATGGCAATTCTGGCAAAACAGGTAAAATAGCATCCCTCACTTTGATTTTTGCTCAAGGATTAGGTGTAGGCCAGTGTTCATGGATGTTCAGGCAAATCAGTGTCTGAACAGATCACGAGATAGTGGAGAAAGGCCACAGGAGGAATCCTGGGGCATCTTGTGAAATTCACTGAAATGGGGAAATACCATTTTATATCACCTCAATGTGGTCTTTATATGGAGCTGACATCTTATTTGAAACTCTTTATTGAACTCAGGTCTTTTCTAACAGCCTCCACTAAAAATGTTATACACAAATAAATCTCAAGTAAAAAGTAGCAGGGAAATGCTTCATTAATTACACTGACAACAACCTTTCACCTTGAGAAGTGCATCACCCTGAGAAATGCAGCAGAGAATGGCAATGCCAGCAAGTGAAACCTGGATGCCAAGAACCTGAGTGCATTGGCAGAGAGCTGGGGAGTCACCAAGGACATCCAGAGCTGGTTGCAGCAACACAGAGTCAGAACAGCTCCTGGGAGAGACATTCAGTTCACACCAGGACTGGACAGCAGGAGGAAACGAGCAGAGTGCTGCTCAGTATTTTGAGCCTGCACACAGCTGAAAGTTGCCCAGTGCATGGAGAAATCAGGCCCTAAATACACACACAGGAACGAGGCCTCTGGCACCTTATCTAAATTCAAATGACTGCAGGACGTTGTTTTAAACAACCTTTGATGGCTTTTCTGCCACCTTTCTATCCATCCTTTGCATTGCCCCAGGCCACTGCTCACTGAATGAAACACCTCTGACTCGTCCTTATCTCGGAGGCAGCTGTTTATCACCTTTCTTCTTTTTCCCCCGAGGCTCCTGCATTTCCACCAATGCTTTGAGATTTTATGGCACAGTAGTTGACACCATCAGATGACCCAAATCAAGATGTATCAGTCACACACTGTTTCTTGCTGGGATGGTTTTATCACATAAAATGACAGAATTGTTTGGGCGAGAAGGGAACTCATCCCATTCCAGCCCCTGCCATGACAGGGACATCTTCCACTATCCCAGGGTGCTCCAAGCCCCGTCCAACCTGGCCTCGGACACTTCCAGGGATCCAGGGGCAGCCACAGCTGCTCTGGGCACCCTGTGCCAGGGCCTCCCCACCCTCACAGGGAGGAATTTCTCCCCAGTATCCATCTAATCCTGCCCCCTCTCAGTTTAAAGCCATTCCTCCTTGTCCTATCTCAAGGACCTGAGTTCCACCTTTCACAGAAACTGAGAGATGCTGACAATGCACCAGTGCTGAGGGATGGCCTGGCCTGGACTTTCCAACCAAACCCTAACACGATCTCCCCTCAGTGTGACAGAAATCAAACCTGCAGTGACCAGACCACTCGAGGTAGTTCAAGACTTTTATTCATTTCTAAAACTGAACATCAACCCAGACCATAAACTGGTTCCAAAAAGTCTGCCCCTCATTTATCTTCCTGGCTCCAAAACCCAATTTCCTGTCCCCACAGGGTCCATAACAACGTGCTAATAAAAGATCAGATTCTGCTCCCATTGACTTGTTAGGAATCAAAATCCCCACTGATTTCAGTGGGAAAAGATTCAAGCACAAAGACAGGCAAAGATCAACCAGAAAGTAAAACAAGATCTTTGTTTTGGGCCTTGGTTTACATATTACTGACAACATCACAGAACCATGGAATCATTAAGGTTTGAAAAGACCTCCAAGGTCATCAAGTCCAACCTCTGACCAAACACCACAATGCCCACCAAACCACAATGACCATTCATGTTATGCAAATACTAAGCTCCTTCCAAGAATAAAATCAAAGAAATGAATTAAATGAATGACTAATGGATAAAATGAATCTGGTTCTTAACTCAGGGCTGGCCATTTCTTTTGAACTGCCATATTTGTGAGATTTGTCACTGCCTTAAAGAGGATGCAGCAAAAATTGCCTTAGCTCATTTACTTGTTACCTGCCCAGGAAATTTATAAAGATTACACTGATCCTGACAGTTCTGACCTACAATGAGTAAATTACCCCAGTGTAAATACAGCTGGGAAGCAGATTATGTGTTTGATAACTTTCTATTTGCCAAGTATGGCTTTGCCAGGTGAAAAATTACTATTTTGATTTTTTTCCCATTCTTAATCACTTTGTGTTTTCCCCTGCTGTATAGGCAGAAAGGTGACACAGATTTTTTAGTGGTCTGGTTGGCTGCTTTACTTTGATTGTTTTATTTTGTTCTTGACACAACCATATGTGATCCAGGCTCTCAGAAAAAAAAAAAAGAGTTCTTCAGAAATTTTTGTGATGGGGATTTGCCAGGCACCTCATTGCTACGTAATACTTTGATTATGATACATTTAGGAGCTCTGGCTCACAGAATATGTGTTTTTCAATTTTGAAACTTAGCTTTTATTCTTTTTCTTTGACGACTTTATGTGCTGGATGAGTCAGGTATGAGAAAAGACCTGTGCTTGTTCACAAAGAGCTTTGCCCTGTGGTGGATGACACAGCCTTCATTTTCCAAGTGCATCATTTCCTGCCCATTATTCCATGATCCTTTCGGGATATTCTGTGTCCCAGCACCAGACCAGCAAGCTGCTGGAGCTGGGTGCATTCCCACAGCCATACAAACTGTTAATGTGAATTATTTATACCATGATATGTTTATCTTGCTCTTAGAATCTTCTATTTGCCCCTGTCAGAGACAACGAGCCCTTCACCTGGTCACTACTGAGAGGACATTAAAGGGGCTCTCTCTAAAGAGGAATAAGTTGATTATTCTTTTTTCTGCTCAGCCTTAGCAATTTTATCCATTTCCTTCAGCAGCACTGATCACAGTAACTGCACTTCTTACCTGGGAGGAGAAAGCACATGAAGTGTGTCAAGAGAAATGAGTAAGCACAGAATAAGCCACTGAAGTGAGGTGTGGGTTTATTTTCCATGTCAAAAATCTTTTCCATCCCTCCCCTCATTCCTGTGGAGCAGCCTGGTCCAGTGGAAGGTGTCCCTGCCCATGGCAGGGGTGGAATGGGATGAGCTTTAAGGTCCCTTCCCACCCAAACCATCCTGGAATTCCGTGATTGGCGTTATCAGTGCTCTGAATATTCAACATCCATATTTCTGTTCTGCCTGGATCCAAACACTCCCTGCCCCAGCCTCTCCTGCCAAACCTTCCTCTCATCATTTTCTCAGGCACAAGTTGTAAAGAGGAGAGTGCAAAGGGTCACTGCTCAGCCTCACATTCCAGGACACTTTATCTGTGCCAAAAGTGTGAGTTTCTGGTTTTGGCAAAGCATCCAGAATCCAAAGCATCAGAGGGAGTTTGATCCATGAGCTCTCCCTGGATGCACGTTCCTGGTGCTGGGAAGGGCTGTTCTAGAGACCATTTCTTTTCTCTGTGTGTTCTGAGAGAGAAAGGCGTGTGGGCCTTTCCTTCCCATTTCTTCCCTCCTCTTTGAAAGCAAAGAAATTAGAAAACTATCTCATCACCTGCAGAATTTCTCCCCTTTGTTCAGTATTTCAAATTTTTAAGAGAATTCAAGCCATCTGAATTCAGTCTTCAGCACTTGCTTGTGCCATCACTTGAAAGCAAAAGGAAATACTTCCTGTGAGAATAACACATTTCCGATGCCACAGGAAAACTGATGCAATGTTTAAAGTTCGGATCTAAAGTTCATCTCTCTCCCTTTGAATTTGCAAAAGCTCATTTCCAAGTGACATGTATGTAAACTCTGGCATGGTGCACAGAAATGAAGTACACACCTAATCATCAAAACTCCCCTCTGGTTTTCATTTTAAGCAGGCAAAAAACGATCTTGTAAGGCTTAGACCCTGATTATTGCTTTGAACCTAATACTAATGCAAAGAAACCCCAGAGAAAAGTTGAAAGATGCAAAATTCAATCACAATAGGCCTCTTTTAAAAGATGGTTCAGTTAGAAATCTGCTAGACATATGTTATTTTTAAAAACTGAATAAAAAGCCAATTTTTTGTGTGTGTTAGACAATGTAAAATTGTCATGTATTCATCATCTGATGAAAATTGTAGCAAAAATAGGCAAATACCAAAGAAAAACCTATTCCTATTGCCACAATTATGTCAATAATCTGTGGAGTTCCACTTTTCAACAGCATTTAATATTTTCATACTACAAATCACATCTGGCTACAAATGTCATCTTCTGTCTCCTCCCACTCCATCCTCATCCATATTCTCTTTCTTGCAGTTCACAATAAAACTGCTTTTTGTAACCACAGTGATTCCTCCTGACAACTGATTCACCACACAAAAGCATTAACAAATAACACTGTAATAAATACAAGGTGCACATCAAATATCCAGACAAGGCAAATACGTGGTTACAAATGGGGTTAAGTGTTATAATGACAGCTAATTTCAAATATTTCAGGTTATTTGTACTAATTAACATTGGCACAACCCCCATGGAAATTCAGACTTGGAGTGGGAGTTTTCTGAATGTTTTCTGTGGAGCTACAGAAGGTGTGAAGCCCAGTCATGGCACCTGTGTTCCTGTCCTGCTGCAGGAGAGTGATGGACTCTGAAGTGAAACACAAACCAGAGTCATGATTATGTGGGAAAAGGATGGTGGAATTCATTATAGAATCATTAAGGTTGGAAAAGACCCCCAAGATCATCAAGCCCAACCTTTGATGGAACACCACCACACCCATTACATCATTTTGCACCCCCTGTTGTGACTAATGCCCCACAAGAAAGGCCAAACCCACATCCCAGAGCTCGTGGGTCCCACCAGGGGCTTCCCAGAGGACCACAAGTTGTAGGAGCAGTTCAGAAGCCTTGGACTAAGTGTTCCCAGATTCCTTATGAAACTCAAACACTTCCCTTTGCAGGGTTGGACGGAAAGGTTGAAAGGATTAGGTGGGATATTGGGAAGGAATTCTTCCCCATGAGGGTGAGGAGGGGCTGGAATGGATTTCCCACAGAAGCTGTGGCTGCCCCATCCCTGGGAGTGTCCAAGGCCAGGCTGGATGGGGCTTGGAGCAGCCTGGGATGGTGGAAGGTGTTGGGCTTGGAGCTGGAAGAGCTTCAAGGTCTCTTCCACCCAAACCATCCCAGGATTCCACATTGATTCTTTCTAATACTGGGCCTGAGGTTCTCCCACCTGCTCAGCACATTCAGCCAGATGAGAAAATGTTCAATCCAGGTGCAGGATTTGCAGCCAGATGTCCATGTTGTAACTTCAGCTGTGGTATCATTGGTGACTGCAGAAGACTGGCTCATGCTGTGTGCTACTGCCCTGGCTCACAGGGGGCTGGGGGCTCATTAACTGTGACATGGCATTCAGTTGTTAATTGTGCTTGGAATTTCCCATACTACAAACGGGACGGGATGGCTTCACATGACAAATATCAAATATTCATCAGAGCAAGCAGTCAATAAAATTGTGCAACCATGTGCGTGCAGGGAAAAAGATGATTCATGTACAGATGTGCTGCTGATAAATTTTTCATCGCTGCACACAACCTGGGGCACATCAGGAGCCAGACAAATGTTTAAACACCACCGTTATTTTCCACTAGACAAACTCTTGCAAAAAGTCTGACATTTCAGCTCCTCTTTGAAGCAATTTCTGCTGGATGCAAGTAACAAAACCCATAGAAATTATCCTTTGGGGATTAATTCTTGAAACATAATGACTAAAAAGCCTAGTGGCTTTACTCTAAAATACTGCAATTTTTGCTGCTAGTGCTAATATCTGCAAGAGGCTGGTATTATTTGTCTTTCTAAAACCTTCTAAAAAGTTGTTTTAACTCCTGGAGGCTGCAAGTTTTCTGTCCCAGAGACCAGGCAGCACTGCAGCACCATTCAGAAGGAAGAATGTGAGAGAGGGCAAGTGTCTTGTTCCAGTCTGTAAATGTGTACATTACACTGTAACCTACTGCAAGCCTGGGAAATGGAAATAAAAGGGAGCACTGCTGAAAATCTTCAAATTATTGCACAGAACAAGTTTTCAGGAAGCAATTAACTGCCTGACTGGGAATATCCCTGCTTTTTATTTGATGTCAAACTCATGGGTGGTATTTTGAAACATTTGATTGAGCTCAGTCAATTAGCCTTGATTATGGTTTGGCTTTTCCCTCGGAATAGGCTGATCCATAGGGAATGCCACTCATACCAGCACTGAGGCAGAGCAGGATGACTCAGCTGATTAATCAGCTTTCTTTTTTCTCATTAAGAAGCAAGTCTTCGGCTTCCCCAGCTGCTGAAGTGATCACTATCGAGCTCGTGTTGTAACTCACACAGCTTTGGTCACCCCTGACTCACATTCTGAGAGAAGGAAAGTCACCTGCACCCCTGATCTTGTCATAGAATCATGGAATCACAGAATCCCACACTGGTCTGGGCTGGAAGGGACCTTAAAGCCCCTCTCATTCCAGCCCTGCCATGGGCTGGGACACTTTTCACTGGACCAGGCTGCTCCAAGCCCTCCCACAGCTCTGTGACTGAGGGACACACATAGCAATGCTACACCCAGTGGTTTCTGTTCACCATAAAGTCCTTGGCATTTGCAGGAGAAATGTTTCTATTCCTGTTGCCTTCTGATCAAGATTTGTCCCAAATTTGGAATCAACCACAACCCCCAAGTTTATGGGTTCTGACAATTCCTTCCAGACAAGCAGGTACTGAATCCTCACCTGTATTTTGCTAAATAAATCTAATAACTTTGTCAGAGCACAGCACAGCATCTGCAGATGAGCCGTTTTTTCCAATCCAAAAATCAGATTAATTTATTAACTAAGTTAATGGAAGAAAAAAAAAGGGCTACTTGTAAAAATCTTAAGTAAACACAGAGCTTTTCTTCCTCTCTTTAATAGGTAAATGGCACAAAACACAGTCAGGGTACAGGCACAGTGTGTAATCATGGTCATGAAATGCCTACAATGTAAATGGACTTAATGAAAAAATTAAACAAATCTCAATTAAAGGCCCAATGATTCCAGACAGGCAAAACCCATCACTCTCCCAGCTTCCCACTAAGTAGATCTCGAAGCATGGAAAGGTTGCCAGCTATGGGGAACAGTTTAGAAAGTTAATGACAGCACAAATGGGATTCACTGGAGACTGTAATCCTGGCTCTGTAAGCATTGCCAGAGGCCTGACATGAAGGAACAAGTACTATTTCAAGCAGACTGCAAAGCCAAGGCAAAGATTAACATCTGTCAGAATCAGCTACAGATGAGATTCTTATTGATCCTTGAATATCACGAGAATTTAGAAGGGCTAAAAAGAACTTTAAAGAGAATAATCAAGTATCTGTGGATTTGGTTTATAAATCTGAAGTACCTTTCCCACATCTCCGCTATTTTTTTTCAAACAGCTGTGTGTGATGTAGCTCAGTGCTACAAGGCAGAAGAGCTATTTCTTCCAACTCAGTCACTGTCAAGCTTAGTCTTGCAGGAAAAGCAGTGACAGGGAGCAGTTCTGGTGCTGTTACCAACCTCCAAGACACTGCTTTTCGTGTTTGGACTATGTTGCTGTGGATTTTGTTTCTGCCTCATCCGTATCTATCCCTACTAACAAGATTAAGGCTTTGCTCACATTCTTCTAATTAAAATGCTGTAATTCTGAGCAGAGATTCCATGTCTTCTTTCAGCAGGGTAATCAGTGCATCTGTGAGTTCAAGTTACTATTTTTTAACATCAAAGCTTGCACAAAGATAGCTCTCTTCCATGCAGGCCATGACTTTTTATCCACACTGGTTTGAATAACAGGCTCCATTTTGCAGTGGGATCAACATCATCTCCTACAAGGAAAGGCTGGGAGAGCTGGCACTGCTCAGCCTGGAGAAGAGAAGGCTCCAGGGAGATCTGAGAGCCCCTTCCAGTGCCTAAAGGGGATCCAAGAGAGACTTTGGACATCCTGGAGTGCCAGGACAAGGGGGAATGGCTTCCCACTGCCAGAGGGCAGGGATAGATGGGATATTGGGAAGGGATTGTTCCCTGGGAGGGTGGGGAGGCCCTGGCACAGGGTGCCCAGAGAAGCTGTGGCTGCCCCATCCCTGGGAGTGTCCAAGGCCAGGTTGGACAGGACTTGGAGCACCCTGGGACAGTGGAAGGTGTCCCTGCCAGCCACAGGCTCCCAACATCTTGTCCTGTCAGGAACACGTGTGAATTTTTCTGCAGCATTTTTTCCTTATTAAACTGGAAGAAGCCTGACCTGACTGGAGCGTGTCCAGGGCAGGGAACGGGGCTGGGGAAGGGTCTGGAGCCCCAGGAGGGGCTGAGGGAGCTGGGAAAGGGGCTCAGCCTGGAGAAAAGGAGGCTCAGGGGGGACCTTGTGGCTCTGCACAAGTCCCTGACAGGAGGGGGCAGCCGGGGGGGGTCGGGCTCTGCTGCCAGGGAACAGGGACAGGAGGAGAGGGAACGGCCTGAGGCTGGGCAGAGGAAGATTGGATATTAGTGAAAATTCCTTCACTGAAGGCATTGCCACAGGCTGCCCAGGGCACTGGTGGAGTGGAACACCTGGAAATGTTCAAATCACATGTAGATGTGGTGCTTGGAGACACGGCTTAGTGGTGGACATTACAGTGCTGTGTTAATGATCTCAAAGGTTTTTTCCAGCCTTAATAATCCTGTGAACTTCAAGCTGCATTTCACTCACCAGCTGCAGCCTTGAAATTTTATTTACAAGTGTTTAGTCCTGCAGCTTCTCCTTGCTATACCAAGGTACCACTCCACGGCTTTCAGAAGCACTCCTGCCCTCACTCCTTCCCCCTATTTTCTAGAAGGTTGTAACACAGCAGTAAGAGAAAGTTTCATTTAATCAGCTTCTGCAAGATTGTTTTGGTGAATGTAGGTTGAGGAAACTCATTAAAGCTGTTTAGTCCTCCCAGTCCAAGACTTCCCATATTCAATCAATATTGATTGTTCTTGCAGAGGAAATCGAATAGAAGGTTCATATCTAATATAATAAAAGGTAGCAAGGAAAATAAGATGCTGGCAAACAAGGGAACAGTAATCTTCTAATTCTATAAGAATTCTCTAATTTCCAAGTCCACATACCAGGGAAGTCAGTGAACCCCAGAAAAGCTGAAGCGTGAACAGTGCAAAGATGGCCAATGCCATCAGTGATAGCATTGTGTTGCAATGCAGGCATTCAGAGCTGTTCAGACTCAGAAAGGGGCCAAAGAGAGTTGTAGAAAATGTGGTAGAAACACTCAAGGGCATGGTTTAAAGGAAAAAGAGGCATCTTTCGCATTATAGTTTGCACTGTAGCAAAAAATGCTTCCAGCAACCAGATGATGCCAGAAAATGTAAAGACCCTTCAAATGCTCCTCACACAAGTGAGTTGCCAAACAGATTTATAAGAGCTGCTGGGACTGCCAGGTCAGTCCAACTCCCTGTTTCCTGTTCTTAAGCAAAGGTTGCTGAACTTCATTTAAACTTCTTTGCTCTCTGTTCTGCGCTTGAAGGATTCCCACAGTACAAGACAGGATCCAATCTCTCCTTGACAAACTCTCTTCTGTTGAAGTGTCCTTTTGCACAGAGGAGCTGTGTGGCCAGGAGAACTGTTCAAAGACACAGGCAGTTATTCCAGAGACAGCTGCAGGCTCCCAGCAAGGGAGGACGTCCTGCACGCTGCAACATCATCCACTTCTCTGCGTATTACACCGACCACGCTTCAAGCTTTGTGTGAGGTGAGGATATTCCAGAGCTGTCAGGCTCCAGAGGTTCAAGATCCAGACAAACAAACCCCTTCCCACATTGAAATGTCACCTTAAATTTCATTTCACCTTAAATGGCTGAGTGGGGAATAAGAACCTCCTATCTTAAAACATCCACGGCAGCTGCCTCCCCTCAAACTCTGACATAACACAAAGATGGAAAACTCCTACTCCCCACTGCTCGCTGGGTCCGCGCCCAGCAGCCCACAATGTGCAGCTGAAAAATGGCCCCAGTTCAAACTGTCTCTGCTCCTTGGGAGCATGAGCAGATTTGTTGTGCAGCAGCTGCCTGACACACTCAGGATGCTGAGAGTGCTGAAGTTTGGGCTGTGTTTCTCTGGCCTCACAGGTTTGGTGTCAGGGTCACAGCTGAAGCAGAGCTGGGATTCTCAGAGCATAGGAATGAAGTAAATCAATCTCTGAACTAACTCAGTGCAAGGAAATGCAGCTTGGATTAGTTCTTCTGAATATATATTTTGTTGCTAATGTACAGAATCCATTACATTCTGTTACCACCCCTCTTTAGGGTTGCCAGCAGTTGTCTGGCACTGTGAGTTAATACAGTAATGAGTTAAAACAATCATACAGCAAGGAGTAAATACCTTCCACAGCAGATGAAAGCCAGGATGCTGAAGAGGTCCCACGCGTGCTGCAGAGAAGATTGTGTGGGGCAGCAGCTCTGAGGCAGCTGGACTCAATGTGTGACAGGAGAAGGCAGGAGCCTTGCAGATAAAGCAGCCAGAAAGCACGTGGAGCAGCACTTGGAGCTGGAGAGGAAACAAAACAGAGGATGTCAACACATAGGCATGACCAGGGGCAGGAGCGAGAGCCAGAGAACAGATTTTTAGGGATGGCTGTCTCACTCTCCTGCTGCTTTTTAATCTGTTCACTCCATAAAGAAAGGTGCAGAAAAGGGTTCTGGTAAAGAGAGAAGGAGCTGGTACTCACATGGTTTACAAACACTGGCAAAACCACTCTTGTTTTTCTACCACTTGAGGCATGCACACACTAAAATACAATGGACAAATAAGGACAATAAGGCAAATGAAAGCATGTGAAGAAATAGGATCAGTTTCCCAAACACCCTGAACGCTTGTGCTTTGCAGTAGTTCACTCTGCTGCCAAGTAATCAAGATGATCTCCCAGGCTGAACCCAGAAAAACATACAGGGGGGAAATGTAGGTATGGAGCATTTTGCATTGTGTCAACACACTTCCACAGAAACCAGGCTTTCATCCTCAGTAAGTGCTGAGTACAAACATACAAAGTATGAAAGCCCAGGGGTAAAAATTCCTACAGCACCACAGTTTACAAACCAGCTCTGCCTCTTCACAGAAAATGATGCAGCACCGTTGCTTCTGGAGTGCAGGAACTCCAGGGTTAAACCCCATTTGCTTGTTTCCTTTTTCTGATCGTGTTCAGATGAGCCCCAGCATTAGAAGGAATATTGTAAAGGTCTAAGCAATAGTAAGAACCTCGTGTTTTTCTTGGTAAACTACCCTAGATGTCAGGAGATTCCTATTTCTCCTGCAAGAACTACTTGTGCTTGCAGAGAACATTACAAGATGACACTGCAATCTGATAACTCAGTGTTTCTGTGGTTTACTTTGTTTTATTTGGTGGTGTTTCCAGATTTTTTGTGGACATCTCTACCCTGTTTCTTAGGAGGTTTTACCCTCTCATTTCAAAACTACACCACATCTAAAAGGTTCCTGCTGTGCAGGGAAACAAAACCCTTTTTTCCACCTCTTTGGTAACAAAATTTTTAAGCCACCAGCAAGTAGCAAAAAACCTTCAAAGCTGAAAGTTTTTCTTGCATCAAACTAAAGTATTTGCTTCATTTAGATTTAACACAAAGATTATTACTTAATACATTTTTATAATAATAATATATTATTTTATTACTATTTATTTATACCTGCTTAGTTTAAAACCCACCACATTTCACATCTCTGTAGTGGAGTGCTTAGGAATTCTAAAGAAACTGTTTTGAACTCAATTTAAAATGGGAAAGGCAGGTGGAGTACAAGGGTTTGAGGATTACCACATCTTTACAACCTGCAGAAAAAGCTCAGGCTTTGCAATGAGCAGATAGACAAATATCTGCCCAAATCCAGAAATTATGGAAATAGACTTCTCAAATGCACAGGATATGTCAAAGAATACAGAAGTCAAACAGCTAATGAGCAACAGCCTGATGACTTAGTTTTTTGTACACACAATTCACCTTGGGGTATGCTGGTTTAAGGAAAAATATTAATATTTTTCTATAGTTCAAAGTTTTATGCCTGTGCCTTGTGAGTTACAATAAGGAGGGCACAGAACGACTGTGACTGCTGTGGGGCCAACACCTATTTCCTACTGCAATAAAAATAAGGAATTCAATTTCTAAAGGTGTCATTTGAGGGGTTTTTGTCATGATTTTCCTATTGTAATGTAAAGTAAATCATAAGAGAGGGGACTCGATCCCCAAGAAGGCAACTGAATTCTGTAGGTCTCATGAAGGTAAAATAGACTTAGAAATAGGAAGGAATATCATAGAAATTTAAAAAATAATAAAAGGAGGTGGGCAATGGAGAAGAGGAACATTGCTACTGCTTGGCAAGAACCCTGTGTTATTCTTTGGGTTCTTCACGTGCTACAGAAGTAAATTCTAGTGACCATAAGCGAGTGGGGAGGATCATTTTATTAAGTGTTTGTAAAACCACTCGACATTTCTGGATGGAAAAATCCTACCCAGGCAAAGCAATATTCCACTGCAGTACTGACTGTTTCTTCCCTATCTCAGCACTCTCTGAGTGAACACGAGAGCACCTCCGCGTCGTAAGATTTTATTTTGTAGATTTTTGTCTATACCCTTAAAGGGATTTTTTTAATGGAAAAAAATCCAACACATCAGTTTGAGCTGCTCTAGCTACAGAATTTATCAGGTGCAGCCAGACCCTCAGTTCAGCAGAACAGAGGTTTTAAAGTTCTCTCAACTCTCTCTTTTGCTGCATCCTTCTGTGCTCTGACTTGCCAAGCACAGACACCCTTCAGCTTCCCTTTGGAATTTCTCAGAATTCCTGCCTCATTAAAATATCGTTGAGTCATTTAAAATAGTTATAAACACACTGGAAGATTTGTAGAAGATAAAATTCCTTTTGGATGTAAATAATTAATTGAACGGGAAAGTCTGAAAAGTCATGGCCATAATTTATGGCTGCTCCTTGTCCTTACATAATGTTCTTTCCAAAATTCATGATCCAGAGAAACCCTGAAGATGATGGAGTCTACCTTTGGGAATCTGATCGTGACATCCCAGCTCATTTTTGTTTTCTACCTCATTTCTGGAGTCACTACATCGATGCCTTACACAACAACATGTGCAATTGCCAAAAATCGCCTTTGTTCAAATTTATTTGTGCAGTTGTAGAAAAGTGAAAAAGGAGAATATAAATGAAAATTATGAGCCTAAATAAAAACTAAATGCTAGCACTGCTGCTGGGATTCAGCTGGTTCTTATTAATCAGGGTTTGGAAAAGAATCAGGATTTATATTCCCTTCTGAATAGCTGGAATAAGATCACTAGTTGGAAAGGTTTACTGGCCCTAAAGATATTGTATTTTTCTGCCTTAACTACTCTTGGCTGTAAGAGGGGATGTAACATCACAGTCTGACTGCCCTCATACTTTCTGTTCCCAGCTGAATTCCAGTTTGATTTTGGTAGTGTCGTGAAGTCTGAAATTCCAGTTCTTTCATTCCTGGTAATTTTCTATTGGAAACCTCAGGGCCAAATATAGCAAGCCAACTACTCCCAAATTTAAATCCACTGGGGAAAGGTGTAGAGGGGAGAAGGGCAGGCTGTGCTCCAGCCTCAGGAAGGTCTTTGGACTCACTGTTTCAAGCAGCAATAGGGAATGAGTCCTGCTGTGTTTGGACAGGAGTTGTAGGGAGCAGCAATCTCATGCTGGCTGCCAGCTGGGTAGGATGAAGGCATTCAGCTTTACATGGATGGATTTATCCCATTTATCCTGCAGTAGTTTTCCTGTCAGTTAGTGCCTGAGATCTTTAGTCACTCCTTGGTGCCTATGAATTAGGATATATGAAACCCTGGAGTCCTATAAAATATATATCCAGCTCCAAGGCTGTATGGAAAGTTCCAAAGCAATCATCACACGTCAATCACTGATTTTAGGATTTGCTTTCTAGACGATAATATAGAGATGATATACAACCCTGGTATGCTCAGAGAACTTACTCCTAGCCAGGATTTTTATTTCTAGCTTATTTAATTTACCAGCTTTATGCCATTGTGGTCATTGACTTCAGGGGACTCAGATTCACATGCTCCTCCAAAGGCTGTTTTCTGTCATTTGTTTTCAGAGATTTGTCACTGGTTTTGTAAGTGATGTGTTTTCCTTCACTTTATTTAAAGAGGTTTTTATTTTGACAGAGACAATTTCTTTATCTTTTATTTAATAACTGTCAGTTTGGTTTTGTTATCTGAGGCAGGATAAAGCTTTGTGCTGTCAGAGGGGCTCTGTGCATGTTTAACACTCTCTAACAGCCAATCTGTCACAGCAAGAGCTGCATCCTGTCACAAGCCTTTACTGGCATGGCCGTCCTGACCTAAGATCATGGTTTTTTTCCCAAAGGAATCACATTTTAGATGACTGTTGATGCCTCTGAATTCCCATGAGCACGTTCTACAAGTGAGAGTATCATGATGCCAAACACTGTAAAACAAATTCGAGACGCAAAACAAATTGTTATATTCGTAGAAGTTTTGACTCTGTTTTACCACTCAGGAGTTTTAACCTGAGCCTTCTAAAGGTGGGCTCTGCCTGTCCCACATCACCAGACCTGTCACCTGCTGTCAGAAACCCCCAGCTGTGGCTCCAGGCTGGATCTCTCCCAGCAGGTGGCCTCACTCAGCACCAAATGCTCTGAGGGAATGGGGTGTCAATGAAGGTGATGGGAAATAAACTTCTTTTCTTTAGACTCCTCTGCAGAGAAAACAGCGAGTGAAATCTTGATATACTGGTACAGGATGAAAGAAGGGATAAAATTAGGCCTTTGCAAATAAGCCATTTCCATTACTTATACCCCCAAAAATAGAAAATAAACCTTAAGAAGTGTTTCCCGAAGCCTCACTGGCTTTGGATTTGGTGAATCTCCACCCTGCAAAATCATAGAATGGTTTGGGTTGGAAGGGACCTCAAGGATCATCCGACTGCACCCCCTGCCATGGGCAGGGAATATTCCACTACCCCAGATTGCTCCAAGCCCGCCCAGCCTGGCCTTGAACACTGCCAGGGATGGGCCCAGACTCATGGTGCTATTCCCCCTTAAGTACCCCAAATTACCAGAGGCTTAATGAGCTATGAGGCATCTCTGTTATTATCTTTACCTGGGCTAAGGGTGAGTCAGAGCTCTGGAGGCAGATCCTGGGTGCACATCCTGTGATGACGAGGAGGATCACAGTGACACGATGCTCTGTGCTGCAGGGCAGCATTTTTCTCAGTCTACTGCTCTCCCTAGAAATCCTCAAAGGAACATTTCAGTGCTGGAGGCATTTGGAAACAAAAAAAAAAAAGGAAGTGTATGAGACACAGGTAGCTTCCAGCTGGCTCTGCAGCACCCATAAACCTCTTATTTATGGGCTGAGTCACTGCAGATATAATGGAGGAATGAAATGTTGAGTCCATTAGAAATTCCCATTTTCTTGCTCATCAGCTAAGATCAAGGGAAAGCTGTGCCTCTGACACTGCTCTTAGTCATAATGGCTTCAGGATTCCCTTCAAGGCCTCCCAGGGCTCAGAAATCTTCTCCCTGAGTTGCTACTGCTACATTTTAATTCCTATAACTCGTATACCTGTGAAAATGTCTCCGTGAGAGATGTGCCAGGGGCACCTTCTCTTTACCAGCAACTTCAGCAGCAACTGCCTCCCTCGTTTCTCTCTCACTACCAGAAGCAATGAGACAAAATTAATTCACTACTTGTTGCTTATTTTGGTGACCTCCACGATCCCGTTTGCTGCACTGACAGCCAAGCAGTTCTGTTTATTTTATGCACATCCCTAAAATACGCCAACAACTTCAAGAATGACAGAAAACAACATTCCAAATTGTATCATGCCTTAGATTACAACATTCTCTGCTTATGTTTATTGACTGTGCTTATTTTTATTTAGAAAATAATTTATTTGCTGTGTTTGACTGAGCCAAATGAGCATTAATTTATCTTTTCTCCGTGTAGGAGCTACTTTAATGGCATCTGGTCAACGTGCAGTGAGAAGGCTGCACTGACTGCAGTTCTTATTGGAAGTAATTAATTTAGTAAATTTATTAAATTTTCATTCCTCGTAAGTTTTCAGGCAACATTCCCTGTTTGTCCATTTTCCCTCAGATTCTGTGGGTAACCTTAATAAAAAGGGAATCCCCTAAACTTGTTTTGTTTGGCACTTGCTGCACTTACAGGTCCTGCAAGCAAAGAGCTTTTCAAGACACAGAACCACTCGCTTTTTGATGGGATCCATTTCCCCACTCCCCAGAATCATGGAATCATGGAATCCCAGAATGGTTTGTGCTGGAAGGGACCTTAAAGCTCATCTCATCCCACCCCTGCCACGGGCAGGGACACCTTCCACTACCCCAGGTTGTTCCCAGTCCTGTCCAGCCTGGCCCTGGACACTGCCAGGGATCCAGGGGCAGCCACAGCTGCTCTGGGCACCCTGTGCCCAAACCAGTCTGGGATTCTTTAATTCTACTCTGCATGTGCTGAGACTAAGAAATAAGACTGAAGTGAGATTTTTTTACCCCCCGGGTCTGTCATCCTGGGTGCATGTAAATCCTGAAGAAAGACTCACTTCAGTGGGATATTTTACGAATGTCTGGGAGTGGTAGAACAGAGGAATAGTCTATGGGTGCTGAATAACACCGCATCATTTACTGGATTCCACCACAGCCAGGAATCCGGGAAAAAGACAGTAAAAGAACTTTAAAAAAAAGTCCTGCTGAAAATAAGTGCTTTTGTGGTTAAAAACCAGCCAGTTGGAACTGAAACAGTGTTTTCTTAGGGTGGCAGAACAGTTGGAAAAGTTGTTGGATTATTTTTGGCAGTGGCCAGCACATTATAGCTCTATCATTACTGGTACTCGACTCTCCAGAGTTCACTGAAAGGGTTATTACTTCACTAGTGCATTCCTGCAAAAATACAGCATAGTCCATCTGTAGCATGAAGCCCTGGATTCTGGAACTCTGTGTGACCTTTCTGACACTCTGATATGAGTGTAACCAGCTCAGCTCCCAAATACTGCAACACCCAGGGGGAACCTGAGCCACGGCCCCAGACAAAGGCAGGGTGGCCAAACCACTGCACAAGTGTTGCACAACGAGCACGTAACAGGGTGACTCCTGTGCCCTGCGCTGATGAAAACAGCCTGGGAAGGTTTCAGTTGGAGGTTTAAACATCAAGTAACTCGTACTTGAGTGTTGGTAAGAGCCAAAACCAGTGGCTGCCTTTGCTGGCAGCCAGTGCTCCCGAGGACAGACACTGTGCAGGTGGAAAGTGAGTCCAGTTCATGCTTTGGCATTAGCAGCTTGTTCTCCTTAGCAAATGCACTTCAGCCAGAATGCAGCAGGGTTTTCGCAGTACAGGACTACCTTATATAACCCCTATTTACCTTATACAACCCCTATTTCCCTTATGAAATGGAACAGATAAGCTATTGAATTATAAGATTAATAAAATACTATTTCTATCCCTTTCAGTCCCATGAATTTACAATCAGAAAATGTGTTTCGCTGAGAAAGTGTCAGTGTGCTGGATTTAATTGGTGAGGAAAACGATGGTTTTCCTTTAGTTGGAGTCTATATGACCATTCACAATGCAGGGATTAAGACTGGAATCATCGCTGCCCTTACAGTAGCAACACAACAAACATCTCAGTATGTGCTTTTATGTGCCTGCAAGTTTTGTATCTTCAATTCTTCTCAAATATCAGCCACAGTCAGATAATTGTCTGCCAATAAATGGCAATCTGTGATTTTCTTCCTGAATTTAATTGTAACCAGATTTGCTTCCCAGAACAGATGTTGGGGCTGTGAGCCCTGGTTTGTCCCTGGTTGCTGTGCAGTGCTATCAGGTATTGCTGCCCCACAGGGCATCACTCCTGGGTTTGCTGAGCCTGGAAGGTGTCTGAGAGGGGTGGGAAGCAGCGGATTGATAACCACAGTTACAAATGTGCTGCTCTGCAAAGTTTGGAAGTGCTTTAGACAAGCTTGATGCTGTGACAGGGAAAAGGCACAGCTCTGAAAGCCGAGGGGGTTTGTCCCTGTGCTGCTGCCAAGGGGGGAACGGGAGTGCAAACACTGATTTGCTGGCTAATTATTGAAACAAACCCTTCTGCCCCTAGTGACCCACGGCACACGCAGCTGGCAGGCGCAGCAGGCCCCCATGGCAAGGTGCAGCCCAGCCCGGCTCAGCTCTGGATGAAATAAGGACCTTGCTGGGGGAGCAGTTCTTTGTGCAGTCCGCTCAGAGGTAAGCAGCACTCACTGCCCACAGCAGCCTGAAGTCACCCGTGGCCAGGCTCACACAGCAGCCACACCAGAGGAAGGGCTAAGATGACACTTGACCAGCATAGAAGTGGGGTTGGTACAGGTGTAATCTGGGCATTAAAATGCCTGTGATAGCCTTTGTGGCCAGGGTTCCCACCAGCCATCCACGGACCATCAGCACTGGACTTGCAGCTGCACATCCCCTGCGAGGTCAGGTGGCTGCAGGAGGTGAGCATCTGCAGAAAGCACCATGGGAGGCTCTAATAACCAATTATGTGACAAAGTTTAGATAGAGAATCATAGAATCCCAACATGGTTTGGGTTGGAACGGACCTTAAAGCTGATCTTGTGCCAACCCCCTGCCATGGGCAGGGACACCCCAAACTCCCCAGAACAGCCTGTAAAATACCTCCATGTGCCAGCAAAAGAGTTCACAACCCTCATAGCACAAGGCACACCTATTCTTTAACGTTAACTTCTCTTGCCTGTGTTGTCATCAAGTCTCATTCACTTTTTTAATGTGTCACTTTCTATTCTCCACTTACTCAATAATTGATTAAAAGATTCCATTTTGAATCTTCACAAAAGTTACCACACATCCCAAATATGTTCCATCTGTGTCTGGGCCACACTCCACAGGATGATTTACCTCAATGAGAGGAAATAGAAGGCAATTGAAGAAAAAAGGCAAGCAGGCAAAGTCTTTCTGCTTTTGTGTTAATGGCCTTAAAGCAAAAATCTCAGCACGTGCAACACAAGAGACCTGGAGAAGGGAGGTAAATGTAGCTGCATTTTAGAGCAGCTTGTACAGCACAAAACCAGAACCAGCTCATTGCTGACATTGCAGCATCTCTTTCCTATAGAAGGAAATAATAAAAAAGGGGTTTATGCATAAACACAATACGTTGAGGCATGGCTAAATTGTGCCTGGATTTTGTTCTGCAAACCTTTTCCATTAACATTTCTGTCGGGAAAGCTAACTCTTGAGAGATGTAATGAACCATCTGACTTTAATTTGGTTGCAGAACAAGGGGTTACTCTCTGGAGGGTGCACAGCCAAGCTCTGAGCTACACCCAGCTCTGTTTCCTTATACAGAGGATGACGAGTGCTCCAGCACGAGCAGCACGTGGGAAAGCAGCAACCCTCAGCCTTGCTTTAAGCAAATTAAAGTGGCTTTGGAACAGTAAGGACTTGCTCTGTGACAAACATTTCACTCTCCTCGTCATCATTTTGTCCCCAGTGCCTCCAGCCCAACAGTTGCACAGACAAGTGCTCACATGGCTTTTGGCCTTGCTCTTCCTTCCTCCCCTCCATGCAGGCTCTGCTTCTCCACCCTCCTCAGTCACTACCTTCACTTGGCATCTCCTGCTGGTTTCCTAAATGTTTGCTCAGCCCTGCACAAACCCTGCTGTTTATGTCATTTCAGCTCCTGTCCGAGATAAGAGACACGAGATCCTATGGGACATCTTAGGGTTGTTCCGCATTTTCCACAGGATTATGCTCTGGCAGAGCACCCTGGTTGATTCCTTTAGAGCTGCTTGGGATTCTAATCTGAGAAAGCTCCACAGAGAGGGGGAACTGCAACCATAATTGACCCACACCCAGAAAAAACATTAGGACATGCTGGGAAATCACAGTGGAACTGCAGAGCCCGATTCCTCTGGTACAAAACCCTGTTTGTCCAGTGGCTTTGGGGCTCCCTGCCTGCTGGCTGGCCACGGTGGAGCTCGGGGCCAGCTGAGACATGTCAGGAAAACAAGGCAAAGAGACGGGGAGGAGCCTCACCCGGGCTTTTCTGTTTATACCCTGTCTCTGCTTATTAAGTCTTTACAGAGGAAATACAATGTCTGCCCTTCACTGCAATTCCAGAGCGTTTCTGAATGTCTCTCATTCCCAACACGTGGCTGAATTAGTCAGCACACGGTAGTTGCCCAACGAGGTATTACTGCTGCTGCTCTGCCAGCATGAAATGGGCCTTAGCAAAGGTTTAGACAGTTGGCTTGCACTTTTCCATGCCCAAACAGATGTGCACATCCTCTGGATCGAAGGAGGACCAGCACTGGCACTGCATCTGCTCTGCAGGGACTTTTGGAGGGTTCTCACTCGTGGCATTCCGAAAAAAAACCCCAGGTGTTTCCCTGTCCAGAATTCCCAGTACTTTGGCCACAATGGTTTTAGCTTTGCTGTATCTAAGATGCCAATGCAGAAGTAGCTTGGCACCCACATTGCTCCCATATTTGCCCTTGAATGTGGAAAAATCCCATCTGCCCTTGTGACACAGATACCTGAGCTCTTCAAAGAGGGGACCTGGGCTTTATCTGCCCTAAATCAGTGGTGTGGTGTGTCCTGAGAGGGCAGGTGGGAGAGCTGGCAGCTGCTGGAGGCTGCTGAGAAAGCCAGCAGTGGGGTCTGGCCACGTGGCAGGTGAGTGTGGCTGCTGAGGGTGTCACAATGGCACGAGGTACTGGCTTGGTGCCCCCACCATAGCCCCAAGGACACCTCTGCACACAGGTTTAGGGAATGGACATCTGTTTTAGCCAAGGGACTGCTTCTACTTTCACTCCTCTGCAGCCAAGAGACCAGCCCTGGCCAAAAAGGTTGCTGCAAAACTCACTAGAGATCTGACTCCTGGGAACATGCTGTCGCCATATGGTCTCCACATTAATAACACCAAACAAGTGCTTCATAAACAGTGCTCTAACAACAAATACCAGAGGAATTAATAATAATCTAGCTATTATTTTCTAATGTTCTCGCTTTATTAAGAACATTGATGCTGTCTGAATGAGCTCTTCCGGAAGAACAACATCTGGCACCCACATGAATACCTGATAAAATCCGTACGATCCCGGGTATCCGATAAATTTACGGCCAGAACGGCAGCGGTTCGTGCCCGCCCGGCTCGCAGTAACAGTGCCTTTCTCTCTCGTTCTAGGTCGTAACGTAATGCCCATGCTGTTCTACACTCTGATTGTAGCTTTTTTGATCGGCACACAGGCAGCTCCCAAGTCAGAGGACAATGCTCCACTGGAGTATCCAGCAGAACACTCCTTGCTCAATACCCGGAGCGACCGACACCGCACTGCCCAGGCAGCTCCGCAGACATCCCACGGCCACGCCACGTGGAGCCTCGGTAGGAGAGAAGCTGTAAACATCACCGTGGACCCCAAAATTTTTAGGAAGCGGCGTTTCCGGTCTCCCCGGGTGCTGTTCAGCACGCAGCCCCCGCCGGTGGCGGGGCAGGGCCGGAATTTGGGATTGCTCAGCGGCGCGGGGGCTCTCAACAGGACTGCCAGGAGCAGGAGGAGCACGCACCCCGTGCTGCACCGCGGGGAGTTCTCGGTGTGCGACAGCGTCAGCATGTGGGTCGGGGACAAAACCACGGCCACCGACATCAAGGGCAAGGAGGTGACAGTGCTGGGCGAGGTCAACATCAACAACAACGTCTTTAAGCAGTACTTTTTCGAGACCAAGTGCAGGGACCCCAAGCCGGTGTCGGGCGGGTGCCGCGGCATCGACGCCAAGCACTGGAACTCGTACTGCACCACCACCCACACCTTCGTCAAGGCCCTGACCATGGAGGGCAAGCAGGCGGCCTGGAGGTTCATCCGCATCGACACCGCCTGCGTGTGCGTGCTCAGCAGGAAGGCAGCGAGGCCCTGAGCCCGCGCCCGCACCCTCCGACCCCCCTACCTCAGTCTGTAAATTATTTTAAGTTATAAAGGACTGCATGGTATATTTATAGTTTATACAGTACAGAAAGAACCTCGTTATTTATTAAACTCTTTTGGAAACCTTTGGTGTTTTTCTAAGTTATTTACTGGCAGGGTTCTTTAACTCACCTTTAATTCACCTCTACGGCTCTGAAGTGTTCACAGGGCGGTTGAACAAGCTTTCAGCAAAAAGAAAACATTTTCCACACAGTTTTCACACATATTCCTCTCTTCTACAAGAAAATTTCCCTCAGAAAATCTGCCAGTTTATTGTAGGTTTATTTTCAATTGGATTTTTTTTGTCCAAATACCAAGAGACCGAAACAGAACTTTCAAAACTTGCTTCCAGTGTTACTAATTATCCATACAGGTATTAATCATATATAATTAATCATCTTAGTGAAGTCCTGGTAGAAACACTAGTTCTTCATTGTTGCCAGGTCAATTTCTAAGTAAGACCTTTAGTGCATATTTTTAAATTGCCAAAGTATTTTAATTGCAAAACTAATCCATTCTGAATTATTTTGGAACATTTGTCTGCACAAGAAGAGAATCTCAAAGTATGTATTTTTGTGTTAAAATGGTATTTTACAGCTCATTACTTCAGAGCTATATTAGAGTGATGGGATTTCAAACACAAATATATAAATTTTAAAAGTTCATGTGCCTTATAATCCAAAATTGATAATTTTCTGAAGCCAGTATTCTGCTAATGGGGACCTGCCATAGGAGCAAGTCTTTTCATGCACGACAGAATAAAATCAAAAAATTAATATTAAAAAAAAATCACTGAGGCTGTGTTTTAGCAAGGACCTAAAATAACCCTGTGCTCAAGATTTCTGCGTGTTGGGGACATCGACCTCCAGAATTACCCAGCGGAGCCCCAGGCCTGTGCTGGGCGTTCCACTGCACACTCCAAAAGCTGCAGATCCCCTCGTTGTTTCCCTTGGAAGAGCAGCTGTTCTCCATTGCAGAAACTGTTTCAAAACAAATACCATCAAGGTTTTTCTGCACAGTCCCTTCCAAATCCTAGAGGGCACAGCCACCATCCCTCCTGCACGGTCCTTGCTTTAATGCAAAAAGCAGAGCTGACATTTGCTTCCCCCACGTAAGCAGCCCAGCAGGGCAGCAAATCTCCAGGGAAAACGTGCTGGGGTAAAACAGTGCCAGTGGAATTGACCCAAGCCAGGCAAGAGGTGCTTCCTGGCGGGATAGTGCCAGTCTGTGTGACGTGGAAGGCACAGACACCACTCTGACCATCACTGCTCTCCCAGTTTTCACCCCCCTCTGATAAGTTTCTATGGTGTGGGGCAGCAACATCCCAGTGTGAAAGTCTGGCTCTCTCCAGAACAACATAATTTGCAACGTTTTCATGAATAATCACTTATCTGAAAGGTCGAGGAGGAGGCAGCTCTCGACTGCCCTGATTCTCCAAATAACAACTTGTTCTGGAGCAGGGGGAGGCAAGGAAGGCTAAGGGTGCTTTGAGTGCAGTCCCAGAGGGACCAGATGCCCTGACACGGCAGCAGAACACAGGGGCAGGGGCAGCCACCTCCCTGTCACCATCACAGGAGGGACGGAGGGACACCAGTGACACACAGTGCTCTGAGGGAAAGGAAAACACAGAACTGGAGCAGGCTTCCATCGGTGCTCCTCAGTGGCCTTAAAGCCATGGAGCACAGTAACAAATTGCTGTAGAACTGCTTTCCATACCTGACACAATGGGACTAGAGAAAAATGGAGCTGCTGCTCATTCAGGACTCCCAAGTTTATGGAGACTGACATTACTTTACCTCTGACATAAGAGAACTGCAATTGAAAGTGTCTTCTGAATGCCTTTGGTAATTCCAAACATGTGTAAGACCTGGCATTTCTTCAAAAGCCCTGAAAGTGATGCCTTTGTTCCTTGGGAAAGCTGGAGAGGGACTTTTGACAAGGACATTTGGTGATAGTGGGGGAATGGCTTTAAACTGAAGGAGAGTAAATTTAGATGGGATATTGGGGTGAAATTCCTCCCTGTGAGGGTGGGGAGGCCCTGGCACAGGGTGCCCAGAGCAGCTGTGACTGCCCCTGGATCCCTGGAAGTGTCCAAGGCCAGGTTGGACGGGGCTTGGAGCAACCTGGGATAGTGGAAGGTGTCCCTGCCCATGGCAGGGGTTGGAACACAATTATCTTAAAGGTTTCTTCCAGCCCAAACCAGTCTGGGATTCCATGATAATTAAAGCTCTTGGGAGCTGCCATCCCTTCCACAGACCGACAGCAATTACAGATCACACCAAGAGGCCACACAGCAGCACAGAGGGGGAAATCTGTTTGTTGATGTCACTTTAAGGAAAGAAGAAAACAATTGCAGGATTTAACTGCTCAGTAAGAACTTCCTGGGGTCTGAGCGAGATCTCAGATGATCAAACCTAGCCCACAACTGCAAGAGAAGGGGTGAGGGATGGAAGGGCCAGGTGACATCATAGCTCAACTCACACAGCTGTGATGCCAAAGGCACCAAAATCAGCCTCGTTTGCTTTGTTTCTGCTGAATCCAAGGAGTGGCAGGGCCATCCATACTTGGATAAGTTACTTTCACTTGTAATAGCTGCATTAGAATCTGCATGATGTGTCAAGACTGTAGTTCAGCATGGAGGATGGACCTGATGCCCTGCTCAGCTTTTTGTGTAAGGTGACAATAACTGGAAAACCTGGGAGGAAGGATCTCTACAGACCAATTTTGTTCAGCATCAACTGCTCACTCACAGCTCTCTGCGTTTTCCAAGAGTTCCTCTGGTGCCCTCAGCTCTTCCACTGCTTTAGAAGCAAGTGCTACTCACTGTGTGCTCAATTTTCTTCTGTTTAAGAAGTCTACCAGTTTCAATTATAGAAATAAGCATGATAACCAACTGCCTCCCTAAAGATGGAGTGTCTTCGTTTCTTCTTAAAGCCCTGCTTCTAAATATAAGGATAGAAAACATTTATGGCTAAGAAAAAGTAAAGCTACTTCATCTAAAATCAGATCAACTAGAGGGACTGCTGTGAAGCAGTTTTATTGGAAGAATTGAGTAGTCACTATCACAAGAATCTGAAATTCTCCTTAGAATCTGAGGAAAGAAAAGCAAGAGCCTTATATTTAAAAAGCAAATCAGATCAATTCGGTTTCACCTTTTGCCTAATGCCACACACCTGACACCCACAATTTCACTCCTGCTCAGCGGGTCTGACTAAGGAGTGAAGGTTAAATTTTGCTTGGAGGGAAACAGATCAATCTCTAGAGAGATGGATCATAATCAGCTTCCATCTCCCAGCATGGGACTCACCCTCTCGTCACTGCTGTTATTAGTTTGGTGGGGCTTTTTTGAGGGGAGTGCGGGAGGGTGGCAACAACACGTCTGAAAACCCACAGGTTACTCAGTCATTCCTGCTGCTGAGTGCATGCCAAGAGCCTGGAATGCCAGAAAGCCCATTCCAACGCCTACACCTGCAACCAGGCTGCACTTCGTCGGGCCTGGGTGATTATTTTCACTTCAGCTCCAATACAGACAGGAAATGTTGACACCGACAGACAAAAGATGGTTTACATAACAGTCGTGCTTTCTCCCAGGTTCCTTTCACCCCTTACATGACACTGCTGCTCCACTCTCTAATCCCTTGTTCAAACACGCGATTAAAGAGCAGCCACACCCTTGCCAGCTCTTCCTTAGCAAGCAACACCTTTCAGGAGAGCAATTACAACCACTCAAGGAAGTTACTTGCAGGGTTTGGAATCACTGTGTGTGTGTTTTCACTTTTCTTGGTCTGTTTTCCTGAGGATTTCTCTGCTCTGGAGAAGTCGGTGTCTCTGTGCCTACAAATGTTCTGATATGGCATCTCCAGCCTGATATAAATCATTGGGCCTGGCATGCAATCCTGAATCCCTTGGTCAGTGAAACCATCAAGGATTGTACATCGGCACTTCAGCATCACCCCTCAACCAAGGTGCCTTAGGAAGTGAAAAGGAATTAACAAAATCAAAGGAACACAGAATGTAGCCCGAAGCAGAACAAAATAGGGAATAACCAGTGTACAGCAGTTTAATACATAGAGAAAACAGTCCAGCAGAATACCTGGCACAGGGCTGGAACTAAGAAAATACAAGACAGAATTATCCAGCATCTAATCTGGTCAGGAGACAGCATCCATTGGTTTTACACAGCAGAAGGGAATCCTGACAGGATCAATATCAGTTAGAAAAATTGATGGTTTTGGTTTGGTTTGTGTTAAAGAGGATCTGAGGATCACTTTTTTCCTGTATGCCCAATTTTACAGCAGAACCCAGGCACTGGACTCAAATTACCAGATAAAATATTTAGTTCTTATCCTCACAGCGATAACTGTTCCTGCAATAGTTGTCTTTACTTCAACAATCTAGTTAGCACTTCCTAAGTGCTCTATGAGTTTTCCGTCTCTTCCTTACGGATTTCCAACACCAAATACTTCCTGGTGGAATCAGAAATTCACACCTTTTGGAGGGTTTCCCTAAACTCTCCGAGAGGTGAAGAAGAACAATGAAGCTGCCAAGTTTTGCTGTGTATCTTTGCTGTCTGAATGATGGCGACACTACAACCTGACAATTAAAGTGGCTGGGATGGAGTAGGAGGTTATTCTGTTGTGGTTTTGACAAACTGTTCTGGTGGACAAATTTTTCTTGCTTTACACCAAAAGAAAAAAAAAACAAACCAATCCAAAACTGCTCCTGTCTAAGTCAGTGAAATGGATTTCTGCTTTAAATGCAAATGGCTTTTTCTTTTGAAGCATTGCTTAGGCACACATGGCTTTTAAATAGAATATTGCCAGCCAGTTCCAGCACAAACCCCACCAGACCTACCCTGCAAAGTGGTGCTCTGCTCCAGAGCCTGTGTGAAGGCTCCTTCTGCCTGGAAAAGGCAAGCCTGTACCGAGCGCACTGACTCATGGAGTGCCTCTTTTTTTACCACCTCTATTTCCATAATCCAGCACACACAGTGGTCCCTGTCAGGCATTTAGCAAGATCTTGCCCTCGGGGTTGTGATCCAACACGTGATGGGTGCAGGAGTGACTCACCCAGCTGGAAAGCTCTGCAATAACCTCAGCCCAGGTGATACCTTCAGCCTCGGATGAACACGGCGCAGATGCTCGTGGCACCTCTGTGGAAAACACATCTGCTGTTGTTACTGATCAGATGTGTCCTCTGGGGATTTTGTTCCGTTTCCCTTTTTCCTCTTGAATCACTTGATTTGGTTACATTCCAGTTCTACTGCACACAGTCCAAGTCTGAGAACAAGTTAAGCTGTGGCAGGAAGGAAGGAGTGAGCACAACCCCAGTTCCCTGGTGACAGGTCTATTAAGCAATAAATAATAAGCCTTTTATTACAGGTTCTAATTAGAGCAGGACTTGTCAGATTTAGGAGCTAAACTGAGCACTCATCCCAAAATTCAGTTTGATCTGTTGTAGTAACATTCAAGCTCTATTTGTTTTCTTTTTGGATTGATGATGCACAGGAAGAAAAGGGAAGGGAAAAGGGTTCATGTCACCAGCTGCAAAGGACTGCTTTGGTTCTAGGCTCCTTACAGAGACTGGAACCCAAATTTCTAAAAACATGTGCATTCCAAGCCTTTAGACACCGTGAGTTGGCATTTTAAGTGGGGTGGAACATGCTGGACATGGGAAGGAGCTGCTCAACAGGGAAATAACAAAAGAGTGTGTTCAATTTGCCAGACAAGGTCCACTATATCAACCCTATAAATGTAAACCCCAAGTTTTTATTTTGTTTTCTCATACAAGGTCCAGATTACTTTTCAGAAAGTCATGGAAAACATTTTCCTATTAAGGTAGTAAAAAACCAAGCAGACAGATTTTGCACATTTTGAAATTTTTTAAAAGCTTTTACATCACTGACAACAATTATAAGAAATTTTTAGCCACAAATATTGTTTAGCAAAGAGTAAAACTGGAGGCTTTGTTAAAAATATTCTGAATCACAACAGCTGTAACGAGCTAAAATGAAGAAGTGAAGGTGACCAGAATGGAAAATTGTGTGAAAAGTCCCTTGTCCTCCATTAACTCAAGACTATAAATCAGAATAGACAAGGAGAGCAAAAAAGAGATTTTGGAATCATATCCATAAATTTAGATGATTAGTAGCACAGGAAAAGCAGTATCTAATGGGAAAGTGCTGTTCTAAACTGGGACTGTTTACTGGGGAATGATGGAAGCCCAGTTCTCTCGTTCTAGGAAGTCAAGAGTTCTTGAAGTTCCCTTTCAAAGTGCACTCCCAAAGCAGATCCCTGAAGCCAAAGACAACAAACTTGGCCAGGGTTATTGTTAGGCTGAAGCAAACAACTTCTCAGCTGTGTGACTGCAGCGAGTTGTGAGCCCAGACAAATCAGAGCAGTCAGGCACCAACACCATCCCCAACAGGCAGCTCCTGCAGCCTGATTTCCCAGCTACAGGGGCAGAATTGCTACACACAGCTCTGTCACCGACCTGCAGAAAACGTTTTTGCCACAAGGCCAGGAGCTGATGCAGAAAAGCCACGTCTAACTCACAGCATCTTCTTGCTCCACCCTGGCCACGTCAGCACAGTGACCTACACAGAATGCAGCTCATTATGCATTGAAAGGACTGATACAATTAGTGACTAATTGCTGACGTAGGAAAGAGAAAAAAGCCCCAAACATTTGGTTTACTGGCTCTCAACAACCTGCTGTTGGAGTTTTCATGCTTCCTCCTTGCTGCTGCAGTAAGAGAGAGCTCAGAGCCAGGAGAAGTGTGGCAATAAAGCTCTGGGAGAAGTTAAAGGCTTTCTGCTGTGCCCTGAGTGGAATCAGTTACTCCAATTGTAATTTCCACAGCCAGCACAGGGACGAGAGTGGAACTGTGAAAATTAAGGCCACACACTCCAGGAGTAGCAGATCCTGTATAAGCTCAGCACTGCTGACAAATGCTCCATATTCATACAATCATGGAATCACACCATGGGTTGGGTGGGAAGGGACCTTAAGGCTCATCCCATTCCATCCCTGCCACGGGCAGGGACACCTTCCACTATCCCAGGCTGCTCCAAGCCCCATCCAACCTGGCCTTGGGCACTGCCAGGGATCCAGGGGCAGCCACAGCTTCTCTGGGAAATCCATTCCAGCCTCTCACCACCCTCATAGGGAAGAATTCCTCCCTAACATCTGATCTAAACCTACTCTCTGCCAGTTTAAAACCACCCAATTAGGTTACATCAAGAGACTTTTCATTCTGAAATTGGAAGATGCAGTTCCCAGCAGCTCAAGTATAACTAACCCAAAAACTTTCTTCAAATTTGCACTTGAAACACTAAATTGCTTCTATTTCACGAATGTGCTAAAGACATTACAGATTCTAATTTTCTGTTTTGTTTAAAAATAACCAGACATTTATTTGGAGAATTTAAGATACAGATTATCTTATCTACAATGGATTTGGGACAAATTGAAAAAAAATATTATTTGTCTCATCTTCCCTAAAGTCAGATCATCTTCAGCTTTATCAAACTGCTTAGACATTGTCTAATGTGAGTGAGCAGATGATTCATTTGGTGATTAATAACTCCCAATACAGCTGTCATCTGCAGCAAGGCTTAAACATCGACTTCAGAACATCAAAGCCATGCGAGGGCAAACAGGGAGAATCAAACTAATGAATGAGATTTTTGCAAACTGAATCTGCTCTGGCTCCTTCTGCACTGGGCTGAATAATGATGTTGATTGTCATAGTTTATTCTTAATGTTCATAACAACCCATCATTCTCCAGACAGAGTATACAGCACTTATCTTCCCATCCATCAACCAGCCTCGGGTTTGTGTTAACCAGTTTTAACAGGACCTTGTGTTTGAGCATCAAAGGTGATTCAACAAACATTTCACACTGTTGCTTTCTCAGCATTGCCCAGTTTCTGTTTTGGTTTAGCCAATTTTCTCCATCCCATTCTTATTTCTCTTTTATTTTCACAGACTCTTTTTTTTGGGGGGGGGCTCAGGATCTTCCTTATTAATATTATTTTTAAAATGCTCCTCAACAGGAGCAGCTCTCGTTCTATTTTTCCTATTTTTTGCAATATATTTCACTTACCTGCTTTGCACCTCGAGCCATAAATCTTCATCTGTTTCTCAGATTGTCACCCAGGAGATGCTGTGACTCCCCCCAAGCAGGTGACCGTGCACGGGGTGGGTGCTCCATCAATCTGAGCCTTCAAACCAGGGTTTGTTCCTTCCCAAAGGATCTTCCCTGGCAATACCCTAAAGTGAAATGGCAGCTGGAGGCAGCAGCACCCCGGCCAGTTTTAGTGCTTAGGATGAAGTGGTGGCTGGGGGAACAAACACATTTTACCCTGCAGAGCTCCTGCAGAACAGGCTGCAACAGCACCAGTGCTCCTGCCAGGCTGCTCCCCTCTTCCCTGACACAGCCTCTGTCTCTGCCTCAGATCTTTCCCTCAGGTACATATTAAATGCTCTTTTTCAACTCAAGCATCACTTAGAGCTAGAGGTAAACCCACCCCTCCAGAGGATTCAGAGCAACCCACAGAAACAATCCATTTCTTGGCCATTTGCCCTGGATGTGTGAGAGCTCTGCAATCCCCTCCACTGGAAAACTGCTAAAGAGACCTCTCTACAAGGCTGGGCCTTTCCAGACACCTTGGAAATGTGAAGAAGTTCCTATAGAGGAACTGAACAATGTTTTATTTATTCAATTCTTTATTCGAGGCAGGGCTGAAAATGAGCAAATCCACATGCACTTACAGCATTGATTTTATGTTTCACATTTCCCTGGCAGTCTCTGCGTAGGTACCACATCTCAAGCATCATTGTAAAGCCCTCAAATACTCTTTCAAACAAAAAGTACATTTTTGAAAAGGCTTTTTTGTTGGTTCATTGAGGGGTTTTGTTTGTTTGTTTGTTTGATTGATTAAATAAGGCAGCCACAAGGGTAAAAAACATTTCTGGGCTGACTCCAGTTGCTTTCCTGGCTTTTTTCCAATGATGTTCAAATTAGGGATTGTTCAAACTAGGAAACAGTAGTTTTGCCATTTACTCATACAAAAACTTGGGAGCTCTGGTATTTTTTTAGTACACATTTCTAACAGGGTTCAAGAGTACCCTCTCCTCTGTCATGTGGCTCTGGCTGTGCATAAACATTGCTTTGACCAATAGGGGCAAAATTAGATACTTCCCAGAATGATTTGTTGCATTCTCACGACAGTTGCGATCCCAGACTGGATTAGATCCAGTGGGAAAATGTTTAGACAAAGTCCTGCACCAAAGAACACTCCTGAGAGATGTGCCTGTGGCCTGCCTAGGACGGAAGGCAAGGTTACAGCCAGGCCTGGAGAAATGTCCTGCTACAGGAAGGTGTCTTGGAGTGCTTTGCCTGTTCATAGGCAGAAAAAAATTGGGGCATCCAGCAAATGTGCAGCCACGTTCATGTTCTTCCCTGTGGAACATTCATGTGAGGGTGGGAGGCCCTGGCACAGGCTGCCCAGAGAAGCTGTGGCTGGGCCGTTCCTGGAAGGGTCCAAGGCCAGGTTGGAGCAAGCTGGTCTAATGGAAGGTGTTGGGGTTGGAACTGGATGAGCTTTAAGGTCCCTCCCAACCCAAACCTCTTTGGAGTTCTATGATCTCTAACACCAACCATTTGGTTCAGCTCATATTACTCAAATATCACGAAATGGAAACCAGAGAGAAGGAGAGACATGGGGAGATCAGAAAAGGAAGGTATCACTCAACCCTCTCTTCAAACACCCTTCCTGACCCACTGGATTTTAGGTTTCTAGAGTCTTTAGGAAATATTTAGCTAAAGACTACTCCTCATTCAGTGATCCAGCAGGAGAGATAAGCACGTCAGGACTGAGAGCTGGAAAGTGCAAATGCTGCATGAAATTGGAAGCAGGAAAATGGTCTTAGCACCTCCACTGTGCTGCACCAGCCAGAGCTTAACCAGCCTCTGAGCCCTTAAAAACTTAAGCCCTTACTCATTTCTCCTCATCAGCTACTCTGGAGCAACATTTCCTAACAATTGCTTGGGGTTTTTTTTTTCCTACTGGTTTCCCCTTTCTTCTTCTATGACAGTTGTTTGGACTCGTTCAGTTTGCAGATTCCACTCAAGGCAGTGGAGTTGTAATGCTTCTCATTCAAAACATCTCTACTCTCAAGGCATTTTTGCCTTTGCCTTGACTTTGAATGAAGACTGTTCAACCTGCACAGCCTTGCCTTTTTAGCCCCTTCAAGTGAGTTTTATCAATTTTTGTTCCTCAGAGCAGATTGCTCTGAGTACTTTATGCACACATCCACACGACACCAAAACAGTGAATTATGCCTGTAAATCTGACACCCATATTGTTAGAAGTTCATTAAACCTGCATTCCTGCAGTCATATTGTGACAGCACGCCCAGGAATATATTTCCTAACTCAGGTGACACCGTTATTCAGCTTTTCATACCCTCTTTGATTGCTGGAATATTACCTAAAGCTGTTTAGAAGATAGAAGATGTGAGAAATTGAAATCATCTGGAGACAGCTTCTTGTCTGCCACTGATGACAGGTAACATTACAAGAACTAATTCATTGTTATTGTTCAATTCCTCTTACTTTCATTCACATCTCTGCTGTGAAGGCACAGAAGATCAAGCAGAGTCAAGCAGAGTCTAATCAACAGCAAAAGATAAACAAAATATGCAGGAATGACTTGGTGATGCTTCAACTGTATATCCCCCAATTTGTGTTTATTCTTAGTGTTTAAATTGCCTTCCTTCCTAAGCCAGAGGTCAAAGTGAAATTTCTTTTATGTGTTTTTCCAGTGTGATGGAAGCAGCAGAACATGGTAGTGCTCCTCTATGACAACTCTGACACGGCAGACAGAGGCTCAGGCTCCAGCTGAGGGGTGTTTTGGAGCAGTAACAGAGGAAAGCTGAGCCCACTGCTCTCAGCCTGGGAATGTGGTGTCTTTGGGACAGTCTGGTCCCCGAAAGAGGGAGGAAACTTCAAGGTTCTTGGTTCATTTTATCAGGCTGGGAAAAGAAAATAGGAAAAAAACAGAGATAAGAAATAGAGGACCCCTGAGCCAACAGCAGCAAACCCAAAAATCTTCTTAACCTTGTCAAAACCAGCTGCTTTTGGCACCTAAACAGGATTTTGATATTAGTGTAAAACTATCTGTGCCTCTATTTAGACTCTTCCTTTATAAATGTAAGACACTGAGGGAGCTGGGAATGAGCAAGGTATCAAATAAACATTTCAGCCTCCTGTGTTGGACCTCACCACCCAAACTGTGCTTGAGGGCACACCAGTGGTACCAGGAGTCTGGGAAACCATATCTGGGAAAGACAAAAGCACTTCAGGGGTGGAAAGAGTTCAGACTCATCTGAATTTTGCAGAACACATCAATATACATTCAAACAAAGCTGCTGGAGCAGGAGGCAAAGTGCTACAGAAAGTAATTAACTCAGAGCCATTGACAGACCACCCCTCTCTATCCTCTCAGCCATGGCTGGAATATACAGAATTTATCATTGCAACCATCCCTCATCATGGGCTGCACATATCCTGTACCATTATCAGCATACTCCATAGGCCTTGTGTCCCTCTTCCCCTTCCCTAAACTTTTAACCATCTTTTAATTTATAAATAACATTTTAAGTTCATATTTCAAGAGCACACAAGCTCTTGGCCTCTATAAAATCTCCAAGAAATCACCTTTACTTCCCACAATGTAGATCCAGAGCATCCAAAGTCTGTTTGCTTGTTATATTAATAGAATTCAGAAAATTGCTCTACAACATTCCTAAAAAAGAGAATCAGCCAAAGTTAGACTTGGCATCTGCACAAGTCTCAGTTATTTTTTGGAATACTTTGACAACACTCTTATGTTATTGTCTCTGGGTTCATTTTTCTGTTCATGTATTCCCCAAAGAAGGAAAGAATGGTATTCCTGTTCTCTGAATAAGGACACATCTTGCTTGTCAGAGAGATTTATTTATTTTTTTTTTCTTCTCCTTCTTAAATTGTTGGATCTTCAGTTCAGAAGGTTTCAGGTTCTTCTAAATCTTGCTCTTCAGAGAAAGGCATCCTACTGCCTCAAATGAAGAAATGAGAACAGAATTTTACCTGCAGAGCAGACACCTTCAATTATTGTCCTTTTAGCTGGATACTGCAGGGAGAGCCTTTGGAGAGCACAGAAAACCTGTTGGTTCCTAAATCTGATTTAGTAACACCTAAAACCTGAGCTCTTCAGTGCTGCCACGAGCACTGTGGCAAAGCCCCAGCTCCACAGGCTCCACTTGGCTTCACCTGGGTGCACCTAGGGACAAAATAAAGGTGGAGGATGAATGAGGTGCCTCCTCCAAAGCTGCTTCTGAAGGAATCCTGCAGTCAATTGAGAACATTTTCATTTTCTTTCTTCCATTTGATCTCCTCAGCAACATATTTTTCATATTATTCCTCACATTTTACTTCCATCTGGTTTCAGCTTTTGATTAGAAACTTGGAAGCTCAGCTTTAACAGCTCAGTGCAGAGACCTGAGCTGCTTCCAGCCATATTCCTCCTTGGAGGATCTTAATTCAGCCGTATGGTTCTTTTTACTGGGGCTGTATTCTCAGTAAATAGTTTGCAACTCTTGGAAAGAGCAAAAACTCTTGTGAACAGAGGAGGGGTTTGTTATCCTGGAAGAAGCAAAACCTGCAAGACAGATGATACTGATTGAAAAATATTTGCTATGCAAAGTGGCATCGATAGGCAAGCTGCAAATTGCCAGGTTTATCAGACAGGACTCAATACACATTTAAATGTTGGTCAACATCTCACCAGCATTATAGGACCAAGAGTACCCTGATATCTGAACTCACCACAGAATTCACTGCAGCCACCAAAAACTGACACTGAAGTTACTGCTCAGGAAAAAAAAAATGTAAATGTTCAATAATAAGCATTGTTTTGATGGAGTTGTAAAATTGTAGAACCACAGAATGGTTTGGGTTGGAAGGGACCTCAAACCTCATCCAGTCCCCCCCCTGCCATGGGCAGGGACCCCTTCCACTATCCCAGGGTGCTCCAAGCTCCATCCAGCCTGGCCTTGGGCACTTCCAGGGCTGGAGCAGCCACAGCTGCTCTGGGCACCCTGTGCCAGGGCCTCACAGGGAAGAATTTCTTCCTAACATCTGATCTAAACCCACCCTATCCATGTCCTTCCCTGTGCAGGATCAGGAGAAGCTGGCAGTCATCAGATCAGGAAAGGTTGGTGCATGGTCCCATTTTTACACTAAAAAAAATAATTTTTCCCTTAAAAGCATTGAAACATCCTGAGCCAGAACAAATCTGTATCTCCCCAAGTGTTTGCAACAGGGCCCGACTGTGACACACAGCGGCAGGCACAGGAACACCCAAGAGATGTGGGTGGAGAGACAAACGGGTGATTTGGGAATGGTGACCCCTCCCACACCACCTCAATTCCAGCAGAAGTGCTTAATTCTCAAGGACCTGTGAAAGTCACAAAAGAAAGTCAGATACAGACCAGCATCAGAGGCACCAGAAATCCTGTGATTTCCAGCAGCTTTTGAAGAGCACCAGCAATTTTCCGAGGCATCCTGAATCACCGCCTCCCACAAGCATCCATGAGAAGTTACCTGCCTGGCCTGCAAGTGCAGGGGAGAGCTGGAAAAAAGACATTCAACTACTGACTAAAAATCAAGGAAATGGGTTTAGGCTTCCCACATTTCTGAGCAATCAAACAGGACGGCCAAAGAAAGACAGAAAGCAGGAATCTAATCACAAAGCTATGAAGGAGCAATTTTCCAGATTCATCCAGCTTTTGTCACTTGGATTTTTTTTTCCCTACATTCTAAGCTTTTTTCCTACATTCTGATACCACCTCATCTGGGCTGTGCTTTTATATTATTCTTTGCAGTATTTGCAGAGTTCACAGTAAAGACTTGAGACATATGTAGGACATATGCAGGAGATATCCTGGAATGATCTCATGTTTACAGCTCCAAGAGGGATCAGAGAGCCAAAAGTTGGTCTGGGTTGTCCCCTAGTGGTCCCCACCTTTCCCGGGGAGCAGAACCCCACAGGGGCTGTGAGTGCTGGTTATCGTGGTCACCCACAAACTGGGACCTGTCCACATTAACCAGGGGTTGCCTCCTTCCCTGCAGCATTTTCTGCTCAGCTCGCAGCATCTCCCAAATTCCTCACTGCAGACCTTACCTGGCCATTTGCCCCCAGTGCTGCCCCTGTGAGGATGATTATTCCTACACAAATCCATGATCTTCTGTGCTATGATTAAGTTGCAGCTACTCTTTTAGAGGTTTTCCCCAATCTGTCATTTATAATTCTAGTTCTGTCCTCCCCCATTCTGGTAGCATTTTACAGCTATGTTTTCATTCCTAAATTCCTGATGGAGTTCCCATTACATTATCCAGGTCATGTAAAAGAAAATATTGGCCAAGACATCATCACCCAACTTCACCTGATAGGCACTAAGGAGCACAAGGAACTGGTGCAGGTTGTATTATCAAAAACATCCAAGGAAAGAGACTGACTTCCCAGAAACTTCTCACAGATCTTTACTCACATTTATCTTGTTTTCTTCAGCCTCACAGCTTAGAGAAAGAACTCCATATCTAAAATCTGAAATGCTGCTTTTTCAGTAAACAGGTTAAAATTCTGAGTCCAGATCTGTTGCCAACTCTGCCCATGCACTATTTTTTAAATTTACCTCTTGTCCAAATCAAGTCATATGGCATCCCATAGGCTTTCTTCCTGCATGTTTTCCATGTTCAGAGCACTGTTTTGTAATTTAACTGGGAAGTTGACAGTTCTAGACATCCTAATTCTCTACATACTCATCTCCTCCATGTTTGACCTCAGCAACTGAAGGGGATCCTTTGCTTTTACCAAGAGCTTTAAACCCAGGGGAGAAGTTTTTGCCCTCGTTCCTTTCTTTCTGCCTAAATCATCCTCCAGCCCCACGTGCATCCCAGCAGTTTGGGTCAGACTCACACTTACTGTCCATTGTTCTGTTATTCTTTCCTCATTTCTCTTTTCCCTTCCATATTCTGAGTCCTCTCTGATGCAATTTCAGCTGTTTTGCTAAGAAAGCTCCTGTCAGGCCACACATGCAGCAGCACAGGAAGCCCAGAAGAAACTGTGGTTATATTAAGTGGCCTAAGGGCAATTAACTGAAGGATTGTCATGGAAACAATCTAATTTAAGCTAAAGAACAAAATCATTAGCCCCGGAATTTCACTAAACTTTCATTTCTGTTCTCTATTCCACCCAAAAACACTAAGGAAGGAGGGAGTTCACTAAACATTTCAAGTCATGGTATTTGCTTACAAAAAAAACCAACATAAAATTAATTTAAAAATCCAACAACAACAAAATACATTTCCAAAACCTCCACTCAGCAGAAGGAAGGGAATTTCTTCTTATTCCAGGCACAGAAATCTCCTCCTAGGGAGGTAAAATCTATTCAGTTTTAAAGGATATGCTCTTTTTAGACAGACAAATTCCCCTGTACACAGCACTGGAACCGTTCAGGAGGTTACTACAGATTAACTCCTTTCATTACCCATGTGCTCTAAATTCTGATTATAACTAAAATGCAAAAAATCCCCTTCAAGACACTTCAAAGAGAAGCTTTACAAAAGTGATAAAAATTGGAGGATTTGGGTGCTCAATGTTTCTAGTGGTGCATTCTTATGCCATAAATATCCAGGATATACATGGAAAGGATGGAAAGATTAGATCAATATGTCAGTAGTAAAAAACAGATCCATGTTTCCATCCACTCTATCCCACTCAGTTTTTGCATTAATCTCATTAACAGGTTCCAAGCATAACCCAATAGTGCTCCAAAAAAGCAAAGCCAGTGCCTGCCACAGGACATCCTCCCTCTCTCCTCATGCCTGGGAACACGGATGGAGGTGCTCCTGCCTCACTCCGTGCCTCCTTGCTCCTGGAGCCAGATCAAAAGAGCACACCTGGCATTTGAATGGAATGCAGAGAGGTCTGAGGTGGCTCCTGGATCCTGTGAGGGCTTGTCCAGCAGCCCTCAGCCAGCTCTCACAAGGCTTTTCCCTCCGCACACAGCCTGGCCCCGCTGCAAGGACGTGCTGCACGTGTCAGCCTGTCAACAAACGTGTCCTACCTCACTGCTGGGAGCAGGAAAACTCCCACTGTGCCTGGATATTCATGAGGAAACACGTACTGAAAGCCAGAAGTGGTAGGATAGCAACTCAGCTCTAGTTTTTTTAGGAGTTGCTGCAGGTGGGGTCTCACAAGGGCACAGGAAGGGGAAAGATGAGAGGCTGAGGAACAGCAAACACAGACAGAAAGGTCACAAAACTGGCCAGCAATTCCCTGTGACTGGGGGAGTGTGAGCCACAAAAAATGGGTGTCCCACAGTACATAAAAAAAGTTCATGTCCTTCATAAGAAACCTGACTTACCAGAAGGTCTGTAAATTGCCCAGAAATTTAATTGCAGCTCAGAGCTTTGTATCAGCAATGAGTGAAGCTGCTGAGAGCTGGAGTTTGGTTGTGGCTGTCAGGGCAAAAGGAGAATTGTTTGAAACTCAGCCACTCAAGTGCCTCCTGCTTCAGAGACAGCCAATTCTCGAGCAGAGTTTGTTTTACAAACACGTTATGGTCACGAATTGTCAGGAAATGAATTGTCAGTGCTGTGCAGCAGCACCTGAGCCCACCAGGCTCTGCACAGGCAGAGAAGGTGCCCAGGAGCTGCTCTGCCAGGGCTGGGCTTTAGGACCTCGAAATGTGGGGCCTAGAACCAAAGCTAGGGAGGCCTCAATCCCTGAGAGATCAGGGAATCATGGAATCATGCCTTTGGAAAAGCCTCTCAAGATTATCAAGTCCAGCCGTTCCCCAGCACTGCTGTGCTCACCACTAAAACGTGCCCCCAGGTGCCACATCCACACGACTTTTGAACATTTCCAGGGATGGTGATTCCACCACTGTCCTGGGCAGCTGTGCCAGTGTCTGATCACTCTTTCAGTGAAAAAATGTCCCCAATATCCAATCTAAACCTCCCCTGGCATAGCTTGAGGCCACTTCCCCTTGTCCTGTCCCCGATCCCCCGCCGGCTGTCCCCTCCTGTCAGAGAGTTGTGCAGAGCCACAAGGTTCCCCCTGAGCCTCCTTTTCTCCAGCTAAACACACTCAAACTTCTGTGGGTGTTTTCCACATCGGGAACCAGATCAGCATATTAATTTTTTTTAAGCAAACCTCTGAAAGTGGGTTATAAGCAGTGGGGGCTGCACTACCTTCCTAGTCTTCAGTATTTATTATGGATACTTTACAGAAATGCTGTGAGGTGCTGTTGGTTCCATTCCCACAAAATCAATCATTTTAGGGCATCACACTCCAAATGGGGAGAGGGCAGGAGCAAGACCATTACAGTGGGAGCAAAGAGCAGCTCAGCTCTCCAGACATTGCTCTGTTTCAGACTAGATTTTCTTTGAAACTCCCAAAGTATCCCACATTTCTGTGGCTGATGCAATGTACAAAGACAAAACACTACTGCAGTCAATCAGCAATTTTTATAATATTTCCCTCTAATTGTTTACAGTACCTAAAAGTAAAATTTAGACTTGGAAATTCACATCTATTCTCTCCCCATTAGGCTGTTAGGGGAAATCACTGATTGTTCTACCAACCTAATACTGATAAATCCTGATAAATCCATGTTCAATTCAGTCCATTGCTGCTCCTGGATAAGCATCCTACTACTCCGACCTTTATGGACTCAAGAAGCAGCTAAAGTGCCCTCTAGTGTGGTTTCAGAACATCCAGTCCATGCCTTTCCCTAGTTTTTGGTACTGAATGAGAGGGTTTGTCTTTGGTTTGAAGCATTTCCATAGATCCACAGAATTTTGTGACTTAAGCCACTGTGAAAAAAAGGCTGACTGCAAAATTAATGGTGATTGTGATTTTTTAATAAAATTGCTGAATGATAGCTATGGCTACTTTCACTTTATCCCCAAAATAACAAAATTTACTCAACATGTCTGATATTTTCATGACCATCATATCTGCTTGTGTAGTGTGTTGCTGGATTGTTTCTCTTGATATAAAAGGGTTTAGAGCACCACCATTCTACAAAAAAATATGGTACTTCTATTTACTTCTCCAGTTTCTTACAAGCCCAAACTTTCAATATATATTTATCAAAGTAGTTTTTATTTTTCTTCCTCCTGCGTTTTTAGTGGCTCCAACAAACATTTCCTGAACTGCTCAAGCAATTCTTACTGCTCCATTTGAATTACTTTCCTAGCTGATTCAACCCGAAGAAATTTGGCCCTTTTAAAGCTATTCACAGGCTGAATAATGAACGTGCTGAGATCATCTCAGAGCACATGTTTCTGGAAGCTTTCCTGGCTGGGCTGTACAGGCTTTGAAATAAGCTTCCTGTTTTAGCTAATTCTGATTTAGCTCCAGTCGTGTGCACACCATGTGAGCGAACAGACTCAGGCACCAAATGGGTTTGTTTTTTGCCAGACTGAAGGTGGGGATGGGAAGAGCACAGGCTGGGGGCTGATACTGTTTCAGACATCTTGGAGAGCAGTGAAATTCTCAGAGCTGACTTGAAAGAAATGCCAGAGAAATAAATGCACGTTCTGGTAGTACCAATGGCCTGTCCACTTTATGGGCAGCTGCCAGTAAATGCTAAAGAGAACAGCTTGGAAATGTAAGGGGAGGAATAGGAGGAGCACATTCCTAGTATTGGCCTGCTGGATTCCAGTGATGTTTGTTTTAAGAAGATCAGAAAAAGAAAATTTGGATGAGAAGAATGGAAATAAGGACAGGCTGAGCTGTGGGATGATTTCAAAGGAAGAGTCCAGTCCCTTGGCTCGTGGTTCCACAGATTGGAGCACTGGAAATGGGTCTCTGCAATTCTCCTCTGCACTTCACAGCCAGGCACGAAAACTCCAATACCTTTCCCCCAATTTTCCCTAAACACTTAATCCTACTCCACTCTTTACAGCCTTTTCTATTACTTCTTAGACCTGGGAAAATGTAGAAGTCTATTTAAAACACTGGCAAGTTTCCAAGCAGCAGCAGCAGCTGTGCTCACATCGGCTCTCCCTGATGGAAATTTTCTCTTCTTGTACCCAAACAGTATCACACCATGATCACATCAATATATTTCCTTCAAATGTTCCAGCCAGAAGAAGAAAAGCAGCACTCATGTGAATGGGACAGAAAATGAGATTCTCTCATGATTGAAATAGGAATCCATGTGAAATAGGAATTATGTCCTCATACTGCCCTGATTTTCCTTTCCACACTTGCAAATATTTTTCCACACTGCAAATATTTTAACAGTCCTGGTGAGTGTTTCTTATAGGGGTTAATAGGAATTGGGGAAGAGGAGGAGGGTTATAAAACTCAGTGAAGTTTATTGTAGTTAACATGAAATAAATAGTGATTTTAGAGATGGGTTGATTTGACTTAGCATGAAAGTAGACACTTTGGTCTTAGTGGCAGGTTCTTGAGATAAACATCAGTCACTATTAGCATCTGATTTCAGTCTTAAAATCAAAAGTACTTGATTTTTCTACCCAGATCCACAAACAGTTAAACACCTTTATGAGTTGCCAAATATGTCTGAATTAGTCTGAGTACATTTGCTCTGGAAGGACATTTTGTACCTCTCTAACATGCAGTTACAGATGCAAAGGCTTTGTATAAATAGCACAAGAATAGCTCTGGATACAACATTTTTAAAAGTTCCTCTTCTCCTCAGTTCCTCTGCTTTCTAGCAAATTTCCATGGAAGATGGAAGGCTGAGCAGCGTTTCTGTTTATTTGAGAAGCAACCATTCTCACAACAAAGCTCATTTTGGACCTTCCCCTTCTGTTTTGTCCTTGCAAAGGAGTAATTTGGGATAAAATTCAGAAAAGCTCTTTGGACTCCTCAGTCATTGACTGAGATCCCGTCCTGAGCAGCAGCTCATCCTGCAGGGATCATTTTACATTTAATCAGTGCTGAGGCTCTGGACCCCAACGTTCCCCCAGCATTGATGGTGCCTGTGATGGAGCTGAATAAAAACCATTGAATTCAAGGTGCAGCCCAGTAAAGAAATTTACTCCTGGAGTGAGGAGGAGGAGGAGGAGGAGGAGGAGAAAGGCACTGCTGCTGCCAGTCTAACTCGAGTGGAGCCATTGCCATTCTGTAGCCTGCAGGACAGATTAAACAGCAGAGAAATCTTCCCAAAAAATTAACAAAATCATTTATCATAACCATGTTGGACTGATGATTCCTTTGAACAGAAACCAAAACTTCCCTCAGATAACTGAATGCTGTGTCCAAATATTCTTCTGATACAACACAGGCAGAGACTTTCTGTGCCAAGAGAAAATCACATTTCATAGTAAGGGTAGAGCAGGCAGCATGGTGGTGCCTGAGATATAACAATAACCAAATGTTAATAATGATGAAGCCTTTTAACTCCATAGTATTATTTGTCTGTTTGTTTTAAAAGCTGCCTTTCTTGATGGAAAGCCGTCAATATTTAGAGAAATACAAAAATAAATGGGCTTACTAGGCTTCTTCAGTTCCCTTGTTTTCTTCTGTTTAACCAACAAACAAATTTATATCCTTAAAGGCCACAAATATGTTCAGATTTCCCTTTGCCTTGGGTTTCAGGGATTATTTCTCTGTGATACTGAGCACCTGCTACAGTTCATACATCATCTGCTGCTGCTGTCCTTATACTGAAACTTGAAAAAATGCCTAAACCTCCATCAATTCTCAGATTAAAGGAGTGTGGAAGCAGACACTCTTCTTGAAGGATTTCTGCTGTCTGCTGGGTACCCGCTCCACCATCGCAACGAGACACAAACCCTGCAAGTGCCACTCAGCCCCTGGTGTCAGTGAAATCTTCATCTCCTGCCAGCTGGAGGCAGCTCTGAACTGCAGCCAGGCTCTGCTGGAGAGAGCATACCCAGCAATGCATCCCTCCCTCCCCAGGAGCTGACCCGACTCCCAGACCTCACTGGTGGAACTGGTATTTCTCATGGCGTTACAAATCAGCCCAGTCCCCGATGTCAGTCAAGTGAAAGCAGAGAGGACGTGGCACGTTTCACCACTCACTTCTCTGATTTCACATTCCAGCCATGATGCATTTTTGAAGGACCACAGAAATGTGCAGTTTAAAACCTGTCTAGTAAACTTCCTTGATCCTGAGGCATAAGCTTTGAATTTGAGTAACTTTCTTTTTTTCCATTGCCCTTTGGAGCAGTTTCCTTTTCCTACTTGGCTCAAACAATTTTCAAGTCAAGACAGCAGCAGCAGCAGCAACAGCTTGTTCCCTCCTGTGATGCACATTGTGAGTCAGGGCCTTTGGGACCTCTGTGCTGACTGCATGAAATTCCACGTGCCCCCAGGGGATTGCCCCAGGGATATTCCTGGAATGGCTGGCAGTGTTTGGAGCTCTGTACAGCACCCTGGGTTTCTGCTGTTGCTACTTTCCAGGCTAAGGGCAGAGCTGCACACCCTCCTCTAGCTCATAGAATCATTAAGGTTGGAAAAGATGATGGAATACAGCTCAGAGATTAGCAGAGCTTTTTAATAGGCTTTCTGTAATAAACAGTCCCAGAGCACTATGAAGTAAGTCACTCTTAGACCCTTTTATATGTATTAGATTTTAATTCCCTAAAGAGAACAACAGATTATATGGGAGTAAACCACAGGGCTGAGCTAGGACAAGACTCAAGAATTTACAGTTCTGGGATCACTCCAGTGGCCCAATCTCTGCAGAAAATCTCCACTCCACACTGATTGTGTTACGTGTCCCCTGGACCTGTGGAAGCCCCCTGAGCCCAGAGGCAATGAACACACAAAAGTTCTGGAAAAAATGCCTTTTCCTTTGTCACTGGGCACTGAGACCAGGCAGTACCTCAAGGTGTTCAGTCTGTAAGAAAGGATTAGAATGTCAGTCCTTCTCACTGGGAAGGCTGTAAATACAGGAGAAATGTCCACGTGCAAGTAGGGACCCCCTTCTCCTGGGAACTGCTCCCACTGTAATCCACAGCAGAGACTCTTTGGCCTGGGCAAAACGAATTAACCCCTGTCCAGCTGTCCCAGACCCCCTGTGACTCATCATGGAATCAGTTCCATACCTCATTTTCCATGCTGACCCAAACAGCCAGATTAGCTCAAAAAGCCCTCAGCCATCACACATAGCAGAAGAATTCCTTCTAATTAAACTTGAGCAACAGTTTTGATAACCTGGTTTTCCTTAGTGTTTTTCACAGTTCGACAGATCATGTTGTTATCTTCTAGGCCAGGTTTCCTGGGAAACAAAGCATCTTCTTACTTTCCTAATCCATCCAGGGAAATGATGCCAAATTCAAACATTTCATGAGCATTCATTACATTTTATCAGAGATGGTTCATGGATAAATCAACATCAACTCCCCAGAATGTGCTACTGCTTAATGGGGAGCAGAAACAACTAAACTTGCTTTTTCAAAGTCTACTTCATGGCCAGAGGCAACATTAACCAGGGACAAAAGTTCCTCTCTGGCAGTTCTGTGTTTTGGTCAAGGTAACTCCACAGCTGAGAACTGGATGTTGCTACAGCAAAAATGTGTAAAGGGGGCTCTTCCCATGGACACCAACTCCAGCTCTTCCTGCATCACAGAATCCCAGAATGGTTTGGGTGGGAAAGGACCTTAAAGCCCATCTTGGTCCACCCCCTGCCATGGGCAGGGACGCTTTCCACTGTCCCAGGCTGCTCCAAGCCCCATCCAGCCTGGCCTCGGACACTTCCAGGGATAGGGCAGCCACAGCTTCCCTGGGCACCCTGTGCCAGGGCCTGCCCTCTGGCAGTGGGAAGCCATTCCCCCTTGTCCTGTCCCTCCAGGACCTTGTCTCTCTCCATCTTTCTTGTCCAGCCCTTCAGCTCCTGGAAGGCCACAATAAGGTCACCCCAAACTTTCTCTTCTCCAGGCTGAACAATCCCAACTCTCTCAGACTTTCCTCACAGCAGAGCTCCTCCATCCCTTGATCATCCTGGTGCCTCCTCTGGACTCGCTCCAGCAGCTCCAGGTCCTTCCTGTGCTGGGCCCCAGGGCTGGAGGCAGCTCTGCAGGTGGGGTCTCACCTGAGTGGGGCAGAGAGGCTGGACTATGATATGGAAGCTTCGTTTCCTCGGCAAGGGAAGATCTTGTGGGAATGTTCCTTTGGAACACTCACATCTAAGAGGCTGTGCAGGCTGGGGCTGTTACAAGAGCCTGCAAACCAGATCATCCTCTGTTCCTGCCCACCAAAATCACACACACGATGATCATCTGGGTACGTGTCAGGGACCACTCACCTGCACCTTGCAGAGGGACTCAGCAGCAAGAGTTGCTGAATCCAAGTGGGATTGTGCAGCCCATATCTACCTCAGTAGAGAGAAACCAGGCACAAGAGCAGAAGGAACCTGCAAAGAGAGAATATAACTGGTAATTGGATGAATCCCTCTCATTTGTTTAGTGGAGAGCTGGGAGGGGACTCAAAATGCCAAGCTGAGACTGGGAAAGGCTTGTTGGAACACAACACAAAAGAAAACTTGGTGTTCTTCTACCTTCCTTCCCACTTTGGCCTTTAAGAGGTGATGATAGAAATAATATCCAGATCATGCTTGCTACACAAATTAAGTAGTTTACAGGATTCTGGGATTTTACACCCTTGCAGTGCATTTTCTGAGAAGCAGCTTTCAGAGACAGGCCTGGATTTGAAGCACAACAAATTCTGAACACTCCTGAACAGACAAAACCAGGCCAGTGCAGTTGTCAGGGCATCCAACCAGTTCTCAACAGCCCTGTATGAGTTTTGCAGACTGGTCCAGCATGCAAGAGCCTGATGCAATGCAAGTAAATATATCGAAAACAAATTGAAAAGCATGGAAGGAAACAAAGGAGCAGACGATTTGCCCAGACACTTGGAGAAGTACAGTCCCTCCTGACCTCCTTTGTATTCCAGGGAGCGATTCCTGAGCTGCATTCAGAGACAGAGACAGTGTTGCCAGGCCCAGAATTCCGGCAATTACTCAGTGGAAATGGAAACAGCAACACAGATGCCAAAGATATGATGCAAGTTTCATTGTCCCTGGAAGAATGGGAGTCCAGTATGGGTCTGGGGCTGTTTGCTTGGAATTTAAAATCAGTTGTAGTTCCATATAAATTAAATATTTAAGTCAGGGAATAAGATTATTTTTATTAAGGAAGCTCCTCCTCATTCACTGGCCGATGTTTTTCTGAAGGGTTATTTTGGACCTGAACAGGGAATTTGAGCTTATCATGTGTAGAAACAGCTAAGAAACAGGAAGCAGATAGAACAAGGGGGAATGGCTTTAAACTGCCAGAGGGGAGGGTTAGATGGGATACTGGGGATAAATCCTTCCCTGGGAGGGTGGGGAGGCCTTGGCACAGGGTGCCCAGAGAAGCTGTGGCTGCCTCATCCCTGGAAGTGTTCAAGCTTGGAGCAACCTGGGATAGTGGAAGGTGTCCCTGCCCATGGCAGGGGATGGGACTGGATGAGCTTAAAGGTTCCTTCCAACCCAAACCATTCTATAATTTTATTCTTTAATTCTATGAAATCTGAACAATCCTCTGCAGAGCTAAGGAACACTCATAGGAGTTTTGCTGTTCATAAAGCATAAAATTGGAATTGTAAACCACTTAAGAAACAGTCAAACACTGGAAAGAAGAAAGAATATTGTGCTCTGCTGGTATCTGAAAGGTTAATGGGTTACCAGAGAACCATCAGGAAGACTGAAAAACAGAGGAAGGGTAGGTCAGACCTGGAAGGAGAATGGTAAAATTCATCCCCTCCCTCACTCTAATACATTTCTAAATATTTTAATTCTCAAGTCAGGATGATATTTATGGGAATAATAACTCAGGCTTTCTTCTAGTAATTGAAATTAAACAGCACTTGCTCTAGCAAGGACAGCTCCTTATCCATCTGTCACTACAAGTACAAGTAATTCCATGTGTTCAGCAGTATCCGAACACCTAGTGCTACAGTTGGGTAACACTTCCCTGAAAAGTTTCCTAGCATAGTCTGCAATCAGAAAGTAACGGAAACCAAATAGTCTTTGCCCCAGAATCTGCATAATTGTAAATCTAACTACCAAGAAATTGCCAGACTTGAAGCCTGTTACAAATATCCACATGCTTGTTTCATCTAAGAAGCTCGGGGGAAAGGACACTTTGATGACAGAAGGGTCTTTAATATAAGAAGCAATAAAATCCATGGATTTTGAAGCTGGACATGTTCAAGATGGAAATTTCACTTTTCCCAGCAAACAGGACTAACTAGAGCAGCCCATGGAATAATACTGTGGACTGTCTACCTAGCAAACGCCTCCTTCACAATCTGACAATCCTACTGACAAAAATACAATGCCTCGCTTCTTTCCTTAACCACATTGGTTTGCTCCGAATATGAAAGGAAAACATTGATCACCTTCGTGCTTTTCCCCAGAAACCCCTTGGTCAGTGGAAAACCCGGAGAGCAGAGCTGTGGTTACGGCGAGCGCGGGGCTGCAGGCCCGCGGGCTGTGGGGAGCGCCGAGGCCCGAGGCGGAGCGAGGCCGCCCGGGGCACAGCCGAACCAGCAGGGGGCGCTGCCGCCCGCGGGACGGACGGGCCGTGAGGGCCCGAGCGGGAACCGCGGAACCCTCGTGGAATTGAGGAGTATCGTGAGGCCCGCAAGGATCATCAACCCCTGCCCTGCACAGACACGCCAACAATCCCGCCCTGCGCATCCCTGGCAGCGGTGTCCAAACCCTCCTGGAGCTCTGGCGGCCTCGGGGCTGTGCCCATTCCCTGTGGAGCCCGGGCAGTGCCCAGCACCCTCTGGGGGAAGAACCTTTCCTTGATCTCCAGCCGGCCCCTGCCCTGACACAGCTCCAGCTGTTCCCTAGGGTCCTGTCCTTGTCACAGGGAGCAGAGCTCGGAGCTGTCCCTGTGCTGCCCTGCAGCCCCCGATGAGCTCTGACCTCAGGCTCGTTCAGGTTGAACAAAAAAGCGCCCTCAGCTGCTCCTCGTGTGGCCCCTCAAGACCCTTCACCATCCTTGTGACACTCTCCTTTGGACACTCCAACAACTTTATATCCTTCTCATATTGTGGCATCCAAAACTGCTGGCAGGAGTGGAGGTGAGGCTGCCCCAGCCCAGAGCAGAGTGGGACAATCCGTCCCTCATCCAGCCTGTGATGCTGGGCCTGGTTCCCCCCAGGACAGGGATGTCCCTCCTGGTGCCAGGACACACTGACTCAGATCCAGCTTGCCATCGACAGAACTCCCATGTGCCTTTCCACGGCACTGCTTTCCAGAATCTCATTCCCCAGTCTGTTCATACATCCAGGGTTACCAGGTTCTACAACTCTTCAGATGCAGAATTGAGCACTTGCCCCTGTTAAACTCCACATGGTTGGTGATTGCCCAGCCCTCCCATTTATCAAGATCTCTCTGCCCCCGAAGGAGTCAACAGCTCCTCCCAGCTTAGTGTCGTCAGCAAAATTTCTCAGTATCCCTTGGAGTCCTAATCCAAGTAGTTTATGAAGACACTGCAGTGCACTGGCCCTAAAACCGAGCCCTGCAGAGCACCACCGGTGACTTTTTGCCCTAACACCCTAACACCCTAACAGGGGTCATGTAACCCCTGCCCCCAGGCACCCAAACCTGCCTGAACACCCCGGGCACCCGAACCCGTGTGACCCCCGGGCAGTGCAGGAGGAAGCTGTGAAGTGCTTCCTAGAGATGCCAAGAACCACGTGCTGAAAAGCAGCACCTTGGGATTCATTCATTGAAAGAATTATGTGGGAAGGAGACCTACTACTTATGAAGGCTGAATGCGCCATTCCTACTCTCAGAGAAAATCAGCATGAAAATTACTAGAGAAATAGAGAAGCCTAATAAAAGACTGCTAAAAAACCCTATTTACGTTGCCATCATAATCCAAGGCAAAACCACTCCCTTGTTTTTTCGCTGCTTCAAATGTATCAGGGGATAATGAAGTCTTTAGCTACTGTTTGATGCATCTCCTTGTCATGAAGTTATTTTGATTATTAAATGCATTCATGCTTTTGTTATTTTAGAAGGAATACATTGGACCTGGTAGATCAACACCATCAAGCAGAGCATCATGGAAGCAAAAAGGGAAATTGCGGGGTTTTACTCTGAGTCATAAGGAAGATTCAATGTTTCTTTAAAAAAAAATACAAACAAAAACTAAACCAATGAAGTGTATTTCATTGCAAATGGAATAAGAGATTCTTAATTAAACTCTATCATTGCAATTCAAATAAACTATTTGGGATTATTTTTTCCAAAATGTGGCCAGGCTTTAATGCAACTGAAAATGAAGAGCAAAGTGAGTGAAAAAGGAAACCACCTCCAACATCCTTTGGTATTAGTGCGTCATTAGATAAGTGTAATTCAAAATAACAAGACCAAACATCTTTTCCCATGCATTTTTGCATGGTTTCCACACACACCTCAGGGAAAACTGATCCAAAACGTAGGCAAAACTCTACAGTTATGAATAGAGCACAAACTAAAATAAATAGAAAGTAACTGCTTTATTCGTTAAATATGGAGAGGAAATGTTTAATTTAGAAACCCCACTTTTCCAAAGACACAACGTTACCTCGTGCTCCCCTGTCAAAACCCCACAGGCAACCCTGGAGTCAGAGTTCCTGCAGACCTTGAAGGAGCAGCTGAAAAAAAATTGTAAGAGGAGAAAGCTGTAAGATTTGGACAGCAGAGTCAGCATTTTGGGTCAAATTAGAGAACAAATTAGCGATTGGAAAATGAACTTTAGGGGCTCTTAGCTATGGATGTGAACCAAGACAATTTTAACGACATCACATTCTTGATCCTGCCTGTAATTTTGCGGGCAGCATCTGCAAGATCCGAGCGTCGTTTAGAGACACTCGGGAAGCCGAGAGGGATTTCACTGAGTGCCCGGGGCAGACGGGGTGCCGGCCCGCCTGTGCCCCGCCCGGGCAGCCGCGGCCGCAGGAACCCCCGGGCACGGCGCCGGGCACAAAGTCCGCCCCGGGGCGGGCCCAGGTCGGCGGATCCGCCCGGGCAGCGCCGGCCCCGCCCGGCCCCGCACCTGCCCCCGGGGCCGCCCCGCCGGAGTCGGGCCGAGCCTTCTCGGGAGCTGCTGCCGGAGCCGGCGCCCGCCATGGGGGTGGGGTACGGGGGGATGCGCTGCATCAAGATCCTGCTCTTCATCTTCAACCTGACCTTCTGGGTGAGCGCCGCGCCGGGCGGAGCGGGGCCGGGCGGGCAGGGGCACCTGCTGCGGGCGCTCCTGGGTGCGGGGTGCCGGGGAGGCCGGGGGTCGGGCGGGTGGCACGGCCGCGGGTCCCTCCGGACAGCCCCGCGGGATCGGCTGCCCGAGCTGAGGCTGCGGGAGCGTCCAGCCAGCGATCCCGGCTTCTGCTCGCTCCTACGGAGATACAGCTCTGCCTGGGGAAGCAGCGGCTTGGTGTAAGATGACATTGCTGAGCAGAGACAGCATCTATCTAAACGGATCATTTAAAGTAGCGACCATTTCCCCGGCAACCACGCGGCTGTGCAGGAGGAGGCTGTGAGAAGTTCCCCCAGTGCAGTGCATGGAGCAGAACATTTCACAGCATCACAGTGCTTTTTACTAATGTCATTTCAAACAGGAGCCAACAGCTGCTACAAGTTTATCCTAAGACAAAGTCCTCGCATCAGCCCCAAGAGATTTAGGGAATGCTGTGTCCATGCTTCCCTCATTGCACCTTCTCAATAGTCTCACAGTTCCACAGCGCAGCTGAATTCACGCTTTCTCTTCTCCCACTTTCCCTCATGCTCTGTTCTCTCTTCAGCTTTCCAGAAAACAATCAGCAATGTTATCGTCTTAAATGTCTTTTTCTTTCCTTCTGATTCACTGGGGTCTTTTTAAAAGAAGTCACAAAGTCATCCTGTTCAGCCTCTCCGGACCAAGCAGTTTTGGGCTTTTGTCTCCTTTATGCTTGAAGCACAGTTAAACCAAAGGCTGTTCCCTCTTGGTGACAGCGCTGCACGCTCCGGGGACACAGTGCTGCTGTGCTCGAGCTGGAGGGGCAGAGTGATGCTGCCCAGCTGCAGCTGCAAGGCAGCAGAAGGACAAAGCTTTGTGTTATTTGTTTCTCAAAAGGGACAAGTACTGTGTTTTGTTATCTGCCTTTTCGCTGAGATGGAAGGAACCATCTCCTCAGCTGACTGGGACGTTCATCCCGGACTGCCAGGGCACTCCACAGCCTGGAGAGGCCCTGGCAGCCCAAGGCTGCCAGCGGGGAGGTCCCCATGCTGTGACAGGGTGGCAGGGGACCCTCACCCTCTGCTAGGACACATCTGTGAGGAAAGCCGGGATCCCGAGCTCTCCAGCTGTACAATTGCCTGCTCTCTCGGCTGGTGGAGCCGTGCCAACGGATCAAGGGCCAGGGCATGCAGGACAGGTCAGAGGAGCACTGTGCCAGGCTGGCACGGACATGGGAAGCAGCAGGTGTTTGTGAGCCTTGTCCAGGTTGTACAGGTACCTCAGACTGAGGCTCTGGGCCTGGACAGCAGCAGGACACTGTGCCTGGTCCTGAGGGATGCTGGAGCTGCCTGCAGGACACACAGCACTGATCCTGTGGGATGCTGGAGCTCTCTGCCAGGACACAGCACTGATCCTGCGGGATGCTGGAGCTCTCTGCCAGGGCACACAGCATTGCCTGGCAAGCTGATGGTCTGTCTAGCATGTGGTGAGGCTGAGACCTCTGACTGTGGATCCTTCCCCTCAAACAACATGCTGTGACACTCCTTTGTGACCTAGTCCTGTCCACCTTAAAGGGAATTTTTCCTTGCATTTGGCAGCATCTATCACTGGTTTGTAATTTCTGTGATCCAAGATATCTACCCTGTAACAATCCTTGTACCTCCTAGTTTTGGTGGGTGTCCCCTGCCCCACTCCATTTCTCATGGCAACTCAGGCCAAGTTTTGATGATTAAATTACTGGCAAGGTTTGAGAGTCACTAGTAAGTTCAGACGCACCACTACACTGAGCTGAAAGTAAGAAGTACGTTGCACTGTAATAAGAATTTGTTGTTATCAGACCCTGGCAAGCACTGCATGAATTTTCTGACGTGGCAATTCTGAGCTGTGGGGTTTCACAAAAGCAGAAGGTGCCAAGACACCTCTGTGATGCTCTCCAGCCGTTTGTCACTGCAGCCCTGACTGCTCTGTTTGTGTTGCAGCTGGCGGGACTGGCTGTCATTGCCTGCGGGCTGTGGCTGCGGTTTGGTGGGCCCATGGCAGAGTTTGCTACAGACAAAAAGTCCCCAGAACTTTTCTTCATGGGTAAGTTACAGTGCCTGGGAGGGCAGCAGCCTCCAGCCTTGGTTTCATCCTGGGGCAGGTGACACACCTAATGCCTTGACTTATAGGAAGGTCAACAGTTCGTGGGCTGACCTCCACAAACTGGACATTCTGGTGCTGCATGCCACGTGTGTGATGGCTTTTGACCTTTCTCTGCTTGGCATCCACTTCCTTAGACCTAACTAATCTCTTCTCCTGGATTTTATCCAGCCCCCACGTATCCTAAGTGCATTGTGCTAATACTCTCAGAATAGAAGGTGAGACAGGTCAGAGACTTGTGGGGCTCACCAAAATATCCCTCCAGAGTTTTCTGTGCAGCTGCCAGCCAACAAAAGAAATGTCCCTTCAGAATGTTCCCAGAACCAGGACAGCAGCAAAATTCTGCTCACCAGTTCTCCCTGTGGAGGCCTCAGTGGGACAGAAGTGTCAGAACAAATCCTTCCACAGCTGAAAAGTGAAACTACCTGGTGTTCAGTCATCTCAGGAACTGTTTGTCCAGCCTGGGCAGGAGTCAGATAGTTCCTGTGCCCAAAGAATTGGGATTAGTCACATCTAATTTTAGCATTTTGGATAACTTTTTTCTCCCTAGGATTTCCAGGCGGGTTTTCTGGAAATGCCACCTGTGTTTTGTATGTATAGACACCCTTAAATAGCAGCTGTCTGGGACTGCCAGCAACTGCAGGTCTCTGTCACTGGCAACTGTAACATCCCTTTACACCAGAAAAGTCAGATTTTTTTCTGTTTAATACATCACCCCTGGAGATGGACCCAATAAAATCCCACTGGTGCAAACATTTTTGCCATCTACAAATGCCAAGTGTGAGTGAATACCCAGTCCTGCCCTGTCTATCAAGCCACTCTGACAGGGTGGAAGGATGGGAGTTGACCCGAGGTGTCCTGCAGCAGTTATCCATCACTCCAAGACTGTGCAGTTACTTTAAATACCCCAATTCTCTCAGTGGAGACTTTGACTCAGATCCAGCACAGCCCCAGGCCCAGGTTGCTTTAACATCTGCAGCCAGGCTAGAGGCACAGAGCTGGCTGTGCAGCCCTGGGAATAGATGGGGAGAATGTTATGTCCAGCAATGTTTCTGTGGGATTTTGTGAGGCTGAATAAAACCATTCAGATGAAAACATTGTTTGGGACCTGAGGGTTATTGTAAAATACCCTGCAGCACCTCCACTGACACAGAGAGCCAGGAAGTACGATTTACTTTTTGTCTTGTATCTGAGCTGCTATGACAGCAGCATATTAGATCACCAAGTTCATTTCCAGATCCAGTTTAAACCTTCTCAATTCCCTGTGCTGTAGATTGGAATGCTTCCCTGCCTCATCCACTTGTGTTTGTCCCAGGAGAGCAAACAAGACAGAAGGATGTTCTGGCCTTCAAAATCAAGTGCTGCTGGTTTGTTGGAAGCCAGAAAGTGCTACATCCTGTGCTGTGAATAAGCACCACAGCTTCACAGTACAGCCTGGAACACAGTGTAAACAAGATATTCTTTGGTGCATGTGTATTTAAATCTCCAAAAGATGTAGTCTATTTCTGCCCTGAGTAGAAATTACAAAAGTTGCTCAAAGTTGTTAATTTTGGGAAGTCTTGGGGAACGTTCTTGTAAAAGTTTCATCAGATACCATTACATTCAGCTCTTGGGCTGCCACATGTATTTATAGGGCTGCCTGTTGAAATATGTAACTGTGAGAGGAAGTGCTGGGGAACAGGGCACAGAGATGTTAAGAATTCTTCTAAACTTGCACTTTGGACTGAATTCTAAAGCAAAAGTTTTGCCCTTTTTTGTAATAGGCACTGAACAGAGCATTCCTGTGAAAGGAAACCAGTTTTCTGCTGCCCTCCCTCACTCACTACAAATCCTGCTAAATGCTGTTGTGACTCCTGAGCATCTGACAGCACAGCCGTGCTGAGGCTGGCAACAGTCTGAGACCAAGGCGTGGTTAAGGGACAGTGAGAAGTTCAGTTACAGTGGGGTTTGCAGCAGACAAAGCTGCATTTGAAGGTCATGCTGAAGAGCTTTCCCTCTCCAGGAGATTTCAGCTCGGAGTCCCCCTTGGCAGTTGTGTATTGGGCCTTTCTCAGAGTCTCTGGGACTGTTGTTTATTTGGCTCTGTGTGTTTGCTCTCTAACATGCTTTCTGGGTGACAGCCAGGGTTTTGCATAGGAATTCTTAATATGGAACACTGTGCAGCACACCAAGAGCTGCTGCCCTGAGGGCTGAAAGAGAAAGCAGATCAGCAGTATGACTTAAAATATAAGCATATAGCTATACAGCCAAAAATAATTTCTTTATCTCTGTTGCACTGATGGCTTTTGGGGCTCCTTGTGATAATCCAAGGCCCTGTGATCACATCAGCTTTGTGTCAGTGCTTGGAACAACAGTGCAGGTGCATTTGGAGTTTGCTTTGTAGGCTGAAATGCTCCAGAATCACCATCTTCTGAAAACCAGTTACTTTTCTTTCTTTTAAAGAGCAGCACGTTCTGCTCTTTCTGTACCTGGACTGAGCTGCCAGCTGAATCTAACCAGCTTCTCTCTTCTGCTTCCTTGTGATGGTTTTTTTCCTGGATCCAAAATGTTGGGTTAGTGTAAAATAATTGATAATTCTATCCTTGCATTTTCCATTAGGCCAGAGTGAGTCTCCTTAAATAGCCCTGTTCTTTACCAGCAGTCCAGCTGTCTTTTCTGCCCCTGGAATAGTTCGGGCCATGACTTGGCAACCAGGCCTGTTCATCTTTTCCAGCCACTGAGATGTTTTTGTTGGTTGGAGAACAGCTTCCAGGCAGCAGTGCTGTGGGCAAGCACATATGTGTTCTTAGCTTTCTGTTGCTTGTGGTTTTGTGTTTGGTGATCCATATTCCCCACTGCAGTTTGCAGTGAAAAACCTACAACAGCAAAGGTTGGAATTGGAACTCTTTGACCCACGTAGTCTCCGACCATTTTACCAGATGTATCTTACACTGCAGCATGCTCCTAGAATTGGACATCCTCTCCCTGCAGCTCCCCAGCTTTTGGAGTTCCCACTACAGTGAGACAATGTTTTTATGTTACTCTATCTCACAGTACAGTTTTTGTGCCTGTGCTTCAAGTGGTGAAGCAAAACTGTGGCTTCCCTGTTTGGCTGCAGTTCAGCTCTGGTAGATTTCACAGATCCCTCTGTTAGCCGCACTTGAGAGAGAAAAAATGAAAGAAAAAAGATAATTTCAGCAAAGGTCCATAGCTGGCAGATACCTTTTTATCTGAGTTGTCTGTGACACTGCACTGATCAAATGGAGAAAAGATCTGCAGAATTCAGGGAATTCCCTCAGATTGCTCATCCTTATGGTGACTCCTGTACCAAGACTGGCAAATTTTACACTGGGCAGGAAAGTCCTTTATTTCAGAAGGAAATAAAATGTGGGAATCCAAGGTGTCAACATTGCTGTCTCACAATTAATTGATCCTTATTTAATTCCTTGTAGTAGTGCTCTTCTTAATTTTAAGAATATCTAAAGCACAGTAGTACAGACCAAGTGCTGCTGAGTGCAAGTGGGGCATTTGTGAAGTAAAAACTGACATGGGGATGTTTTAAGGATCAGTTCCAGACCCCCATTCTTCCATCTCTGCTTTTGGTGGACAAAGGGCACCAAGCAGGACAAAGTCTCTGTATTCCTCAGAAATGAAGTGCAGAGGGTCCCATCCCTGCCAGCAACAATAAAAGTGACGTGTATGTACTCAACAAGCCCCCTCAGGAATGGTAACAAAACCTGATGAATGCAAACAAATCAACCTGGGTGGCTCTTTCTCAGCCCTGAAATGTTGCTTCTCCTGCACAGCCAGAGCTCACAACCCTCCTGCTCTGTTCTGTTCTCTTTGTTTCAGTCCTGTGATCCAATCTGTGGTCCAGGCATCCAACAGGGCCAAGGCAGCTGTGGACAAGAGTTTTAGGGTGACTGTGGCTTTTTCTTGGGGTTTGTGAGAGCAGGAGTGATGCTGCTGGCTTTGAAAGGTACAGTTAGATGGAGCGTGCCTTAGGATATGAAGTCATGTCTGCAGCTGAAGGACATTAGTAGTTTTTCTCCGTAGTAGTGGATGCCCATACAAACAGGAGTTGGCTGGAGTTACATCCATGTGGACTGCAGTTCTCTGCTCCTGTGCCTCACTTTGTTCTAGTTCTATTCATCTGTTCTGGAGCCTAGCACTATACTCTTAGTCAACAGAATTTTCTCTCCTAAATCCACAACCTCTCAAACACTAGCAGCCTTTCAAATGAGAGCTGTTGGTAAAGCAGCCCCTGTGTAGAGATGTGATACCACAAGAAGAGCATTAAATGATCCTGCCATCATGTATTGGAGAGGCTTTTAGTCTGTACTTAGGGCTTAAGCAATGAATTTGTCTTTCTTCCTATCATCTTGTGTGCAGCTCTGTTTTTCTGCCACTCAGGAAGAGTGGTTTAGAAAAGGCTGATAGTGGCTCTGAGTGGAAAACGGAAGCTGCTGCACTGGAAATTGGCTTTAAAAATATGACACCACCACTACCACCCCCTGAAAAAACCTTACTCATAATGAAAGTTGTTCTAAAGTCCTCAGTCTCTGTTCTGGATCATAAAACCTTGCAGCAGTTCCTAAGAGTCAGTATTTCCCCTGACAGAATAAAGGCAAGAATAAAGGCAATTCTGACCAAACAAGCTAATTTAGCCTAATGGAACAATCTGTCCATCTGCCTCAGGGTGATTGCTGTATATTTGCAAGATGCTGAGGTTCAGGAGGCTTTTTTTCTTTAATCACTTAAGCATGATAATGCACTTTATGCTTTTTGCCCATTATATTGTCCTCCTGGGTGACTTCTCCCACCCTCCTCTCCCTGCTGTAGCTGTGTAAGAGCCAGCCAGTCCCACCCCACAGCAGCAGCTGAACCCACAGTTACCCCATTTCCTTCTCCTCCCTCGAGGCAGCTGGAAGCCACCCTGGTTCCTGCCCACTGCTGTGACTGCTGAGCCCTGACAGCACCGAGTGCCCGGGGTGCCCTGAGCCCCCCTCGGGGAGCACCCAGGCTCCAGGTGTCCCTGGTTCTGGTCAGGCTGCCCATGGCCAGCCCAGAGCTCACCACATCAACACTTGGGAATTCTCTGGGAAGAGCCACCTGCAGGAGGTGACTGCGGATAAACCTGACACTGGTCCTGCGGGAAGTAAAGAGGCATCAAGGTGCTTCCCATCCCTGGATGCCCCCAGGATGTGGTTGCCCCTGGATCCCTGGAAGTGACCAAGGCCAGGCTGGATGGGGCTTGGAGCAACCTGGGATAGTGGAAGATGTCCCATGACAGGGAGCTGGAACTACATCATCTTCAAGGACCCTTCCAACCCAAACCATTCCATGGTTCCATGATTCCTCTGGCTGGAGCAGCACACCACTCTCCAGGGCTGCTCAGGCTCCGTTATCATACACAGTCTCTTTAAAAGGAGCTCTACATGCTCTGAAGGAGCTTCTACATAACAACCAAACCAGTATAACCCATTATAACTCCCTTAAGAGAAATGTCCTGTGCTGTGTTTCACTCTGACAGAGCTGTAAATACATTTGGACTGTCCAAAAAAAAAGGAGAATTAGGAAAGTGTTTTATGCTGGAAAAAACCAAACCAGCAACCCAGAAGCCCTCAGGGTCCTTTCTGGGGTGTGTCAGTTCAAAAACATCTTCAGCAGGGTTTGGATTGAGCTGGCTCATGCACACACAGGATTACCCAGTGTCCTAATCTTGAGAGGATTGCAGAGAATCACAAGAGGATTTCAGAATACCAAATGACTGAGTATTACAAAGGCAGAAGAAATACAGTATCAACAAAGTGATGCAAGTGGTAACAGATAATGTAAGCAGTATAAACACTGACAGACTTTAAATAAGCTACAACCACACATGAATGTGAACTTAGACTCACTATCAGTTGCTCTTGACAACAAAGTGCTTTGCTTACTGCAGTCAAACAGGCATATAAATGTCAGGAATTATGAAGAAAGGAAATGGGAATCCAACTGAAAAATCTTAATGTCATTGAATACATTTCCAGTGCACTCAGTGTCCTGAATGCTCCTTGGTTCTAGTCAAAAAGGGTGCAACAAAACTAGAAAAAGTACCAAGACATTTGACATGGTTATGACCGTAGTGTGCTGAACAGCTCCTGTATGAGGAAGTTTTTCCACACTATTCACATCATTAAGTTGTAGCATCCATTGCCACGGGGTTCTGCGAAGTTCAGCCAGGGTAGAACAGCTCCAGCTGGCACAGGTGTGTTGGTGACACCTGAGTTCAGAGCAGTTTGTGGGGGTGACAGACACTGACAGAGCCTTTGGGAACAGCTTTGGGAACACACTTCAGCTTGAGTGAATTTGGGCCATAATTATTTAGGGTTCTGGGATGCATGTGAGCAAGATACATAACAAAGGCTGGTGTTCTTTGGGAAAGGGAGGAACTGGACTGGGATGTTACATTACAGTGAGGCTGCTTTTAAATTGAAATCCAGGATTTGTGCATCAGCAGCAGCCTCCAAACTGGCTGATGCCTGTAATGCTTTTGTGGTTCCAGGAAGATTAACCACGAAATCCCCGCTGAATTCACACAAGACACTTAATCAGATACATCCATTATGCTCAAATTAAGGGTATGTTCCACTTCTCCAGAAATTCATCTTACTTAGAGGCCTCTGCAGCTTTCCTCCAATCCTGTAAATGTATTTTATAAATAAATATACAATGGAAATTTCTGGTAACAAGCCTGTTTCAGGAACTGTGTTTGGTGCCACACACACAACTGTCCCCGTCTGGCCGTTTTTTTCCAACTCCTACGTGTGTTTCTCATATTTTCCAAGAGGTTCCTTGGTGCTCTCCTAAGGGCTGGAGAGCCTCAGTCCTTCTGTGGAGGAGGACATCTGCCTCCGGGGCTGCAAGGAACACACAGCCCCAGGAAAATCCCCTCAAGCCCTGTCTGGGTCCTGGGCTCTGCTGTCGCTGCTGCTGGGTCCCTCACCCCCAGAACAGAGCTGCTTGTTCTCTCCGTGGAGTAGGAACAGTTGGGGGTTTGTTCAGTGTTATTTACTCAGCCCAAAAGAGAGGGAAAAAAAAGGAGAATTATTTCAAATGGAAAGTGCCCATAGCAGCCAGGTAAACAAGAAACCCATGTGAAATAAAGCCAGGGAGAGACAGGGTGTGTTTGTCTGCTCCTGCTCTTTGCAGTAGGCTCCAGGCAGGGATTTGTGCCTCAAACCTTCAGCAAGACTTGGGGAAAAACAAACAAACAAACAAACAAAAGCAGTTCTAGGAGTGGGTTCTCTTCCAGAGTCTGAAATTAGACCTCTTCCAGGCCGATCCTTCCCTCACTCTTGATATACATGAAGATATATTGCAGTCAGTAAAATTCCATCCTTCTATGTGATCTAAAGTGATGGAATTCTGTATCAGTGCTAATCACAGAGGTTTTGTTCACTCAGAAATAACACACAGAATCCCTTGATCCTTTTTAAGGTGCTTTTTCACACTTGCAGATCTGCTGTCTCCAAATACAGCCCAAAAGATGTGTCCTTATATCCAGAGGAAATAGTATCTTAGGGAAGAACTCTGTGCCATGAGCCCTGAGGCTGATCCAGAGATCTGCTGAGTTGTGGATTTGCCATTCTTCTCTACTGGGAGCCACAGGAGATTGCCAGATAACATTTTAATTCCCCTTGTAATTGGAAAGCAGAGTCTGATAGAAAATGGGAATCCCTCCTGTTGGAATTTTCACAGGGAATACCCCCATTTAACAATTTCCTTTCAGGAAATAATGATTTTCCCCATGGGATGAATCAAAAAATCAAATATAAAGAAAAGCTGCTGCTTTATGGCTTTCCAAAATTGTCTTTGTAAAAAAAACCAAAACAATGGCAGAAGAAGGGGTTTCCCCCCTTACACTCCCTACGTTACAGCCAGAAGGGAAATCAATTTGTTATCAGGTGTTCTCTCACTTGACTCACTGCTAAAAGGAGAAGTCTTCATTTCTCTTCACACCTATAAAAAGCTGTGTGTGGGGGTGTGTCAGCACAGCAAAACAAGCAAACCACCACCCCAAAACCTCAATATTTCCTCACGAAAAAAAAAGATGAAGAGAATAGGCTCTGTCCAAAAATCCCCAGTCCTGTGACACGTTGTTTTTCATCCTCTTGTGGTTACAAAGAAGCCCCTATTTCCTCCAGAACCCCCTCAGTAATCAGCGCACTGGCTGTGTCTGCCTAAACCAACCAATTTTCTGTCACATTTGTACATGGATTTTAATCTTTGGAATGTGACTCTTCATCCCTTTGCATTCAGGGGCTGAGAGTGACCTGTTTGTAGGTCCTGAATGCAGGTGGAATAAATGTTCCAAGTGTGGGCAATCACAGATGGCAGACCTTTGTCACTAGGGCCAGTTTTGCCCTCCTCAATGCCACAGCAGCGTTCCGGCTCTCTGCATTCCCTGCTCTCGATTTAGGTGTCAAACCTTCTCTCCTCTTCATTAGCACACACAGATCAAAGTGCCAGAATTGCAGGAAATGAACAGAGGCAACAAGAGGTGAGAGGAAAATTCCACAAAGGCCACAAACCTTTTCTTCCTTTCTACCTTGTACTTTTTTCCTTTTGCTGCACAGAAAGCTGCAGCTGGACAGTCCTCTCATCATTTTCCACTCACCAAAACAAGCTCTCTACCCTGACCTGACTCACACACTTCTTTTTGCCATGTTGAGCTTTGTGGTGAATTTTTTGTGTCAGTCTGTAGCTCTCAAACCTGTTCCATTTTGTGGCTATAAACTGTACTTTTTTGTTCCCCTGCTGTGCTGTAGATGCCAAGTTGGAGGCCATGCCAAGGTTTTGTATTTTACAATGGAAGCGCTGATGAATAGGAGCTGATTAAGGCTTTCCATCCTGCCTTTTTGGGAAGGAATGGGTTTTAGTGAAGCTGAGGTACTTCTGACACTGGATGCTATTGCAAGGCAAGGTGTGATATTAACACCACCAAATGCCTGGATTTGCACTGCTGACCCTGAGAGCTCTCAGTGCTTGATGGCTTTAGGTAAGGCTGGGATCCAAGGGCTACATGCCAGACATTGCCACCCTTTGCTTTTTTTCTCTCTAGAGAGTCTCAATTAAAATTTAGGTCTATTCTGATCATGCTGATCATGCCTACATTGCTGTGTACGGCCCACTAGGAAAAGAAATACCAGATCCCTGTCTTACATACTTAAACTATCCAGGATATTTCTGCATCTACTGCTTTGATATTGTTACAAAGCAGTTTAAACACAGAAGAGCAAAGTAAACTAAGTCTGTGAATAAAACAGATTGAACCCAGAAAAGTTTGAGATATACCCAAAAAATATGATTAAAACCAAACGAGGTTAGATGTTTGGTGCCAAAAATTTGATATATTTTATTTAATAGAAAAAGAGGCAACGAGAAAGAAAGAGAAAAGGAAGAAATAGAAAAAAAGGGGGTAGGGGGAGGGGGTGTGACTGGGAGAGAGTGACAGGGGTTAGGTAGAAGCATATCACCCTTCCGGGGGTCCCAACGACGTCTCGTTGCTCCCGTCCGTCTGCTCTTCTTGGTGCTGAGGGTCCCCCGCTGCTGCCGCCGAGAAGTAGAGAATCCCATGCATTAATAAACGTTTTGGGCCAGGTGGTAACACCCCCGTGCCTCCTGAGGGGATCTAGGTTTGGCACTGCCCCTCGCAACACTGCGGATCTGTTGCACCCTGTGCAGTGCTCTGGTGCAGGGTCCGGGGACACCTTTGGGGGGGCCTTGACATCCCCTGTGTCCTTCACGTGGATGCGGCTTCTCCCGAGGTGAAGGGCCCCTCAGCTGAGCGCCCCAGCACAGCGGAGGACGGGTGTTAACTGCCTCAAACCAGAGGCTTTTTCACCACACACCCAAAGCCTCTCCTCCTCCCCGCCTTTGGTGCGAGGGTCTGGGCGAGCCTGGTAACTGATAGCCCCGGGCTGCGGTCTCCACCCCGAAGGTGCTGGGCTTGATCCCTCTGTGAATGTATCCCCAGACCTGAGCTGAGTCCCTTTATCTTATCTCGAGTAGTGAGCAGCGTAGGGCCTTAGTCAGGGCGTGGTGGTCTTCTCTGCAGCTTTTGTAATATAGTTTTGCTATAAAAGGCAAAAGTCCTTCATGAAGATGTTTAAGCAATAAATTGTAACATTTCAGTCTCCGACAGATATCCTTCCTGGAAGTCCTCTTCCACTGAGCATCCCTGGGTGCTGGGAAACCTCTCAGTGCAAGCTGAGAAGTAACTTGGCCCCTTTGAATTTTTTACAAGCTACTCTTCATATATCTCATGGAATATTCTGAGTTGGAAGGGATCCACAAGGATCATCGAGGCCAAGTCCTGGCCTCAGGACAACCCCAAAATCACAAGTTTTCTTCCTGTGTGAAAGATTACATGTGTGTATATATAGTAAAAAAGTAAAAATATCTTTATTTTGGTGGAAATTTTAAGTGTCAACATCATTTTCCATCTAGAAATAGCTGGGTATCAGCAAGTGGTAGTCCCAGGCTGAGAAAGGACAAAGTGGGATGAACTCTCCTGAGCAGAAGATGGAACAAGGTGGATTTAAACTCCTGGCTGGCTCAGCTCTGGAGTTCGGCTTTGTTTAGTGAGTGGTGCGTTCTTCCTGTAACACGCCTTAAAAGGGAAGTTCTGATTGAGGTAGTGGTTTAGCTCTGAGTCATGCGAGTGAAATGCTCAGGCTGTTTCTCTGACAAATGCAAATCCAAATTCCTGAAAGTGGTCTCACCCCCTAGGCTCACCGAGCTTTGTCTTTCCTAGCTGCAAATAACAAAAAGAAATGGGAAGCCTCCTTTTCTGCCTCCTTACTCAAATTTATCTTTGCGAAGTGGCCTGATAAGTGATTACAGGGATGGGAGCAGGGAGTGACACACAGAAAACGTCCAGGAAACATCTTTGTAATTGCACTGTGTTTGTTACCATGGAGATCCCAGGAAATGGCAGTGTTGGTGTCTGGCTGTTGAGCACCAGGTTCTGCACCTGAGAGAGGGTTTTTTGTCTTTTCCAATTAATCTTCCATGAGGGCTGGCTGACCTTTCTCCCTGAGCCATAAATATCTTAGTACATCAGTAAAACCAGTGCTGTGAATATTTGTACAAGTATCAGCCTGAAGAATGCTCAGTCCTAGTAAGTGACAGGTGGCTGAGTATTAGAAATCCAGAAAACATGGAATAAGAACTGCCAACACAGTGAGCAAACAGCATCCCCCAGCACCACGGATATTACAATTAGTAGGGCAAAGCCATATTGCCTGTAATTGTTTTATTGCTATTTAGCAGAATGTATTTCTCAGCAGGAACTGGGCAGAAGGAGGGAGGGGAGAAGGATCACAATAAGTGGGATAGATACAGAGACTGGAGAGTGATGTGGCAGTGAATGGGCAGCAGGCAGGAGTTTGCCTTCCCTGAGCAGGCTGCATCAGTGAGGCAGAGTAGCTGGATGGAAGCTCTGCACTCAAACATTGACTGGTTTTACATTTTCCTAGCAATTGCAAACTGCCATCTGTAGGATTTTCTAGTCTAGGTTACACAAGGCCTGCTAACAGCAAATTCCAGCAGCTCTGCTAACCCTGGGTCGGATTTTATAATAATGTTTACACTGGTAACTGAGCACACTAAAGGTTCTCATTGGAAGCTTGGGTAGTCCAGGCTGGGAGCAAGGCTCACTGTGCCCTCTAGTGCACTCTGCCTGCAGCTCCACTGTCCCCTCACCAGCGAGGACACGAGGAGAAGGAAAATGAAGCTCTTTTCTGCAGCAGTGGCTTGGCACGGCAGATCTCTGCACGTCCTGCACAGGGCAAGGACTAGAATTACACCAACACGGTACCAGGGCCAAAGCACAGCCCCAGTGGTTGTGGTCTGGTGGGAGCTGACCCCCACAGGAACCCGTGTGTTGCCTAAGCACAGGTCAAAAAGTGTACATTCACAAATGAGGAAAGAAAAACTCTGTGCTCTGATTTCCTTTTGTCCTAGATAAAGCCCATACAAAACAATAAAAACAAAACAAAAAGCCCTGTGGAATATGAGCATTTCTAGGTGTCAGGTTACAGCTGAGGTCCTAGATCTGTATGGGGCTATCTCCCATGTTCCTTTAAGTTCCCCCCCTGCAGAGCAGTAAAGCACATTTCCAGCCCCAGGTTTCCCAGAAATAAGCCCTCTAGCCATGTTGGGGTTTTCTTGCCTTACATTGCTTATTACAGAGGTGTAAGGGGGTTCTGGATGGGTTTGTTCTTCCTGCACTGAGCTGTCCCTGGGACTGGAAACTTGCAAGGTGGAAGTCACAGATTCTTACCACAGAATATTCTGAGTTGGAAGGGATGGCCCAACAAGGATCATCAGGTCCAACTCTTAAGTGAATGGCCCATCCAGAAATCAAACCTGCAAAGCTGGTGTTTTTAGCACCATGCTCTAACCAGCAGAGCTAAGCTCAAATTGTCTTATTTAATTCTCCAAGAATTCTGAAGAAAGCATTGCTCTCTTCTGTGGTCAGAGAACCTCTTCTGTGTAACCATCTTTGTGAGAGCCAGAGACCTTGTTGGCTATAGATGGGTGGGGTTGATGAAATAGGGAGCAGGCTCTGGGGAGAGAAGCCTTCTCAAGATGTTGCCTGGCTCTGGTTTTCCCAGGACTCTATGTACTGGTGGGAGCAGGGGCCATCATGTCGGCAGTCGGATTTTTCGGGTGCTGTGGAGCAGCGCGGGAGTCCCAGTGCTTAATCGGAACAGTGAGTAAAAGGTTTCCAGGGCCTGGGCTGTGCAGGAAAACCATCCACAGCATTCAATGCTTGGTGTCATTAATGGAAATATCTTTACAGCCCAACACCTGAAATGTCTTCCATCCTTTTATTGGCTAATCCAGTTGCTCTGGCCTCAGTAGCCACCATACTACTGCAGAGCTGGCATACATGTAGAGGTGCCCTTGCTTGTTCCTTGTGATGTATCCCTCTGATTTTCTTGAAGCTCCCTCTGAGACACATCTTTGCCTATTTCCCCTTTGTTTGAATATGACAAGAAATCTGCTTGGCCTCCTCAGTAGCTTTGGTTCAGGGTGGGGTGTTGAGGCCTGGGGAGGACAAGGGGCTGGCTGGCAGCCCCCATGAACAAGCTACACTCATGTGAGATTTTCTCCTTCCTCCACAGTTCTTTGCTTGCCTGTTGGTGATATTTGCAGGTGAGGTCACTGCTGGAGTATTTGCCTTCATAGGCAAGAAAGTGGTAAGTAGCAAACAGCCTCTAATGTAATAATGGGGTAGTTACGGATTCCAGTGCCCACTGACCTCGCTCTTCCATAGGAAAACTTTGCAGGAGACTTTTCCCAGAAAGACTCTCTTATCTGGAGCCAGTGAGAACTTGTGTTATCACAAGTTTGGAACAGGATGCAGTTTTTGCCTCCTCTGTTCGAGAAGAAGCGGAGGTGTAGTTCAACCTTGAAGGAACATCAAGGGCAACTCTATGAAAAGAGAGCATTGCCTGGGAAAAGGGTGAACAAATTCAGGCACTGAACTTCCCCGACTTAGAGCATTTAACCAAAGCACAGAATAGAGCCTATGAACATTCTGACCCTCTGAATGCCACCAGGCCACAAACTCTCTTGGCTTTTGAGTCATCATACCTGTTTACCAGGCACAACTTTTTGCCCTGGAGTTTGAGGACACAAGGTGAAAGTCTTGGATTGGGGGTAAGACTGACTTGCAACTCACTGAGAAAGTCTGATTTCTGCAGGCAATACAGGAAGCCCAGAAAATCTATGATGATGCTTATGATGACTACATGAAAAACCCAGTGGGGAAGGTCAACAGTACCATCTATCGCTACCATGTGGCTGTGAGTACTCCTCCACCGTAACACCTCACTCCACTGCTCCACTGTCACATTGCCCATCAGAATCCAGAATTCCTCCTTCTGATGTATGGAAAAATAGAACTGAATGTTCTTAAAATCGAGTCAGAGGCTCACAATCCTGACGGTTTCCTGAGGGCTCTGTCAGAATTCTGGTTTTTGGATCTCTACATTTGAAAGCGCAGTTAGCCAGGCTTTGAAATTCCTGATGCTTCTGGTCTTTGAGTGCAGAAGAAATGACTATTATTGCCCTTCTGGATATTGAAATGCACAGATAAACACTCGCAAATGCAGAGAGAGGGAGAAATGTCTGCATCTCTCTGCATCTGTAAGAGAAAACGTGACCTGTGTCCCAGGACCTTCAGTGTGGCAGATCCTGTCACTGCTTGAACCATGTAGGTGAAAGACTAAAAGCACATGTGTGACACAGTTCAGGCCACCCAAAAAGTGAATGTCTGAATCAGAGTTACAACCTGTGACTTCTTGAATCCTGTTTGTGTCCATCCTGGATCTACACTGCCTCCCATGGAGAGCAAGCCCAAGCTTTATTGCTCCTTACAGCAATTCCCACGTTCTTTAGAACAAACATTTCACAACCTCAGACCCTTTTGTCCTTCTCCCATAGCTCTTATTTCTGACCCAAAGAGGAATTCCAAGCATTTTGTGGGAGATAGGCAAACAGGAAAAACAAACCCTCTGAAACTCTGATTTATTACTGTCTCCAAAGCCAGCACAATGTTGTGTCAGAAATAAAATTCCAGCATTCTCTGCTGTAGCTTTTGTGCATTGCCCATAATTCTGTTTGTGATATTTGAACTTTCTGCATTCTCCCTTAAACAACTCCTGTTTTCTTGTAAGCCAGGGATCTGCTTTTCCCAAATCCACTTGTTTGCTTTGTTATGAAATACTGTAATAAAAATCCCTTCTGGACACTGTTGTTAATACAAATGTGGCTGTTTGCTGTGGCCTCAGACAATTGAAACTAATTTTTGAGAATTTTGTCCCACGCAGTTGGAATCCTACCAGAAGCAGCAGTTTAAATATAGAGAATAAGGTTATTACTTGATCTGTACAGATTCTTTTTTGTACTTAATTATTGTCTCACTTTAAGTATGAAAGTAATAAGTGACTTTCAGTATGGAACAGTCTGTGGTTTTCCCTCTCTGATCCTTCATCTCTCTCTCTTTCAGCTCCAGTGCTGTGGCAAAGGTAATGTGGAACAACAGACGGGATTACCCTGTCCAGAGAACATCCAGCTGCCAAAGGCAAGTGTCCTCTGTCCTGCTTGTTCTAATCACTTTTTCATGTCAGTTCTTTAGTAAAATTGGAGACATTCTTTAAGTAAAAAAAAGGAAGAAGTTTCTTTTTACCTTGCAAATTCAAGCATAAAATTCCTTATGGAACGGAGCAGAGTAGAGGCAGAATGAAGCTGGAGGTCATGTCATATTGCCCTCAGTTGTGACACCTGTTTGTGGCATCCCATGGCAGCTGAGACAATATTACATCATCTGAAAGGAAAAGGGAGAAGGAGATAACAGAACAGGACCCCAAATTCCCCATGGAGGCCAAATTTTGGCAAGTGCCCACCTTAGTCATGCATGGAGCCTCCTGACTAGAAACTTTGTTGGTGTTAAGATATTTCTGTAATTTCTGTCTTTTCTGGAATCTGCTTGTGAGTACAATGTCAAAATGAAGCACCAAACCTCCTGATTTAGCATGGCCTGTTATATAGAGGAGTTTAAATTTAGGGAAAACTTAGTGTAAGAAAATTACTTGCATGTGTCAGCCTCTCCGGGCAAGAGGTACAGATGCCTCACTAGAAAAGGGAAGATGCTGGGAAAACTATCCAACAAACCCCAAAGTTTAGATGCAGGAATTAGGACAGTGACTGCCCTACCATTTCCATGTTTATCTGCTGTTCAGTAAGAACTGCTGGTAGAATTGATTGAAATACAGATTTCCAGGCATTAAAAAATATTTCAATTTTGTTTTTAACAGAACTGCCTGGTTGAAATTCAGAATGTAATTGATACTAATCTGCACTTAGTTGGAATTGTTGGAATTGCAATTGCTAGCATCACAGTGAGTAATGTTCACAAATCTCTCCTTGAGTCCAGTACCCTGTCCCTTACTCAAAGCTTTGTGGAAGGTATTTTGCAGCAACTGGTGAGATTCCCCAATTCTTATCACTTCCAGTGTGTCTTCTCCCTGGGTGACTGTGCTTTACAAGTTCATTTTGTGTCCTTAGACAGGGTCCAAATAATGGTACTCTTTCGTTGTAATAGTAGGAAAGCAGAGTGCACATGAACAAAACTGAAAAGCAAAAGGCTGTAGCAGCATTTAACGTATTCCAAAACAACTGCAGGCTGATGCTTTAAAATCTTCAGGATACATTCCTTAGTTTTCATAAGGAATAGAGAGTACCCACTAGAGCTGTGACCAATAGATGTCACCCTGTCCCAAGGACACAGCAGGACCAGCAGCCTGTGAGCTAAAGCTCACCAGGCTTTAGCACAAGGCTTTTTCCAGCATGTCTGTGCCATGACTTCCTTCAGACTCAGGCACCAGCAGCGTGAGGAGCCACAGTATTAGTAAAGAAACTGCTGGGAATAGAAGGACGTTCACAGATTTATGTGGACACTGAAAAGCAGCTGAAGGGTTTCTGCAGGTAACAGAAACCATGGTGTGCGGATTAAACAATCCTGGGGTTTGTATGAAACATGAAGGGACCCAGAAATACAGCCAGGCAACGGGGGTGGGACAGAGTTCAATAGCATCAAGGACACACCCGAACTGGGATCATTTCCCCTTGGATCCCCACCTCAGACACAGAGAAGGTCCTGAAGTAACCACAACCTCTTCAGCAGCAGAAATGCACCTGCACAATTTTCTGTTTGTTTCTGCCACTTGCTGGGCTGTGAGAGCTCAGCTGTGCCTGTCCTTAGGGAGGTGTGTGGGGAAGGGACGTGAACCCAGTGCTTTAACTGCCCATCTCCCACCCTCAGCAGTGCAGCCTCAGGAGGCAGCTGCTTTGGAGAATCAACCTGTGGCAAGAAAGCAGAGCCTCTGGCAACAGCCACTGTTCTCTGCTTTTATCATTCCCCCTAGGTAACAAGTTCCCTCACACGAGTGAGGTTTTCGATTTAATGTATAGTCTTGCTCTTGAGCACAGGAACTATTAAGAGCTCAGCACCAGCTCCAGGGGCTCAGGAATCACCCTCTGCTCTTACTCAAGTGAATGTAATATTCCATGTAGAAGCATTCTGAAACACAGAACCTTCTGGTGCAATACTAGGATACCACCAATAGTCACAGTTATTATGTGACTAAAGTTGATGTTAATAACATTAATATTTGGGGCAGTTGTGCTTGCCTGGACACTTAGAACAAAGAACAGTGAAACCAGTGTGAGCAGATAAAATCAGTGAAACCTCTTCCATGTTTATTATCTGATGTTTTGGGGTTTGTAGATGGAAGCAGTCACTACTCTGCCATAGGGACCTTCAGATTTTTCTGATATGCAAATTGTTTTGTAACTGTTTTGTAAGTGGATCCCTAAATCCCATCCCTTTTCTTCTAGATCTTTGGCATGATATTCAGCATGGTTCTGTGCTGTACCATCCGTAACATGAGAGAAATGATCTAAAACTGTCACTGCACAACTATGCCCCAGGAGTTCCAGACTAAGCTTACAAGAAGTGCTCTTCTACCCAATTTAATAATTGTAATGCATTTTAATCAGTGTTTTAACATACTGAGAGGAAAATATCCCATTAGGTGATCAGGTGAATTGTATTAGTTACAGTAAAATTGAAGTGAACAAAAAAAGGGGTTTAAAATGTCCTTTTTAATGAAAAAAAAGCAAAGATGCATCTAAGACTAATTTGATTTTTAATGTTTGTATATGTGCAATTCAGAGTTTACACATGTATAGACCTTGTGTAAGCACATGTATCTCTCTCCTTACAAATACATATGGATGTGAGCAGGTCCCTGGATGTGCAGTACCTTGTCTAGGTAAGTATGTGCAAATGGAACATGTTGTGTGTGCATCCAGAGTGTCCCTGTGCAGGATGTGCACATCTCACAGGGACACAGTGCTTGGAACCCTCTCACACTGAGCCCCCATTTGCCAAGAATTAGCAGAGGAACAAATGCCATTGTAAAAAGTAAGACCTAGGATCCATTTCATGACTTTTTTTTCCAAAGCCCAAACAGAGTAGAACTAATACAATTGGACTTTATTTTAAAAATTAATTATTGTCCAAGGGCCTGCTCCAGCAAACTTGAATTCATGTGAGTAGACCCACTGACTTCACTGTCATGCAGAGACTGGGTATTTATTTTCTGTAGGACTGGACCCTTCATGCAAATGCAGAAAGCTCTGGGGGAGAAAACATGTCCAAGGAGATCCAGGCTAAAGAAAGGGGGAAAGAGGTGGGAAGCTGGCAAGACCAGGCAGTCATTTGGGACCAACTGCAGTGCAAAGTGTGCTTAAGCTTCCCATGCTAGGATGAGATACACCAAAAAACCCAACTGTGAGTTCAAGGGGCCACTAAAATCCACATTCAGCAGCCCCTTTGTCCCAAAAGCTTCACTGTGGCTACAAACTGGTGCAGGAGTGGAGCCTAGGTCCAGAAAAGCAGCCCCTTTGTCAGATCTCTGGAGAACCTAACTGGCCTGTGGAAGCCAAACAAAGAGTGAAAGTGGTCAGAAAAAGACACACAGCACTTTAATATCCTCAGTTTCTGTTTCTGTGACTATCACAGCTTCCACGGGGCTCTTACCTCAACCTCTCGCCCTTTCCTGGGGGCAGAAGGCAGGAAAGAAAGATGGGACATTTTTACCGAGCCATGAAGTAAGTTTTCTTACTGGCACCTTTATTGCATGTCAGGTATAAAAATTATACTGTGTGCTTGAAATACCTCAGGGCTTGCGTTTACATAGTTTGTTTCTATATTTTAATTTTTCTATTTGCCATATTTATTCGTAAGAGAATGTTCCTTTTGAACCAGCCTAGAAGGGAGAAAAGTTGTCCCCAGAAAAATAAATTACATCAAAGGCTCAGGATCTCTTAATTTTTGGCTTACTTGAGATAATTCACCATTTCAGAGAACAGCTTTTTGCTAACTATACCCCCATAGCAGCAGATCTGGTGATCACCAGTTTAGATTCCTGATGCAGTTGTTCCATACATGATGGGGAGACGTTCATTTAAACTACACATTGCAATAGTCCAATGTCTAAGAGGCCTTGGAATTTACAAGTCATGGGGTCTTTGTTTCACTGAAACACAGTGGAACAAAACGGGGTTTCAGGAAATACGTGTATTCTAGTGCGCGTGTTTGTGTGGGATATACCACGTGTTATCTATTATTTATTTTTTATTCCCCAAAGAAACTCAAACTCCCATCAGTTTTCTGTCACTTCAGGATTTGGGGTAGTGCTGCTGCCTCAAGTATCTGGTTTAGTTGACACATCTTGCTGTCTTTTACATGGATTTCTCTTTTCCAATCGTCCAACCACGAGCTGTGGCACTGCACTAAGAGCTGGGCATAGCAGGCACTGCCGACTGAGCTGTGCCTGGGCTGAGCTTTAGGCTGGCAGGGACACATGAGATCACACACCAGGAGAGTCAGGCTCCTGTCACTCTGTCACAGCTGATTAGCAATGGATGTTAATTAAATCAGGGCCTGAGACCTCATTCTGCAAGAACCAGAACAGGAAATCAGGGCCCTGATCTGCTGCTTGCTCCTAAGAAAGGCTCAACTGGGAGAATGGCACTGGCAGCAAATCCATGAGGGTCTCGAGCTCAAAGTTAGAAATCAGTTTAACACAGCAGCCAGCAAAGCAATTTCCTGGCTCCCAGGTGTACCTGAGACTGTCCCTACAATGGTTCTGCCCTGAAGAGATGATGGGGTAGTGCCCAGCTGGGGTGTGTTGTCCCAAGGTAGTACTGGCAGAAAGAATAAACTCTTGTAAGAGTGCCATTTTTACCACTCAGAGCAAGCCAGTTTTCCAGGAAAATCAGTAAAAATAGTACCACAGCCAGTGGTTCAGGTTCCAAGATTGTTGCCCTACAAGGCTGGAAACTGATTGCAAATAAAGCAATTTTCTTCTGTTACATTCCCCCTCATCATAACAGTATTCTATTCATTTTAAACACATCTACACATAATTGGGTTTCATTCCTCAAATTCGTAGCACCAGAATGTAATGACAGGACCAGTTTATCTCTTTATTTATTATTTCTTGAGTAAGTTGGAAGATGCTCACTCCTGCTTTGAGATGCACTGAATGCCAAGGCAGCTTGCAGAACCTGCTGTTGCTTCCCCAGCCCTCCACTCCCCCAGAAGTACAAAACCACCCCAGTGCCTTAGGAAAACAGGAAAAAGTGGTACAAAAAAACCTCCTGTAAATTCAGACTCAAACCACCAAACTTTCTGCTGAAGTGTTTTGGGTTTGTAATTTTTTTTTTTCCTCTAAACAGGGCATTAATTTTCTGAGCATTCCTGCATAAGCTCTAGGGTTACTGTTATTTAGGTCTAGGGGATACTTGCACTGCATACCAGGAACAGGACAATACCTGTTACTGGTTTAGTTCTCTAAGTTATTGGTATAAATTAAGCTGGAAATCAACATGTTATTCATATACTAGTGCCTTTAACAGAATCGAGGGATAAAGGTCTTTTGTAGTTTCCTGCTGTTGTGAGGTGCTTAATGTAATTGCAGTTTTTTCTGCATCTTAGCAACTGAAGGTATTTTGTAACTCAATGAAAGAGTTACTGCCTCATAAGTAACCCATTTATCCTGTCCTTGGTACCTGTGTCAGAGGAAAGTGACAAAAGATCAGATCCCTCCAGGTGATAATTCTGAAAGCACATCAAACACGTTTTCTTGTTCTCCTGTCAAACAGTTCTAAAGCATGAAGATGTAAGTTGTTGATGCCCTTATGGTGTCTCTAAACATCCCTTATTCACATTTCCCTTGTCTAATTTTTCTAAGTAACTGATTTCAGTGGGAGCTTCCTTTGTCACAGGGAAACCTCAGCCAGTTTTGGTACCTCTCAGAGACCACACAGCAGCTGATGCAGCTCAGCCCTGTGACATCCCTACAATGAAGAGTCGTATTTCACTCGTCTTGATACTGATAGTTTCATAACAAAACACGTTTCATGTGTCTTGAAAAAGAAATTGAGTTGTCTCAAGCCCTCAAATGCTGTATTGTACAGCCTTTGCAGGCTACGGATTAACAGCATCAGATGCTGTTCATAGAAAATGTATATAAATAAAGCTTTTCAATCTTTTTCCTCTCTATTGGTGCTCCAGCCACGAGGTTCTCCAAAACACAAACTACTTCCAGGATAACGTGTATGGTAGAGCATAAATTCTGATTTTGGTCAGAACTGGTTTTTCGGTTCATGCTGCCAAGTCTGTGGCAGAATTACCTCTTGCTTTGAGAGTAAACAAACTTAGCTCTGTGGCTGAAATTAGCTTTCGCTTCCTTATGATGTGATCCGAAGTGGCGTTTTATCGGCTTTGTGTCTTGACTTTGAAACAACTTCCTAATAAAAATAACCTGGAATAAATGACTCCCGGAGAGAACTCGATCCGCGCGGCCAGAGTCCCCCCAGGCCCTGAGGGCACCCGGGGCTGCCTCCGCCTCACCTGCTGCATCCAGGACACCGGCTGGGCTCCAGGTGACGGGACAGCCCTCGGCCAACGAGCCAGGCAGAGTCCCGGGCCGGGGACCGGGACGGGACCGGGACAGGGGGACACGTGCGATCAGGACCCGTCAGGATCCGAACTCGGCATCGCCGGAATTCCCCTCAGGCACCCGCGTGCCGGGGAGGCCCCGCCCGGTGGGGGCGGGAGAGCGGCCGGTGCTCGCTCCCCATTGGCTGCTGCGCTGCGGGCGGGGCGGTGCCACAATCCCAGAATGGTTTGGGCGGGAAGCGACCTGAAAGCGCATCCCATTCCCCCCTGCCATGGGCGGGGACACGTCCCACTGCCCCAGGCTGCTCCAAGCGCCGTCCCACCTGGCCTTGGGCACTGCCAGGGATGGGGCAGCCACAGCTTCTTTGGGCAGCCTGTGCCAGGGCCTCCCCACCCTCACAGGGAACAATTTCTTCTTAATACCCATTCTAAACGTATTGTCTGAAGCCATCCCTCCTAATTCTGTCTTCCTTGTAGTCTCCCTTCAGGTACTGGAAGGCCACAATTAGGTCACCCGAAGTTTCTGTCCTCCAGGCTGGACAATTCCAATTCTCTCAGACTTTTCTCACAGCAGAGGTGCTCAGTCCCTCTGATCATCCTCCACTGGATGCTGGTGCCTCCACTGGACTCGCTCCAGCAACTCCAGGTCCTTCCTGTGCTGGGCCCCAGGGCTGGAGGCAGCTCTGCAGGTGGGGTCTCACCTGAGCGGAGCAGAGGGGCAGAATCCCGCCCTGAAATGCTGCCCACGCCGCTTTAGATGCGGCGCTTTCCCGCGAGGAAGCGGCGGCGGCCCCAGCGGGCGCGGGGCCGGTAAAGGCGGCGCCGTGCCCGGGGCTGAGCCCGGGGCTGCCCCTCAGAGCCCTCCCCACAGCGCCCCCTGGGGGCCGGGCGGTGCCGCCGCAGCCCCGGGCGGGTGCGGAGCCCTCGCCGCGGTTTCCCCCACGGGGAACCGGGGACAGCGCGAGCTCCTTCTCATTCTTTCTCCGTCTCCTTTCCCGGGCTCTACATGTGAATGCGTTCGGGCCTGCGCTTCTCTGAGCATCTGCCGCGGGCGCGGGGCGCCAGGAGCAGCCGAGGCTCCAGCCCCGGGGCTTCCCCAGCCCGGAGCCTCCAGCCCGTTCTGTGACCTCCCCACCGGGACTGAGATGCGGACAAAAGGTGAAGATTGCCTGCAAATCCATCGCTCAGTTATGTGGAAAGGATCTTAGGATAAATGGAAGGTAACAAACACATGTCTGTAAGGAATCATCTCCTGATCGGGGATTTATTACTGGACCTGGGGATCTTAAAGTTGAACATGAAAACTGCTTAAAGGTCAGAGGGACACAGTCCTCCGAGGGCTTGGAAATGTATAGTTAAATAGATATGTTGGCACAACGCAAACGTCTCAATTTGGGTTTTTCTGAAGTGTGAAAGAAGGCACATTAGTTATTTTTCTCTCAATTTTGAATAGGCATTAACCATGAAAGTAGACTTGGTTTTTGTTTGTACTGAAGACAAGTCTGTGGGGCCATAAAGGACATTACAATAACTTTGCAGTGCTGCTGATACTGTAAAAAGGCCAAGTACCTTTTTTTTGTTTTGCTAAGTACAAGTACTGCTTAATAGTAAACAGAATTATAATTTCCTGGGCTAAATACCATTTTTACGGTCCAGACACCTTGAGAAAGCTCTGGCTGATCTTAAAGCTGAACACTTTGTTTCTTTGGCATTCACCAGATACCATAAGGGCTGCTTTGTTCAATAACTTCCTATTTCCTAATTTTTTTCTACCGTTCCTGTGCTCTTCACCAACTAGAGAGCAGCAGTTCATGTTGCAGCTTTTTATTTGAGAGCTCGGGAGACCACAGCTCCTCTGTGTGATACACGGAAGGGGCTGGGAATAACAGACTTCTCACCACCAGAAAGTGTTTGTAACTTAAGTGTAACTAACTTCTGCTCCAAACAGTTTTAGAAATAGTCTTGTACCAAAGTAGCCATAACTGGATCGTTTAAACCATAGGTGTAAGGGATCAGTTTTACAGAAGTAGGGCTCCCACTGCTCCTGCAGATGCTCCGGATTTTCTGTAAATTTCAAACGTGGTTTTGGAAAACTTAAATTTGCAAACCTTGCCTGTGAAGGCATTTCTTTATCACCAAATCATGCACGTGATAATTGCAGTTCATACCTTGTGTAGAATCCATGACACGTATTCCGATTATCATGGATTGGTTGAGGTTGGAAGGGACCTCTGGAGTTCATCTGGTCCAAACCTCTGCTCCAGGGGGGCACCAGCAAGTTCCCTTGGACTTTCTAACAGGTTTTGCTGCAGATGAAATAAAATGAAGGTGTTTGGAACAGAGAATCAGCTTCTAGGAACGTTCATGAAAGCTGCAATCCTTGAAAGCAAGATTTTTCTAAGAATGTTAAATTTCATATTTGTGTTCTGTGAATTCTGGTTCCTTTATTTACTCTTTCAAGCAAGATGTGAATGGAATATCTAATTTCTTGGGAGCTACAATCTCAGTGGAAAGGAAACAGTCATTAGTTTACATTACTTGCATGCATTACTGTCCTTTATTCCTGGCTCTGCACCTCTCACCTGTGCATGTTCAGCACACACAGTGGGCTCAGCTCTCCTTCCACTCCCAGAGGACCTGTGGGGAAAAAGGAGATTTCCTGAGTTTTGCTTCCAGTTTGATGGCACCACACTCCCTTCATGGAGAACAGAGCAGCAAGGTTTGAAGCTTCAGTGGTTCCTCAGTGCTCACAGAGACAGGTGTGTTTCAAATGGTATTTCAGCAGGGAAGGGGGGGTTATGCCATTTTTGCAGAGCCATGGAGAAGCATTCCAAATAAACACAGATCTGGACAACAGTGGGGAGGACACAAATCTACAGTGTCTTAACTAATATTACATAGATGGAAAAATACAGTTGCTAATTTGAAGGCTGTAAGGATGTGTCAAAATCTATTTTAAAAGTTCAATATCAGGAGTGTTTGTGGCCTCTTTTTAAATTCTGAAATACATCAAGTGAAATATGTGAACTCTGAAATAAATCAGCATCAAACTCTGAAATATGTCACTGTATTGAATCTCTGAGCATCTGTTCACAAAATATCTGGGATTTATGAGCAAAGGCTGATACATCACACAGTCATGTCTCCTTCTTCCCCAAAGTAAATTCATGTGGGTTCTGAATACAAACATGCAGCCTTTATGCTTCTTTTCTGCCTGTCTCAGAATACCCAATTAATTGAAGCAGCTAATGATACACCTTCAGAATAAATCTTTGTGCACACCACTTTGCAAACCGAGTATGAAATACACTTTTATTTCTGTTCAGGTGTGAGCAGAGCAGTACATTTCACCCACATTCCATTGAAAGCTTTACTTGTTACAGAGCTTCTGTGGCTTAGTGCAATAGTTTGTCCTGACCCTCTCACGGACACAGTCACTGTAGTCAGTGTTGCACTTGCCACACTTGCAGCTCACAGCCACAGGGTAGGAGTAGTAGGGGATGGTGTGGTGTGGGCAGCCCGGGATGAGCGCTGTCTGGTACAGCATCTCTTTGTACGTGCACACGTTCTGGGACAGAGCACTCTTGAGAAGCAGCTTCTTGCCATTGCTGTCCTACAAAGAGAAGAGAAATGTGTTGTTTCACTGAAGCACACGTGTGTCAGAATGTCCTGTGAAGTGCACAGACCAAAACCCATACACTGAGTCCAGCTCTGGCACTACTCAGTTCAGAGCTCTGATTGTGAGGCTCCCTCCCCACACAGATACATTCACCTTGTTTTTATGGTTTAACTAATCTACTTGGCTCAGTGTTCCCTGTGCTTTGTGATCTCTTCTGGCTCCCTGCTGCCCAAGCTGGAACTCCAAATGCTGTGTTGAACAGTGAAGTTGTGTGCAGTGGTGTGGCTGCTGCAGAGTTGTCCCCACAGCCAGCTGAGATAGCAGCAGTGGGAGCAGAAGTTACCTAAGTTATTTACATTGATTAAGAGTGACTCAATATAATCTGCCCCTCACCTGTTCCATCCTGCCCTCACAAACTGCCCACAGAGGCTCTGCAGTGGCAGCAGCAGTCAGGTCTCTGCTGTGCCACTGGTGTTTTCAACTCCACAGTTCCAGAGGCTTGGCATTTTTCATCCTTACCTTTGCAAAAAGCTAACTTGAAAACGTGGTGACAGAGCAGTTTTTCTGTCTGTGATAAACTCTATTAGAATTAAATCATCTACACACTATTTTCTGGGAGAACAGACCCTTGGTTTGCAGTGATGGCTGTTACAGAAACATCTGCCTAGAGCAGAGCAGTGCTTCGTACCCGAGTCATGCAGAATCCAGCGCAGATGGTGGTGTTGATGGCCAGGCAATAGGCACATTCCCGTTTCTCCACATGGATTGTGTACTCGGAAGGAGCACAGAGTGATGCTGTTTGTCCAAAAGTCAGGCCAAAGAGGAGAGACATCACAAAGAAGGGACTCATGCTGGATGGGGAAGAACAAACAAACAGAGCAAACCACAGGTAAAATGGGACAGGCCTTCCAGCCCTGCCCTTGGCATTCGACAGGAACAACCAGGAGAGTCACAGACTTGGAGTAATCTTAATGTTTCTAGCTACAGCCTGACAATTTCTTTCCAATCTCAGACCTTACTGAAATAATACCAACCATTAAATAGAGAACACGGGCAAAGAGGCCATGAACAACGTAGAACAAATTCACTTTCCCCACACTAAAGTGTATTACATGGAACTTCTCACTAATGAGTGATAAAATCTTGACACAGAACAAATAACAGGAGCTGAAAGATTTGAAAGTGTGACATGTAAGAGAACACGAGCTCTAGAATTAACCAGAGATATTAAAATAATCTCACTGCTTTAAAATAATTTTCTAAAGAAAGCATCTTATACAATGTTAAAGAGAGAAAAAGACAAGGCTGTGCGTATCAGGCATAAAACTGGATTTTTCAATTTCCAGTGGCTTAGAGGCATGATGAGATGGGAACACTGCCAAGAACTAAATAATAGATTCAAGCAAATTACAATAAAGAACATCAGCAAAGAGTTCAACTCTATGAATCCTGCTTTATCTGTCTGTTGTGCTGACCTTATTTCTCAGACCTATGGGGGGATCCCAAGAACAAAACCTTGATTAGCTCCAAGACAATTTCAGGAACTACTCTAGAGCCTCTAAATGACTAACTTTAAATGACAGTGTCTACCAACATCTGGACATCACCCTCTAGTCTCTTCCAGCTGCCAGTTTCCCATAGCAAAGCCATCCATTATATAGGCTGGTTTACCCTGTAGCTGCAACAACACCAGTCTGGAAAGACCAACCTCTTGTCAGCTGAATTCTTCCCTATTACAGGAACCTGATTCTGCCTTGAGCTGGGAGAGGCAGTGACCCAGCACAAGCTCTGTGTGTGCTTTATACTCTCCAGGCTAATTCCAGGCTGATCTTACTGTTTATATAATTGCATCTGAATTGCTGCTTTCTTATCACAAAGTCATCTATTGAAAATTCATACTGAACCACAAAGCAAATGTGATAGGAACAAACGTGTCCATAATATCCTAACCTGGAAACTGGAGCTGGAAATCTAATTATATTAACAGTCATTCTCTCCTCAGGCTTTTAAACCAACCAGTGCTTTAAAAAAGTTGTTATTATTGATTGATTTAGTCGCTCCATAGGACAGCAAGACCATGGCAGGAAGGCTGGCATGGATTTGCAGCTCTCCATAATCACAGATGATGGGTTTTACACCTGTGTTTTGCTAAGGTTTAACGAGGTCTGGTTCGCTCTGTTTGCTCCTTACCAGGCAGGCACAGCTGGGAGATGCTGGCACAGGTTGTCCAGAGGAGCTGCGGCTGTCCCATCCCTGGAACTGCTCCAGGTTGGAGCGACTTGGTCTAGTGGAAGGTGTCCCTGCCCATGGCAGGGGGTGGGATGGGATGAGCTTTAAGGTTCCTTCCAACCCAAACCATCCTGGGATTCTCTAAGTCTATGCAGTGCCCATGAAGCAACCAATCTGAAATCAAACCAACTGCTCTGCAGCCTGCTCAGGCACAGCCTGACTGACCAAAACACACTCAGAAATTGTCTGGCCTGGAACCTACTCAGCAAATATTGAAGTAACAAGCAATTCACTCAATACTAATAGGGAAAAACTTTTAAAAAACCACTCCTCACAGCACAGTAAGAAGCAAAATATTGCATCAATACCAATGAAACAATGTCCCCACATGGGGGAAAACACTCACATTTGGGGGACCAAGAGGGAGAAGAGGTCGACAAAGCACTATTCTGTCAGCCTTTCCCTGAGCTCCTTGCCTGCAGCTCTGGGAACACATGCCCTTCCCAGCAACCACCTAACTCCCATTTGGAATTTGATCTGATGGATGTCTTATGCAGGTCAACCACATTCCTGTTTTACACAGCCATAAAAAATATGGAAAACATGAGTTTGAGGTGGTAAATGTGGTCACTTTGAGCTGTTGGAGGAGTGATCCAGTCTGTCCCAATTGGTGTTCAGCTAATTCCTGAATAATAGTGTCTCCTGTTCCTGTGGTTTAAGACAGCTGCACACAGGTCTATGTCCTGGGCTAATTTTTCAAGTGTTTTTGGATAACATAATAGAGGTTTTGTTCTATTAAGACTAGCCAAATGCTTTCTGTTTTCATGGAATCTTTAATTCTGGGTTAATTTCTACCACAGAATTTCTCAGGAATTAAATATAATTTAATTATATCTAAACCTCTTTCTGGCTTAGGGACAGGAGCAGAGTATTAATTGTACTCTTTGTAACATCTGTCCATCTCACTTAGCAACAGGAGTGTAACACTCACTTTGCTACTACTCCAGTATGTTATTTAGCTCTGTATTTTTCTGCTATATTTGAAATACAAACACTCAGGTTCTCTCGGTATACACTGCACAACTCACACATAAATAATGTATATGTGTGTATATACACACTGTACATGCACACTACACATACGTGTACAGGCTTGGTTGTTTAAAGCTTTAATCACAGAAAATAATATTTGTTCTTGGGAAATACAAAGTGTATTTCAAAGGTCACAAAGAACCTCAAAGGAAAAGAATACAATTCATAAAACTAAAACCCGGAGAGGACAAAAAGCGCTCAAAGTAAGAATTAAAAAACATCATTCCTCAAGCAAAAATACCACATGTGACCCTTGCATGCACAGCTGATTCTTTCCTCTAAAGAATTGACTTTAGGCAATTGGAGCTGGATTTGTGCACCCTGGAGACCCCCACAGCCAGGTTTAAAGTGTCACAACCCCCCCTGTAAGAACATAGGCAGAGAACAGGTCAGAGTGTGAGGACATGTACTCTTTGCTGCCTCAAAGTGCCAATTTCTCTGAGTTGGGAAAAATGGGTGTAAGGAGGGGGGGATTGAGAGTAGTGTTAAAAAAAAAAGGTTTATGAAAAACAAGATTTAGGGAAATGTATGTAAACATCAGTAGCCAATTATAACAAGGTTTGAAAGTCACAATTAAGATGAAAAAGGGAGTGTAACAATAAAAATTATAGCAATAAAAATAGAGAAAACCACCAACAACAACTGTTAGAGGTGAGAAAATGCAGAAAACTTGTACAGGAAGCTGAAGAGTAGGAGAGAAACTTTTGCCAGGCCAGAGGCCAATAATAAAGTCAGGGAACATTTACAAGATGAAGACAAGCTGTTGATGCAGAGTAAGTGCAAAGGCTTCAGCAAGTACTTGTGCATTTGAAAACATAGTGACTGAACAACCACACGGATATTTGCAACAAAAAATATTAAATAAATCATACAAGGAATAAATATTTTAAACTCAACATGATTAGCTAGCCAATGCTTATTTCAACAAGTCTGGAACACAGAGGAAATTTCAAAACATAAAAAGAAAGTGCTAATACTCTGGCAATATTTAAGGAGAGAGTGTTGACCCAGGTAACTCTCCACTACCCAGGTAAAGTAACAGAAAATTGATACAGGATTTGAGCAATTAAGAATTAACAGATGAAAACATAATTACTGATGTTACATAAAGTAGTATAAAATAGGTCATGCCACACAAACCCAATTTCACTGTTTGCAGTGATTACAAATTTGGTTGTTAAGGCAATTGCACAGATGCAATGTCTTTGGTTCCATCTGTCCAGAGCCCCCCTGTCAGGAAGGTTTAGAGCTGTTAAGCAGAGCCCAGTGTGGTGGATACTGAATGCTGGAAATTATCAACCACTGGAGCAGTCAGTACAATCTCAGCAGTGCCTTTATTCACTGCAATGTTTTTGCCCAGCCTCTGAACACACTGCAGTGCAATAGAGAAATACCTGACCAGGTATTAAGAATGAAAATTCATTTATCTGGAAGGGCAATAAATTAGTCTGAGTGGAGCTTGGGACCAATGTGACTGCTGCTTACCAGCTCAGCCCCATGCTGATATGGTCACAAAATCTCTTGGCTGCTGCCTCTCCCTTGCTGGCACCATTATCCTGCTCATCTAAAGAGCACCAGGGTGATAGTCACATATCTTCAGTAATTTACACAAACTATCAAGCTGGTAAAAAAATCTCCTGGATTGTCCTTCTGATTGTGACCATGGAACTCATTCACTACTGACCTCTCTGATGGGAGTGACAGCCACGAGCTACAGGGAGCACCAAGACAAAGACTGGCAGGACAACAAAGTCCAGTGTCACAATCTGTGAGTGCCTGAGGCTTCTTCCACACAGTTTCCTAAAATCCATCATCCATAGTCTGATGCTTATGGATCTGTTTCTTTGGTTGCCCCTCTGCTGACCTGCAGAGACTCAGTGATAGAAATTTTTAATGTGCTTTTATAGCCCAGCTTTGCAGCCCTGTTCTGGAACAGCCAGTTACACTGTTAATTATTTATCTTTAACCTTTCTGTTAATTAAACCAATCCATTCCCTGACATCAGGGATTTTACACTTTCATTAAGTGAATGATGGTGTGCTGATGTTCTACAGGAAGTGTTTCAAGTGATATCTGTAAATAGAATTTAGTAATTATAAAAACCTTGGGTTCATTCCCCAAGAGTCTCTGTAATGGGCTACAGAAATTCAGTGCATACCAGAAGCTCATATATAACAGTAATTTAATAAGATTCTCTGTCACTGGAAAATGCCTAAAATAAAAGTAGGAACAATGAGAAGTTACTAGACATTATTCCGACTCACCCTGCCCCTGGTAGTGGTACAACACAAAGAAAACTTTGTGATCTTGTGAGCAGGTTACTTACAGAGCAGGACCATTCTTATTTCCACAAAATATGGAACTGTAGACAGTAAAGTAAAAACATGTCCACACTTGCAAACAACCAAGAATTGGAAGCTCTGCTGATGAAAAACAGACAAAACCAACCAGATTCTGAAAGATGAGTATTCTGGTAGAGGAATTATTTCCAACCCCATCCTGTTGCAGCCTTCCACTGATAAAAGGAAATAAGATCCTGATATGCTACCATAGAAACAAGTGGTTTTGCCAGGTTTTGCATTTAAACATCCTGTAGCTGCTGAATTTTCAAAGCTAATCTGCCTATTGCCAGTCTTTGTAACAGCCCGAAACACAGCTCTCATCTCTGAAATTTATAGAATCACAGACTGTTCTTCTCTTTCTTTCCTAGGATTAGCTGCAGCATTTCCTATCAACCACAGATTAAAACAGCAAATCTCTTTGTTGCATATCATATGCCAGCAATCTCCATTTAAGGTCTGAAAATACTCCATAATCCTATTTGCTGTTTGGCTCAGATGATAGAGCCCTTTGGATTCGGTTTCCTTTCTTTGGAAAGTGCTAGATATTTCTGTTAGTCTGAGATACACAATCACTGTGCTGAGGGCAAAGCTAAACAAAAAACCAAACAACAAACCACCACCAAAGATAATCGAGAAGCCTTCTGCAGTATTGTCAAGGATGAACAGATACCAGCCCAGGATCATAATGCTAAAAGTAAAAGTCTGCCCCAGGTGTGACAGCCTAAGATCTGCCAGGTGAAAGCCTCCCAGCAGGGAAGCCACTTTCAGATTCCAACTGAAAATGAAAACGGCTGTAAGGAAGGAAAAGGGAAGGCTGTTTTTCCTCATGAACTCTTCCTCTCCGAGGTACTCCTGGTAGAAGCAAGGCACACTACACTCAACTTGTCACTCCTGGGTGAGTCCTAACAGCGAGATTTCTTCAGATTTGTTCTTATTTTCCACACTCTATTTTGCACAGTCTGCTCTTGCAGCTTTATACAACACCGATTTGTAAACACCGCTGGGAAATGACTTTCAGTAGTGTTGAGGGGCAATTCCATGTCCCTGGAAGTGCCAGTAGATGCATTCCCTGTATTGGAGTTTTAAATTCAGGCAGTGGTTACATTCTTCTTGTTCAACTGAGATACAACATGTGTTTTCTCAAGTTGTCAAAATAAGCTTGAGGTCTGGGTGGAAATACTTGTAAATTGCATCAAGTTTTATCATCATTCTAGAACTGCATTCATGACAGAGCAAGTACCAACCCACACGGTCACTACAAGGTACTGTGCATTTAACAACAAAGAAAACAGCAAAGAGAGAGATTTGGGGCTCCCTTGCTGGGGAAAGGCCTCTCTTTACACAGGGCCACCACAAAGTATGAGACTCTTGCTGAATCTCTCAGTATTACCCAGTATAGAAGTTAACTCTAAGTACTGGGTAATAACAGGGATTGGAACATTCATTTAGAAAGTTCATCTTCTGAGTAAACCCCCAACACTGTGTACTAATGAAGTAAAAGGCTGATAATTTTGAAATTTCCTGTGCTTAATAAAACCACGATGGACAAAGGATACCAACTTGTCGTTCGAAGACTTTGGGAGAGCACCAATACAAGCATTAGAATAGAAGAGGTAAATGCTCAGTATTTGTCTTTTCAGAACTGAATTTTCAATTCAACTTTATATTCAACTTTATATTTAAGAAAAATAGAATATTTACTAAAAACTGCTACTAAAAATGCAACATTACATACATTTATAGATTTTTACAAAGACCAAACATACTTGCATTATATACTACAAGTATTTTTAGTATAAATGGCTTAAAATATTGAAAGTCAGGTTCTGAAAAGTAAAACTCCTCAGTGGAACCTGACTGTAAGTTTGCAAAACTCAAGTAATGTCTTCTCCCCTTGTAAGCTTCAAAAGTTCTCACTGGTTGACTCGCCCTAAAAACTACCCTGCCAGTCCTGATCCCACATCAGCATCTTCTGTTCCAGACAAAAATAAGGCCTGCAGTGCCCCAAAATTCGGCTGCTGACTTGTAACTTAGAAAAATTACCACAATCCTGTTTTTTATACCTCTATAAACAATTACTTTTCACTACGGCAAAGTGAACTTACTTTTTGATTCTATTAAGTCAGCAAACTGATTTTGTGAGTCCTGCAGCTGAGCCTTGATGTCTTCTATTATATCACCCTTTTCATCACTCTTTATGGTCAGAGCTGAAATCTAACAGGGTGAGAATAATATGTTAATGAGTGTAGAAAAAGGACAGATTTTATTTTCATTTGTCTCTGTGTCTGATAAGCAGACACTCAAGTTAGATAAGACGGTTGATCCTAGCCAAATATTGATCAATTCATGAAAAAGTTCTCCGAAATCAAAACATAAATTTCAACAGAATTAAAAGCAGAATTAAAGAACATTTACATTTGCTGGACTTCTCTGTGAAGTGACTACAGGTTTCCTTGAGCAGATTACACAGATATCTCGCAGTGGTACTTCTCAAAGAGAGAAAAACCCCATACTATGTGTCACAGGAATGCTCAAACTTCATGGACCTGAGGATTAACAACGTAATGGCCTTTACAATTTAGCAGCTAACCGCACCTGCTCACACCAGCTCAGTTCTCAGCACAAAAACTGTTTCACACAAAAAAAATTTGTCTGTATTACTTACTCTTTCAAGAGATCTCTATTTTCACATATCTCCTCTTCCAGTTTTAAACCGGGTTTTTCGTTTTCAAGCTAATTTCAAAGGGAACAAATAGAAAACCACATCATTATTGAAGAATATGCTAGAAATACACTTTTGTTTCTCAAATCTCACATGAAAAAGCAATTTTGTTCATCAGAAGACAGAAGTCTGTTTTATCTGGTATTCCATGCTGAGTCATCTTTTGCAGGAAAGGCAGAATAATAAACAATAATTTACCAGCAACTGCAACAATTGCAGGTATGATCTTCATCCACACATTCACACAGGACAGGTGCACAACCCTGCTCAGAATAATCATTTTCTCAACGCAAAAATCAACATGCAACATTATTTAATATTTAATTGTATAATAATATTGTCATGCTAAATCAGGAAGCACTTTCTCTTTACTTCATCTATTCAATGTATATTGTACAATACTGACCTGCAGTTCTTGAATGGCTTTATGCTGTGCTTCAATAACCTTTCTATTTTCTTGTGGTTTCTTTCTGGCTTAGTTCTGATTCCACAGTCAGTTTCCACTGCTTGATCTTCTCAGTCTCTTTGCAGAGTTTTGAGTACAATTAATTCATTGTTTCTATACTCTATTAAAACAAGTTCCACAATTTAATCTCAAATGCTACTTAATTAATAATGTTATAAATACATATTTATCTCTTAGAAACATCAGAAGAGTAAATTATTTTCCATAGAGGGTGACACAAGCTTATGTACATGATAAGGAGCTGAAATCTTTGTGCACCCACTGTGTGAACAGACACTGCAGGACAAGTAGGAGATAAACAGAAGTGAAAAACCCCCCAGTGTCTTCAGCCATCACCAGAGAGATGGTCCTAAAGATATGGATAAATGCACTCCACCAAAATCAGCATCCTGGGAGTGTTGTTCAGGCAGGGCTGGGTCAGTGCTCTGGGCAGGTGAGGGCAGCACAGGAGCCCGCAGGGCACCCTGGTTCAGGTGTGATGTCCCCCAACACTCCCCTTGTTTCGGCTGCATCACGACATTGCTGCAGTCCTGACTCTACTTTAAGAGCTGCCAGGATTAAAAGAAGTTTAGTCCTCAGGGATATGAAAATCAGTAGGAGAATGACAAGAAATTAATTCCATTTTGTGGCAGCAAACAGCATTTTGAATCTGGGAAGCACAGAAGCTACTGAAAAAAATGAGCTTTACTGAGTTGTACTGAAGCAGAAAAACGTTGGTGAAGACACAGTGAGAAGAATCAAATTCTTGAGGAAACCACTCCACTAAATTCATTGTTTTTAAATAAAATAAAGCCAGACAGTGCAATTGGGATAATCTATTTCATTTTTCCAGAGAATACTTTGACTTCAATCCTTTTGCCTTTCAACAGACTATTCAGAACCAGTTTCACAAAGATATTTAAGTGCCTAAATCTTATTCTGATTAAAACTTACAGACTTCCTAGGCACTTACAAAGGAAAAAAAATAAAGGAAAAAAACAGCTAACAAACTTGGAATCACCATAATTTTTAAAGGTTTGTCTCTAAGCATGTTCCCTGAATCACAAATATCTTCTCTAAGTGATTCAGCTGTAAACAGGAAACAGAAAATTATTATTCCCATTTGAGTACTTATTTAGCCTTGAAATATCCACTGAATAATGCTTTAGGCACTGTTTGTGAACAAATTAAGAGGCCCTAAGAATTTAGATAAGCAGAGTTGATGCGTAGCTGACTTCTCCATCTGCTTCAGAGCAAAGTTTTACTTGCTGTGAAATCATATCTGAACTATGAACTATGAAGAGATTTTGATCAACATATTTTTTAAAAAACTAACAGTGAAACTGTATTTAACATTTACAGCTATGAAACTGTTAGACTACTTATGAATATTAAAACTCGACAATATTAAAAAATTCTAAGGAATGTGCAAGGTAAAATTTATTTTAGTTTTACCTGAATTGGTGATTTTGCCACAGTACAGGAACCGAATGGCAAATTAAAATCATCATCTGGGCATTTTTTAAACCCCTGCACAAACTTCAGTTAGTTTCCTATGAGTAGGTTTGTAAAGGATTATAAAATCCAGAAGAAAAAAATATTACAGCTAATGTGAAAACACAAATTTTAATTAATAAATCAACTGCCTGCAATTTTCAAAATTACCAAAATTGGTAATGGCTTTGGAACTTGCTTCATACTTCACAGTGGCTTTTCAAACCACTGGTGTTTTGTAGCTTGCTTTATAGACTGTGGCCACAGTGGAAGATTTTGGTAACTCCTCAGCTACTGCTTGTCTGTACACAGGTACATAATAAAGGATTCAGGAAGCAAAATGATTTCTTTAAAGTCCAGTAGTTGATATTTATTTTTTTCTTTACTCCATGGGTAGTTCTAAACACCATATCTGTTTATGTTTTAGTATGAAAATGCCATTTTACAAGGTTTTCAAGTCACAAAAAATAGCATAAATAGTGTAATTCATCTCCTGGCAGAATATCACATTTGAATCTAAACATATTCCATAAGGAACCTCAACATGAAACAGTAATTTTTTTAATTCACAAAACTCCGTGGGGTGACAGAACATTTCCACTGCACATTTGGTCTGGTGTAAGTAGGACTTCAAAGCCAGTGCAAGCATCCAAGTGGGGCACTGCTCATTGCTGAATCACCCTCATCAAACGGGGATTTATCATCCGTGATGTGCAGTTACAACACAGAGCAGATGATCGAGAAGATGATTTCCTTCAGTCTTGATAAAGAATAACAGCGGAAGTCTTTGAAATTAAAGTGGAAGATGTTCCCTCCAGCACCAGTCTTGGCAGTCTGCAGAGAAATGAGTTCAGCGAATTTCACACATAGGAACCATGGAATGGGTTGGGTTGAAACGGACCTTGAAGCTCATCCAATTCCACTTCCTGCCATGAGCAGGGACACCTTCCACTGTCCCAGCTTGCTCCAAGTCCTGTCCAACCTGGCCTTGGACACTTTCCGGGACTGGGCAGGATGAGTGCGCTGGGGTCAGGACTCTGCCCGGGGGCTCCCAGCAGTGTCCCCGTGTCCCTGGAAGGGCTGTCCCCCGCCCGCTCGCAGCTCAGCCCGGGGGCGGCCGGTGGCACCATTTACCTGACACAGCCCCGCGGCCCGAGCGCTCGCCGGGGTTTGGCCGCGGGCCCTGCCCGGCGCTCAGGCGCGGCGGCACGAGCGGTTTGAACGGGTTTTCTTTCTCCGTGGGCCCAGAGAAGAGCGGTGGCACCCGCACCGACACCCGGCACCGACACTGGTAGCAACACCAACACTGGTACCGACACCGACACTGACACCAGCAGCGACAACCGGCACCGGTACCGATACCAGCAATGACACCGGCACTGAGAGTGGCACCCAAACCGATACCAGCACCGGCACCAGCACCGACACTGATACCGACATCAACACTTGTACCGACACCGACATCGCCGCCACCACTTACACCGGCTGCGACACCGACACCGGCACCTCACGGTGCCCGCTGAGGGAGAGCGAAAAGGGCGGGAAACGACGGCGCGCACCCGAGGCGGGAAGGGGCGCGCGGCCGGCGGCGTTGGCGCCGCCTAGTGGAGGTCCCAGAGGTCGCGCAGCGGCGCGGCCAGGCGCGGGTCCCGCGCGCGCAGCGCCCCCGCGTGGGCGTGGCGGAGCGAGCGCAGCTCCGTGAGGCGCCCCAGCAGCCGCGCGAAGCGCTGCGGGTCCCGCGGGTGCTGCAGCTTCGAGTGCTTGTACAGGATCCACAGCAGCGGCTCCTGCAGCTCCTCCACATGGCGCTTGTCCCTCAGCAGTGGGCGGTCTGCGGGAGAGCGGCGGCACGGAGAGAACGGTGAGAGGGATGCTCCGGGCGCCGCCGCCCCTCAGGGTCCGGTCGGCGCCGCAGCCCCTGAGGGGACAAATGGGAGCTCCCCCGGGGCAAGTGACAGCTCTTTGTCACCTTCCCAGCTTACCTGAAAAGAACACTGTTGTTGCTACGAGCAGAGCGTATTCGGTCTCCGTCACTTTGAGTTCTCCCATGGTTCTGTAGAAGTAGAACAGGGCAGTGATGAACTCCTCGGTTATGCCTTGAAAATGGAATAAAACAACATTTTTTGGTTAAAAAAACCAAAACGTGCAGATTAATGAGGATGTTATTTCAGTGCAGAAACAGTTGCTAATCATCTTTGCCTGAAGGGTGCGAGGTGACCCTTCCTGGATCCATCTGGATCACTCTGTCTGGTTTTGGCCTCTCCAGGACAAAGGACATGGAGCTCCTAGAGCAGGTCCAGCCGAGGCTGTGAAGGTCATGAGGGGACTGGGGCATCTCTCTTAGAGGAAATGGTGAATGGCTGGACTCCATGGTCTCAGAGGTCTTTTCCAAGCTAAGTGATTCCATGATTCTGTGAAAGGCTGAGGGAGCTGGGGCTGTTCGGCCTCGAGAGGAGCCCCAGCTGAGAGGGACCCTCAGCCCTGTGTGTCCCTGGCTGCAGGGAGAGCTCCGAGCAGGGCTCAGGCTCTGCTCCGTGGTGCCCAGCAATGGTACCAGAGGAACGGGCAGCAACTGATGCACAGGAAGTTCCACCTGAACATGAGGAAGAGCTTCTTTCCTGTGAGGCAACAGATTGCCCAGAGATGGTGTGGAGTCTCCCTCACTGGAGATGTTCCAAACCTACCTGGATGTAATCCTATGCACTCTGATGACAGCAGGGATGACCCTGCTGGAGCAGGGAGGTGGGACCAGGTGACCCACTGTGGTCCCTTCCAACCTCACCTGTTCTGTGATTCAGTGATTCAGTGATTCAGTGATTCAGTGAATCTTTTAAGGTTCGGGGCTGTTCCATTGCATGAAATAGTTAACAAACTTTGTGAAAACAATGTTAATTTCTAAAATAATAACAAAAGTTGCATGGCAGTTGTACTGTGGAGCTTTGAATGTATATATAACTCAGTGCTTTATCCTGGGATATAAGCAAGCATGAACACACCTCTTCCTGCCATGAGGATGTAATGCCAGTGTGTAATACCTGAGGATGTAATACCAGAGCAGCTTGAGGGAGTAGGAGAGGAGAAGAAAAGGGAGAGGAGAGGAAGAAGAGAGGAAAGGAGCTGGAGCAGTAGGCATAGGGACAATATAGCTCGGTGTAATAAAAACAGGGCCAGTAAAGCAAAAGATTCGCAGTATTTACATTCTGAGACCTCTCTTACCTGTGGTAGTAGTAGAAGTTGGCCTCTCTTCATTATGACACATTTCCATGGAATAAATACTGTTTTTATCAAGGTTTTGAACATGACAACATGTCCCGTGATCAGGAAGTCTTACATGACCTGGAGCAAGGCAGATGACAGTTCCCAGTCAAGCTTAAAGTGATCTTAAATAGTTGCCTGTATCATTGCTGAAAATGCATGAATTTTTTCCAGATCCATGCAGGTTTGAAATCCTTTTTGGCATCCGGCTCCAAGTTCTTTGGTTGCGTTGTTGTTGGTCAAGGTCTCTCGTGTTAAATTTGAGCCAATATAGAATATGTAATTAATGGAGCTGATACTATCCACCCACCCCACAATGATGCAAGTCAAGTATTTCAAACGTACTTTCACTGGTGGATGGCTGGCACTCGCTCATTCTTTGGTTGTAAATTTGGGCTGATCTCAAGAACATTGCCTCCACTGTGGACCCTTTCAGCAGAGCAATCTGGTCCTCACTGGCTAAACTCTCAAACCCTGCAGAGAAAGGTGCGTGTTCAGAATCAAGGAGGGCTGAAGCTGCCTTTAAGCCCCCCACATGATGGGAAAAAATTGTATTTTTTAAATAAATGCCTTTACTGGAAAGGAGGAGCCATAGTTAAATGATGCATATGCCAAGGACTTGGGATATTTCCTGCTCGTTTGCAGGTTAGACAATCAAAAAGGAAAAAAAAGGGAGGGGGCAGTTTTCAGTGTTGAAAGAGTCACAGGAAGATACAAGTAAAAATTTTGGGACTAAGCAAGATGTTATCAAAACCTTCTTCCTAACACCTGATAAATATCACGTGGCCTAATACCTGATAAATTTGCTACATTGTTTAGTGGATACTCCCCTTCATTCATTGTTATATTATTTTCTTTTTAGAAACTGTGTTCATCTTTTGACAAGCTCATTGTCTGCACTTGTAATTCAAGAGCAAAGGAACTTCAGTGATTCTTTCTTAAACCTGATCAAAGCAGGATATGTAGCACAAGAAAACAGACAGCTCACCTCTTCCTTCAGCTCTGTCCCACAGTGATGCTAAATTACATCAAATACCTGCTTTGGTGATTGACCTTTGTCCGTGAGAAAAATTATCACCCTCCCTGTCAAATGTTACTTTGTCAACTTCACACTGAAATGCAGTGAATTTAATTGCATGTTCCCTTGTTCTATATGAAAGGAAAACATGAATAAGAACACCTGGTAAGTCCCTTCTGTGCTGCCTTTTCCTTTGAAGGAGCATCTGTGTTTTCGTTTGATGATTATGATAATTTGCAAACTCAGCTGGATTTCCGAGAATGTGGTGAGATAGTAATTCCCTCAACGTGGTATTTTGAGGTCCACATGCTTCCAGAAAATGTCTCAACTCCATGGCAGAAATGGAGAAAAAATCTAATCGTAGCAAAGTTTTGAACTGAAAGCTTCCAGGTTGTCCTCACGACACAAAAGTGGCAGGTTAGATGTACAAATAATCAGTTTAAAGCCTTTCCTTTAAGTCTGTATTTTTCTTGGGGTCATGCCATCATCAGTTTGGTTTGGTTCCTCTAACATACCCCAAAGGAAGAAACTTACCTGGGAGTCTTTTTGTGAAATCCACCAACACTTGGACATGGACAATGGCTGTCTCATTCAGACGGAGAAAACTCTCCTCAGGACTTGCAGTTTCCTGTAGCTGCACAAAAGAGCATTTGAACATTGGATACAGCCAAGATACACGACAGCAGTAACTCAGCAATGCAGGCTGGGTGTGCTGGATACCTACAAACTTCTTGGCTTCCTCAAGGGGAATTGTGTATTTTTGGTGTGCTGCTACAATGTGGTCAAGAAGCTGATGTTCTCCTGGAGTAAGTTCCATCTTCTCTGGGATCTGTTAAAAAAATAAACCAATCAAGTGGCAATGACTTGGGGTAAGAATAAGTGATAAAAAGAGATATTTTAAATAGAAAAATATCCCACTTTTCCAGATCTTGTTGTAGATGATACTTGCTTACTATTCAGTCCCTCATCTTCCAGCTTTATATTGCAAAGGAAGCTGCTCTTCTGCTTGAAATTCTTCCTGAGTCGCTTTGACTTGCACTGGACTTCAGTCAGCAAACCTGTGAGGTGTGAAGTGGCCATCAATGCTTGTATTTTCAATTAATTACAGTTTGAAATCATCTCTTTTGTTAGAGATAACTCCAGTCTTGCATCACAGAAGCTGTTCCTTATAATAAACTATGTTTCCTAGAGGATGTGGCCATGTGTTACTTATCAGGTGAGCTGATGTTCAGTAGCCACCAAAGGCCTGAGGGTGTGCAGTCATCTTTGTCCTTGTGGCTCTGTGACACACAAGCATCAGAACTTTTCATCAAAGCCTGGCATGCCATTTTTATTTCATTTTTTCCCCCAAGCCGTAAAGCTCATCTGATCTGCTCACTGCTGTCCTGACAAGGCTCAGGATATTTAGCTTCTCTTGTTAGTACTTTCTTTTTTTTCTTGTATTGTCTTTGTCTCTCTTAAGGTGAGGGGATACTTCCCAAGCATTGCTGGCTTCTGCACACCGAGATGCTACAGGTGCCACAGTCTCCAAAGTTAATTTTCCTACAGCCAAATGAAATTTACACCAGTATCATTTGGAAGAGATTGACTTTGGAAAAGGTTTTATCCACGGTGATGAGTAAAGAATCCAGCAGGAAGGAGCACTTACATTCTGCCAGCATTCCCACAGCTTTGCACTTCTTGAGGCGGCACTCCTGGCACTTCCTCCTCATGTACATGTCCATCTCGCAGTGCCCCCCGCTCTTGCAGCGGTACACGGCGTTCTTGGTTATGCTGCGCCGGAAGAAGCCTGGGAGCAAGGACCAGGTTATGGCCGAAGCAATCTAAGGAGGTTTATCTCAGGATGATTTAAAAGTGTCTTCAGGGTTTGGTTGGGCTTTTAAAATGGAAACATTACCTTGATTTTAAATTTGCTTTTTAAAAACATAGTTATGTCCAGTTCTTTCTGACTGGCATTAATTGACGTTTTCCGTACATAGAATCGTAGAATATGCTGAGTTGGAAGGGACCCACAAGGATCATGCAGTCCAACCCCTGGCTGTGCACAGACACCCCAACAACCCCACCCTGTCCCTGAGAGCACTGTCCAAGTGCTCCTGGAGCTCTGGCAGCCTTGGGGCCCGTGCCCATTCCCTGGGGAGCCTGGGCAGTGCCCAGCACCTTCTGGGGGAGGAACTTTTCGTGATATCCAACCTAACGCTCCCCGACACAGCTCCAGCCGCTCCTAGGGTCCTGTGCCTTGTCATAGGGAGCAGAGATCAGCTGTCTCATAAGACAGCTCGCACATCAACAAGTTAAAATATGAATAGCAAGCAATTACTACTTGCTTTTATTCAATTTTAATTAGTAAAATTAATAACACTGAAGAAAATCTCTTAAGAAATGTTCATGGGAAAACAGCACCTGCTTACACCGACACTACTCTAGCAAGTCATCAATGCAAAAATGAGACGCTTAAAGAGCTTATGTTAAATACAGACTGTGAAAGCATTTCTTCAAAGAATGTTATTCAAATGTGAATCTGGAGTAAGCGTGCTAGGTAAGGGGTTCATTAGATAAATTAAAAGCCACTGTAGAAACGCCAGCTCAAAACCCAGCCAAATCTGCCTCAATTCCATCTGTGGAAGGTTGCACTGAGGCCCTGTGTCCTTGCTCACCTTTGCAGCCCTCGCAGGTCAGTGCGTTGTAGTGGTACCCTGAGGCCTTGTCCCCACACACCACACACAGCTCCTCCTGCCCCTTCAGCCTCACCGAGTGGTTTAACCTGGGCCTCTTTAGCCCCTGGTACCCCCCATCCTCCATGTGGGGAGCCAGGAAGGGGCCTTTGCTGAGCTCGCAGCTGCTGCCGACGCAGGGCCCGTCGCTGTACGGGGGGTCCAGGCTGTAGGAGCCGTACGGGGACAGGGCAGGCTGGGACTGCACGGCTGGAACTGGGACTGCTGAGTACTGGCAGTAAGGGGCAGCCTGGAAATCCGGGTCCTGCAGCTGGTAGTTGATGTGCTCTGGTAAAACATCTGTTCCGGGGGAAATCGAAAGTGGAATAAAAGGCTGGAGAATATCTCGACATCAGCTGCTCCAAAGTTTAAAAATGTTTTTTAGATTTAGTAACTTAAATATTAGAGGAACATATTTCCAGAGGGGCAATCTGCCACATTCTATTTAAATGTGCCACCTGTAATGTTCTTAAGTGAAGTCTTAAATGTAGCAAAAATGGCTCAGTAACAGTTTGAGCAATATTGTGTGGGTGCCACTGGATTAGTGCTAGTAGATAATTGAATATCACTTGTCATCTGATGGCACAGTAGCCTTCAGATCTTACTCTTGAGAGTTATTTTTATTAGTTGTCCACACCACAGTAAAATATCTTCCAAAAGTGAATTTTTTAATGAGTGAAATGTTTGTTACTGATAGATATCTCAGGCATCATTTTGAAAATGTTGCAGGAGGGTCTGAGAAAAATGGTGTAGAAATTAGAGAGTACTAAAAATTACCGTGACAGGAGTCTTAAAGTTGAACTTCACAGGAGTAAAAAGCAGGGACTTGTTTTATTTAGTATTTTCCCACACATGTCTTTATAGTTATGAGATTTTAATTTGGTAAAATACAGGTACAGAATTACAAAGAGAGTTTCTTCCTGCCTTTCTGTCTGCTGAGTTTTAATTTTATCCAGCCTTCCTTAAATACACACTGCTATACCAAAGAAAGCCTGTGCAACACACATCATGTTTCATTCTTCCTTTGGGATTATTAAATCTCTATAAAAACAAATTAGAAAGATTTTTTTAAAACAGTTTGGAGTTTTTTTCCCTCTAGTGGGCTTTGGGTCCTGCCTTTAGTCTTCCAGAATCAAATTAGTTATTGCAATTATAGCTACATAAGGTATAGAACAGGCATTACCTATTTATAATGTATCTGGAATACTGTAATAAAACCTGTGTCTTCTCCATGCAAGTCAAAGGGAGACAGCACTGGGAATGTTTATATGGAATGCTCAGTCAGAATAATCACATTGTGCTCGGAAGTCTGTATGAGCACACAGTAATAGATTTCAATACACTTTCGGTGCGAGCTTGGTAAGAGCTTTCAAGTGCTTTAAAGATAAACTAAAATGAAGAAAAAAAAGAAATTCCCCCAGGTGTTCATTTTCCTGTATTTCCAGGTTACAAAACTTGCTTTACTCACCGTAGTACTGGATGGGCTCGGGAAGGCCGTACCCGTCAGGGACGGTGACAAACGTGTTGGCCATGTTCTGCTCCCAGCTGCACTGCTTCATTCACTCTGCTGGGGGGTCAGCCTTTAAATGGCAGCCTGGACAAAGGGGAAAGGGAGAGATGCATCCCATGGGAAGGAATTGCTGGGTAGGTTTCTAAAACCAGAAAACTCCAGAATATGGGAGAGTTTTCAGATCATAAGAAAATCAGATATCTGTGTGAAGTCACATAGTGCCCTCAACGAAGCTACAAAATGTTTGAGTGTCCTGATATTACAGATTCAGGGTAAAACCCTTTCCTAAATTTCCAAGTTACAATTAGAAATGTTTTTCTCTGAGTTTTACACAAAGCCATGTGGGGGAATTGGAGTAATCACTGGTAAATTCTCTAGTTCAGGAAGGTTAAAAAGAGCTTCACTGGATAGAAAAAACTTGCTTGGGGTATTTGCTCTAGCATGGATGTGGGGCTGTCCTGTTTGTGCACAAAGATGGGCTTTTAATGAGTTTATTTCATTCACTTTTTATGCAGAGTTGAAGCAAGGAAAATAACATGGAAAGGCCGGCATGGACTATCTGTTCTTCATCATGTAAGTACTTGCTTATGCAGTAAAAGTCAACTTTGCCTTGCTTAAGCAATGCCTGAATTACACTTCCTGTGTTCCTTTAACAGTGTAAAGTATGCAGTGAAGACCAAAATGTTGATTTCCTATAGGATGTGTTGCCTCTAAAGAGCCTTTCACTGTACCTTGGTTGTTGAAGGAGCCTGGGCTCCTGACTGGGTTCATTGACATTCCCAACAACAAAGTGCACTGAGAGCTCACAGTGACACGGTGAGAAGAGGTGATGTGCTTGGAGTTCAAAACTTAACTCATTTTTCAGTAATTTGAATTATAAATTCAAATTTAGAGAGAGGTTCTGAAAACGTGTGCTCTACGAACTCTTAAAAGAGTTTTAGAAAAAAAAGGTCTGTATGGACAGTAGCACGAGCTGGGTTTGAGTTTACATACCTACAGCAAACCTCTGGTATTGCTTAGAATTGAGAAGTAACAGTAGAGGAGTAAGTAGGAATATTTTCCTTGCTCCTTGTCCCTCTGCACATGTGGGATGTGGCACAGGTTAAACCTTTGCTGAGCCTGATGCCCACTGAGCAAGGGCTGTAAGAGACAATTTGTCCATGAACCACTCACAGGCTTTCCCTGAGCAGACAGGAAGGATAGAAAAGATGAAAAAACACCTGGAAGTATTTGGAAAATACAGCAAATACAACTCCTTCTCTGCAACGGGATTCTCTGCAGAATTTACAGCAAGCTGGGTTTAAAGACCTTCCCTGAAGGACTCACAAGGTGGGGTTTGTACTATACCTGTACCTTGCTGCAGCTGAGACAATGAATGGATCACCCCAGGGAGTGTGAAGTCCTGACTGGAAAAAGCACACATCCCTTCCCCCAAACTGGCCAGAGCTTTGGGGCTGACCACTTTCGCTTTGTGTTGTCAGCAGAAGGTGAAAGGATGCAGTGAGGCTGGAATGCTGGGGGTTTGTTATCTCTGCTAGTAAATATTTGTTTGAGAGCAAAACGAGTCACTGAATCATGAAGTCTTATCAGTTAGATCAATTTGGCCTGGGCAAAGTCTACATTTTTTCCCGAAAATGTGTGTTTGCTGAAGAAATGTGTTTCTGAATTCCAGTGGATTCTTTAAATAAAAGCCATAATTGAGTAGTAGTTTTCAAAAAATTACACTGATCCAGTCTGGATCAGAATAATAAAAACAGAATATAGGGAGTATGAAGAACCAAATGTAAGGTGGTCGGTTGCTTAAACGTTCTAAATCTTGAAAGCAGATTTTCCTTAGGCAAAATTTCCTCAGCTTAGGTATTGTATGAGGACGCGTTTAGCCTTTTTTACTGATTTTTATGGCTAATAACAGTAACCAGGTGCAACTACAAAATTTCCAGCTTAGACTGAGGCTTTGTGAACTGAAATCTTAAATTAAGAGGGTGTTAGAACAATATGAATAGTAAATCCAATGGTTATCTGAGGAATGCTCTACTGTCTTAGAATGAGACTTATGCATGAACATTAAGAGTTTCATTTTCTGACATTTGAGAATTTAGCGTCGACAAGCTTGTTCTTCTGATAAAACAAAGCATTGGGCTTTTTAAAGCAAAAAGAAAAAAAAAAAAAGAAAGAGAATAAGATGTGAAAGGAAGGAACTTCATTTTCTAGGCCAGGCAAGTTTTGATTATTTATGAGTGACTGTGAGAGCCAACCTTTGCCTCACCCCTGGTGAGTGAGGCAGCAGCAGGGAGGCCTCCTCCAAACTGCAGCAGTCTCTGGGATTCCGTGATCCATGTGCTGCTCTCGCCAAGGTTCTGTAGCCATCCCAAACCCCTCACACCTCATGGGACTGAGCTGTGACCTACAGGACACTTCCCCAGCCCACACAGACGCTCATTAACCCTTTGCCAGGCAAGGGAATTCTGCACGTGCCCAGCACGGTGAAGCTGCTGAGAGAAGGTACCAGACGTGCCCAGGTGTTACGCCCAAAACAGGAACTGGGACAAAGTTAAAATAATATTGGAGCAACAGGTTCAGATGTTTGGGGCAGTTGCAGCTGTGCCATTCTCAAAACCAAATGGTTTGTGCCCCTTTTTCTCTTTTCTGTGTATTCCCAATATAACCACACATTTGTGCATGAGTGCTTTAAAAGGAAGCAAAACTCTAAATACACTCCCAGAGATGATGCATAAAGGTTTTTAGCCTAAAAAGTGGAAATAACTGGGAACAGAAGATGAATTTTTTAATGATTATTTGGTAGATTCCCAAGCAGTAACACACATAGGGTGGGAGTCTTCAGTCCTCACCCACACAGACTGAGCTGACAGAAAATGTCATCTGTGTAAAGCACACATTGTTCCTGCTTTTCCTTCTTTTAGCAGGCATTTTCACACTAAAATCCTGACCAGGTGGGGGGAATGGTGTTTTTTGGAAGAGGTGACCTACACTCAAGGTGGCTTAAGCACGTTTGAAACTGTTGTGCTTTTATAGGCTTAGTTTTGCCAGTGCTCATCTTCTGAACTACAAATTTTCAGTATAAACCAGAACGTGTAGATTGAAGGGCTTGGTTATCCATCTAAGGCAGAAATTTAGTTCTTAGTCCCAACTGAAAGACTTGACAATTTATCAAAAATGGAAACCACTAAAGAAAAAAAAAATCCATTGATTGATAAAAGGAAAGTAGAACCATAAATAGAATGTACACATTCAGACTAGAATCTGAACCGTACCTCTATTTATTGCTATTTATGGTGAAAGATGTGGGGTTTATCATTTTTATTGCTATAAAACCCCATATCATAAAGCAACTTATCATCAACTTATCAAATTTATTGGGATACAAAACATCCTTCATGGAGCAGGGACACAGGGAGCCCTTTCAGAGGTCGGTACTGACAGCTGCTATCGTAAATATTTTGACAGTTGAGTCATGGGGAAATTTTTTGTTTACAGGGAATTTTAGGAACTCGAGCTGAAGGTCTTCACCATCTAGCACACCTTGGGGCACATTAAGAGTCACGTAGTAGAACTCAGAGCACGTTTCAGGCTCAGGTTTAATCGCTGTACTTTGCTTGCTGCCGGAAGACAAAGCTTATTTTTTTTTAATTTGCAAAAATTTGAACCAAAAACTGAAAAAAAAAATGTGACTGAGCATAATCAGTGCCAAGGAGGTGTGATGCCAGCTGATCTATCCAATTTCACTCAAGCAATTCAGTAATCACTGCTTAATTGAAGAAAGATTTTGCAGGGGGAATTGTAGGATCACTTGATTGATCCTGTATGCAGCTTATGTGCATTATTAAGGGTTTTTCTGTTCCTCTTGGTTTTAATGTACCAAGAAGCTCCTCAAAGCTGCTCTTTGAAGAAATTCCACTTTTCTTCCTATTAAATGTGTTCCTTCCTGGTCATATAATAACCGTAATAGGAACTGGCTTATTTCACCAACGGACTGTGTTGCAATTATCTTGAAATTTTCCTTTGGAATTGTTACTCTATGAATAATTATTTCAAAGGCATAATTTTTATACATTGTAAAATAAGACGTTAGAGGTTGTTTCAAACTCACAGTTTTCCAGGTAGTTTTGGGAAGAGAAACAAATAATTGAATTTAAAAGTTGTTTTTCTTCACTCTGTGTGTCAAATGAAGTTCTGTTGGAACAAATCCTTGGCAGTAGAATACCAAATTTAAAAGTGCGTATTTTCTGTTTTCATTTAGTCAGATGTTTTTTAAAAAAAGAAGAAAAAAGGATATAAAGAAGAAGAAAGCCCAGTGCCTGGAATATTTTCACATGGCAAATTGATGTATGGCTCGAGCACCAATTTACAACCCCAGAGCATGCAGAGAAGGAAATTAAATACTCACGGTGGTTGCAGGGAGCTCCTCTCTGCCAGCACGGAGTCCGTCGGGCTGCAGCGCCGGTCCCAGCTCTGCTCCAGCTGGAGCAAAGCAGGCCTTTCCCTATTTATCAGTTTGTGTGCACACCCCGGGCTCCAGACACTCGGCAGAGCAACGCTGCGGCTCCGAGACACGAACTTCCCACACAGCTCCTCTGGGGTCGGAGCAAGGGCAGCTGCGAGCCCACATAAATCAAATCAGAACTGGGTCATCAGGGACAGAGGCCATGGGGACCCTCACGTCACCGCTTCCCAGAGCCCTCCCTGGCCCAGCACAAAGATTCTGCTTTCTTGCTAAATTCAAAATTCTCCCATTTTGATTGCTTCATGTTGACATGTCTGAGGTGGTGATGGAAAATGTTCAATTCCCAAGTGGGGAAAATACTGCAGTAGTATTATTTGGAGATTTTAACGTGACGTAATAATTTAATTTGGAAAGGCTGGATTAGGCCAGGACCTCCAAACACCAAACACTTACCTTGTCCTCCATGTTCTGATCTGGACATCCCTGTGGTGATGCAGCACACACCAGGCTCACACTAAGTTCATTGGTATATTCAGTGAACTTAAGGTCATTTCTGTTAACTCAGCAAAATTTCATTCTTAAAACCCCATTTAGCATTGCAATTTGATGTTTTCATTGTTTCCTAGGTAGATGTGACCTTTTGGATAGGGAATTTTCTTGTTTGGTATCGTGCTGTTCCAGTGCTCCCAGCAGGCTGCAAATGTCCTCACTCCAGGAGGAGCTCACCTGCCTTCTGTGTGAGATCAGTTCTCCACTCACCTCAGGAAAAACTGGTTCTGTTGGATACTGCATGGAATTAGATGGGAAAAGGAAAATATAATTTCCTGTTGGGCATCTTACAGCAAATCACTTTAAAATAGTCTTTTGGGACAGTAGGTTTTCATGGGTACACAGTAAACTGACATCAGCCTTCAAAGGAGGGACATATTTATATTCCATGGGCTCCAGAGAAGAGTAGCCCTAAGGCTGCTCATTTCCATGTGCCATTTAGGAATCTGTCTTTGGAGTGGAGTGGTTGAGTCTTTCAAGAACAAACAGCATTAACTGATAAATATTATTTGAACATATTATTGGGTTTTCTAAGTTTTCAGATGTCCTGCACTGAACACATGTGGTGATGGGGGCCTGGAATGCAGTGATTATGCAGTAGAGACAAAGATGTTGTAAGCTTAATTATGATCAGCACTTGTCTTTCTGGTAAAAGCAGCCTCATACAGAAACTTGTCAAGTTGTCAGAAAAACTTCAATAGTAAAACTGAAGGCTTTACAATTTATAAAACAAATATTTTTTTCACAGCAGTATCTCTTTCACAATATCCCATTGGCTTTTTCATCCAGTCTTTCTCATGAAAGTTGGAAAAACAAGCAGAGGTTTGTGAAATGTTGTGGTTAGCTTTGAAATGCTACTGACTTTTATATTTAGCATTTTTTTTCTGATAGAAGCCACCTTACTGAGAAGCTGTTCAAATTAGCTGTAGGATGTGGGTATTTAGAGCCTGTTGATTCCAGGGAACTTAAGCCTGAAGCCCAGGTTTCTAAAAGGCATCAAATCCCCATTCTACTCAGTTTATAAAGCCTGCTGGATTCAGGGTAAATTCAGTTTCTAAATCAGTATATAAATAAGTTTATAAAATAACTATATAAAACTTAGTAGTAGCAGAAATTAATTGCAGTAATTAAATATTAGCCCAAGGTTAATTAATCTCCCACGCTGTAGTAATAAAACTATTTTGCATAATCATGCAGTGATTCAGGCCAGGTGACTGGCTAAATATATATATTTATGTAAATACAGATATTTACATTATTTTAATGAATCACTATTGCTATTCAAAGCTTAGCATGACAAAAATGGGAGACTTGAGGGCACACTTGAGTCACCTAAAATACTGCTGCAAAGAAGAGGAAAATAAACTCTTTTCCATGCTTGTAAATAATCAAAAACCAGAAAGGTTATTTAGGAGTAAGGGAGATTTAAATTACAAACTAGAGAAAGCAATTACTGTGGTAAAAATAGCCCTGGAGTGAGTTCCTTGTACAGTCCTCTCCACTGGCTGTTTTGAAGATCAGTTTGGGCAACCAGATAGAACTTGAGAATTGTTTTCTCTGAGTTATTGTGTTTTGTAAAGAGGACTTTTTGTAAAGTTGGGTGCGAAGGTCTTCCAGCTCTGCTGTCTGTTATTTTTCTATACATACATCAATTCTGTAAAACACTGATGAAGTCTCTGGTCAGTAACATGCCCAGAGCCACTTCAGTGGCAAAGGAAATAATCCCAGACTCCAAGCTTGTTTTACTAGTGGTAAGTAAACAAAGTGTCACTCATAGATACGGCCTGAAAACAGGAGCTGAACGAGTTCATGCCAGGAGCCAACATCCAGAAGTGGCACTGAAGGGGGAAATAAGGGACACACGTGTTTTCCATAGAAAACAAGCAGGTCTGGGGACAGCAGCCTGACCTGGACACCGCTGCAGCACTTGTGCAGCCTCACTGCCACCAGTGCAAACTGGGAGCTCTGGGCAGTCAAATCTCCATGGAGACTGGGCAGCTGGCTCCAAGGGTTTGATGGGTGAGGGAGCTGGAGATGAAGGAAGAGCTTCCCTGGACCAATACCTGCTGAGAGAATCCATTTTCAAGGTCAGCACAATTCTTTGTTCATCTGGACTGGAGATTCCAGATCTCTGTCACTGGTTTGGTATCCCAATAGTTAAAGGAAATCGTATCTACTCCAGCTGGATCTTCTCTACATAAATGACCCGTTTGGCTTGATCTGGTATTGGATTGTTTACGTAACTTCAGTAATTAACCACTATCAGCCTCATTAATGAAACATAAACCACCTCTTCTGCTCATTTATAAAGCATTTGTCAAACAAAACTCAAACAAAGGGCAGAATCTCAGCAAAGTAACAGCCCTCCAAGAGCTACTGAGCCCTGACTGCAAGGCACAGCAGTCACTTTGTTGTTGTTTTTCAGTAGAACTGAAACAGAAGTGATGGCATTGTCTATTGCTCTTGGCTAACTTCTCCCCAAGCCATCTGAGATCTGTCACATGAGGGCAAGGATGCCTGGACAACTATTTTGGCCATTTCAGTACAAAATACTGATGTTCCAGCTCATTACTGTAAATCATTAAATGATGAAAGCAAGAGTCAAATACTAAACTACTAAAGCCCTCAGAAAACTAATTGCTAATTACAGTAATTGTTGTTCTATGTGAGTTAAAGTTTATATTAAAATATAGAATATTTCATTACAGGATTAAATCTCTCCTGTTGGTAAAATGTTCTGAGCAATATTAAAGAAAGCTAAGTATTAACAATACAGATCACATATCAAAATGATCTAACTTAATCTTTACCTGCTTTTGTGTCAGAGAAATAAAACAGTTTGGAGGCATAAAATACACTGGCAGACACATCCATGCCAAAAGTTTTGTTTTCCAAGAGCTTAGATTTCCTTAGCAATTTGTTGAGGAACTCATGAAAAAACTGCAAGTTTTCTGTTCACCCTCTCTTCTGGATTATTTATGGATCTTCCAAAGGCTCAGGAATGCTGACACTGTTGGGATTGTTCTTCATGGGTATGGATGAACCTCTCAGTCCTGGGTGAGAAACAGCACAAAGCCTTGTGAGTACTGGTTTTGCCTGTTGGTGTTGCCTTGCACAGTGAACAGCTCCCATTTAACACTGCAGACAAGTGTTCATTAGTGTGAGATAATAGAAATACTCTTTGTTTTGCATCAAATGTATCGGACAAATCTTCATGATCAAATCAGATGAGAAATAACTCAGAAGATGGAAGTTCTTGTTAAGTTCTTAAATGCTTTTCTGGGATTAATTGATGAAATATCAGACCAGAGAGGAAAAACAATTTTGGTCTTTTTAAGACTGATTTTTTCTTAATCGTGAAGTTGTTGAATAGTTTCACCTTGCATTTTCTTATAGGCTTGTAAGGCAAATCTTGAAGAACTAAACATTATGTCAAATTTCAATGCAAGAGCCAAACTGCCTTAAACTCACCGGAAAATCTCAGGACAGCCCACAAAATGTTACTGTTTCTTCTGTTCATTCTCTTAAGCTTCATCTGCAGTGCCTGAAGTACAATAAGCCCATCCATCCAACCTTCACAAACTTCCTAGGTACGCTGACACCTCCCCCTTTCAGTACCCTCTGCCAAATCTGTTTCCCCTTGGCTGGAAGACCAAGATTCGTTAATAAAATGCTCTAGCAAGGCCCAAGGTGGAAGAAAGCAAAGCTATCAATTGAGCTTGATTACGATCTCAAGAGTTGGTAGTTCATAGAGAATACTTGTAACTGTAGGCACTGGAGTGACTGTACTTTGTAGGTACAGCAAAGGGAAGCCAAGTCCTGGACCTGATTTCCATAAAGCAGATCTTGACACTCTGTATTGAGCATTACAAAATAATTATTGTGGAATCCCTTGCTCAGCATTTTATCAGCAGTGCTCTTGCTGCTGAGAGACTGAACTAACTGGATGTATCCATTTATCAATGATAATGTTTTTCCTTTTTTCCAGCCTGGATTCCATCTTGAGGACATTTGTTTTAGTAGTAGAAAGAATATTAGACTCATAAATGTGAGTGCTGTGGTGCAGTGGGTGACTCCTCAAGATTTATCAAAGCAGGATAATTAGGATGAACAGTAAGACTGAATTTCTTGGTAATAACTTTTGTCACAAGGCAACTCTGTTTTATGCCACGTTAATCTACCTTGAAGTATGGGCTGGGAAGTGCAAGAGGAGGATTCGTTTGGGCTCCTGGCCCATGAGTCTCTGTGCCTCACTTTTGTCGAGGGCGATACCAGTGAAATTGTGACAGTAGCTGGTGGTTGTCTTAACACCATCACTTAAATTTAAAAGCAAGCAGTCAGAAAGTGTTGGGGTGTGTGGTGTGAGAGGGGGCTGGTTTGCTTTTTAAACAGCTGTAGCTGCTGAAATAGTTGGGAAGGAAGGACTTGTAATGGAAATGAGAATTGTCGCATTCCACTTTTAAAAAGCTTGTGCCTGCTGCATCACTATGGGAGACTTGTGCTTTCAGACACTTTGCCACAATGTTTCTACTTGTGCTGACCACACTTACAATTAATATAATTTTACTGAAAATCCAATAAGTATCCTAGAAATTTGCCTTTTATTCTCTTCTCTGCTTCCAATATCTAGACGTCACTCAACCTGTCACAGAGGTTGCCATTTGATACCAGTCTGTTCATAGAATCTCAGAATGGTTTGGGTGCGAAGGGACCTTAAATCCCATCTTGTTCCAGCCCCTGCCATGGGCAGGGACCTTCCGCTATCCCAGGTTGCTCCAAGCCCTGTACAACCTGGCCTTGGACACTTCCAGGGATGGGGCAGCCACAGCTTCTCTGGGCACCCTGTGCCAGGGCCTCCCCACTCTCACAGGGAGCAATTTCTTCCTCATGTATAACCTAAATTTCTGCTCTTTTGGCTTGAACCCATTTTCCCATGTCCTGTCACTCCTTTTCCTGATGAACAGTCCCTTCCAGCTTCCTTGTCAGCCCCTTCAGATTCTAGAAGGGGCTCTGAGGTCTCTACACAACCTTCTCTTCTCCAGGCAGAACAGCCCCAACTCTCTCAGCCTGTGTCCATAGGGGAGGTGCTCCAGTCCCCTGAGCAACTTTGTTCACTTTTGGTCCATCTAGATTTCTTTCCTTTGTGATTTTCCTACTGTTAGCAAGAACCTTGTCGGCTGTACTCAGAACTGTTATGTACTTATTCCACCACAGAAATACTCTTTCTGATTTTCCAAAGATGGCCTGGAAGCAGTTTGGGCTCTGCAGCAGTGTTGTTGTTCTGAGTGCCCCCGTACTCTGCTATCCAGCCTTTACTTCTCCTGCTACAACAACCCCACGTTCTGTTTGACAAAATACAGCCATGTGGTTAAGAGTTATTAAAAGCATTAAAGCATTAACCTCTTGTAACCTCATTTTTCACTTTGTACACACACATAAGTGTTTAATCGAATTGAAGTTAAACACTAAAAAGTTTGAGAGGCCAAATTTATACATTCTCTTTCGTTTACACAGAATTGATGTGATAAGCCAAAGGAATTATAAGGCACCGCTACTCAGAAATGCTCATCTGTTGATTTGTTTAAGCTCTGTTGCTACACACTCAAAGTTTTGGTGACAAGCATTCCCAGCATTTAAACTGAGGAGCTTTGTCCTGCTGGGATCCACTCTGTGTCCTGGCGCCACAGGAACTCACTCTGCTGTCCCTTGGAGCTGGACAAATGATTCCGTGTCAGAAGATCTGCGGGAGAGGGGCTGAGCCCCAGCCCCGAGCAGGAGCACAGGCTGAGTGCAGTGTGGCAGCGGTGTCGTCGACTCTCATCTCCCTCATTCTGGAATTTTATTCCTAGAAGCCAGAATGCCACAGAGGAAATAAACTGATCCTGAAACGACAGTCTGGTACAGCAGTGCTGGCCCTCGCCTACCCCTGCTTGTCCCTATTGGCACAGAAGGTCAGGATGGCACCTCTGACACCAGGGAGTGTTAAATCAGAATCATAAACACAGGAACAGAACAGGCCAGCAGTTCAGACTCGCATCCTTGTGCAGCTCCTGCAGAGGTAAAATGATCCTTCACGCTGCCCAGACCAGGGGTTCCTTCAGCTGATTTCCTGTGGATGTGAACTGGAATTCCCAGTGCCACATCTCTAAACGGCTCGTTGAGTGCCTGAATTAAGTGGAACCTCAGGGACTGCAAGTTTGATTTCACAGAAATCGCTATGTTGGATAAAGTGAAAAAGGGGAAGATGGCACTGGCGCACAGAGGTCATTCCGTGGAGCTGTGTCAGGCCTGCTGCATGAGGCTGCCCAGAGGCTCTGTGGAAATGGCTGTTCTGGGAGAGGCTTTGGAGGCAGGCACGGAGCTGGGAATGGGAGCAGAGGGGAGCAGCAGCAGGTTCTGAACTGCACGAGGAGTCATGTGAGGATGTGAGCGTGGGGCAGGGGAAATGAGCACCGGTTACAGCTTACGGATGATGTGTCCGTTTTGGGACACGGCAGTCTTTACCCAACTTGTTCCGTAACCAGGATGGTCCACACAGCAATATTTGTCAGTTTTCCAAGTGTTCATGACTTGCCCATTAGGAAAAATTAATTCTGATAATCTGTCTTAACTTGCTAGTATTCTCTAATAAGATGAAAAATAGGGAAGGACCAGAAGGTGAAATACGCTATAAGCATGGTTTGGACTTTTATTTCCACACTAGTGGAAAGATTACATTTCCCAGATTTGTAGAATAGCTCTCATACTTTACTAATTAATCTGATTCTGATGAAATATTCCAACTGCAGCTGCTTGAGCTGTTCTCTTTTGCACTGTGTGCACATTTTGAGATTGTTGCTTTTATAAAATTATCTCATTCAGCACTTCTGCTCCAGGTTTGATTATCTCTGGGATCATAAAGAACCTTCATTTGATAAAGCATCCTGGAGTTTTCTCATGTGGCTGTGTGAATGGGGATTTAAGCTTGAAAGATGATTTAAGTCAAAGGGAGTCCTGCTAAAATATTGTTGGAAACCTTGTTAATGAAGTCAGTGCTATTGAACAAAACTTTGTGGCACAAACCCTCAAGGACACCCCGGATCACCAACAGTAGCTTCAGTTAGCAAATAAGAATCAAAGCAGCGAGTCAGCATTGCACAGCTTGTTATTTTGAGTGGCGGATGTTTACTGTTGGAAGGGACAAACAGCAGTATCAGATAAGACGGGAGCCCCGCAGATCCCAGCCGGGATTGATCCCGCTGTGAGGGAGCAGCCGCAGAGATAAGCGGGACCCGGGGTCAGGGCCGCCGGCCCTCCGCAAACAGCCTGTGCCGAGCAGCGCCCGCTCGGAGCCGGCCTTGTCCCGGGCTCCCCGATCGTTCCGGGGCCGAGCCGCTGCGCCCGAGCCCGGCGCTCCTGGGGCACGGGGGGCTCGGACACGCGGGACCGCGGCGTGGGGTCCCGCCGGGAACGGCTCGTGGGAGAGGGGCGCGTCCACCTGGGGCAGGCGGCTTTGGAACGCCGTGTGCCGGGGGAGGGCGGTGTCTCCTCGCCCCAAAACACCCCCAAAACACCAGAGCGGCCGAGGGGGACTGGGGGGAGAGCGGCGGCGGGGGCCGCGAGGGACATGGGCCCGCCGCGGGGG
>VZRR01007006.1:0-24192 GCA_013398015.1 Oreocharis arfaki
CCCCGCCGCCGCTGGCCGGCGATAGGGACAGCGCGAGGGGCAGCCCGGGGGGCAGCAGGAGGGGCGGCGCGGCGGCGGACACTCCCTCCCGCGGGCGGGCCGGCCGCTGGCACCGCCTCTGCAGCCCGCCCCGCCGCCTGCGCACCGAGCCGCGGGTGGACGGACGCGGGGGGGCGGGCGAGGAAGGGTGAAGGCGTGGCTGTCGTTCTGCTGAGCTCAGCTGGAGGTGGAGCAACCGCTCGCTCAACTTCCCCTTCCCCTCCCTTTCTTATCCGCTCACATCGGTAGAATGGGGAGGAGAATCGGACTAAAACTTGTATGTTGACGTAAGAACAGTTTAATAATTGAAAATAAAGTAAAATACAGTAATAATAATAACAGCAACAACAAGAACAAGCGATGCACAATGCTAATGCTCACCACCCACTGACTGAGCCAGACATCCCCTTCCTGAAACCAGATCCTCCACCCTTCCAGGTAACTCCCCCCCAGTTCATACGTCGGGCATGACGTTCTGTGCGTGGAACATCTCTTCGGCTAGTTTGGATCATCTGTCCCGGCCATGTTCCCTCCCGGTTTCATTTGCGCACCGCCTCCCTGGCAGGGCATGAAACGAGGGGGGAAAAAAAGTCCTTGACTTAGGATAAACACGACTTGTCAAAATACCAAAACATCCGTGTGTTATCAACACCATTCTTATTTCAAATCCAAAGCACAGCCCTGTTACAGCTACTGAGAAGAAATTAACTCTACCTTAGCTGTAACCAGGGGCAACAGCTGAGAATTGCTCGTTTAAATTACCAGGCATCGGTGCCTGAAATGTGGTATCTGTGTCTCTGCCCATGCACCTGAATACAGTAAAAAGTATCCCAACTGCCTGAGGAGACCTGCAACCTTGTTCCTCACAGACTGCCCTGGGCCAAATCACTCAGTGAAATCACCCACACCCCAGGATCAAACTTCAGATTGTGCAGATGATCACTTCCTTTACAGAATCAAACTTCAAATTGTGCAGATACAAACCCTTAATCTGCAGTTGTCCTGCAGAAGAAAGTTGAATGGTCTTCTTCTGTGGTGTTCTTTTGGGTGAAACCAGAGGTGCCAGCGGTGCACGGCACCAGGACTCTCACTCCATTACAGCTCTGGGTCCAGCTGCATACTTCTTCCAACCACACAGTTACCAAGGGATGGGATTTTGTGATGGCTGAGACTGTATCTTCACAGGGTCAAATATTGGCTAAGATGAATATAAAGGCAACATTTTTTCTGGTATCAGTGCAATCGAGAGTTTTACCTTGGGAGACAAATCAGTTCCTAGCAAAAAATGCTTTATGGAAGACTTCCTAAATTTACAAGGCATCTTTTATGATTCCTCTTAATAGGGGGAGCACATTCCTTCCTCTACACCAGACAATTGATTTTGAGGGTCTCTGCCTGGAACTAAATGTAATAAAAGCAATTATGAATTCATTCGTATGGAGCTTTCATGCTTTTTCTACAATAAACAAATTTTCATTTTGTTAAAGACAAATTCAGGAAAAAAGACAATCTAAATTAAAATAAGACAGAAAAAGTTGTTCTAACAAACACATTGAAAGAATATTGTGGAAAGAATGAAGCATCTTCATTGTGTATATGTTATATGTTATTTTGCAGGTGGTTGCATTTGTTATAGATTATTTGCAATATGGCACGAAATAAGTCTCAGAGTTTCTACAGCAGAATCACATAATCACAGAATGACATGAAGTGTGATTACTGATGCAGCTGCTGCCAGTTTAAAATTGGTTTAACGTGGAGGTTTTTTCACTTATGAACAAATCGTCTTTCAGCTGAAAGCAAGGAATGAGATGCCAAATTCCAAAATATTTAAACTTCTCCATTGTTTATCTCATTGTATGGTTGAAGTAATGCTCTTCATAACCATGTTGTAGTGGAATATTCCTTCACATTTTTAAAATTTTTTATTGTTTGAACATTTTCTGTGTTTGCTTTCTCATCAGTAAAGTTCACACAAGCCAGGATTTGAAGTGAGTAGTCATAAAAAGCAAGTTTTGTTCTTGCTTACCTGAATAGCCAAGAAGCTTTGATTTTATATTTATTTTTGTGTAGTCAGGGAATATGAAAGTGAACTTGGTTTTCATAACTGAGCATAACTGCTTGAAACAGTTAAAATGTACAAAATTTTAACCGCAGAGCTAGAAAGTACAAAAGGCCTGAAATGATTCCCTGAAACAAGTCAGCAAATGATTTTACANCGCTCGCTCAACTTCCCCTTCCCCTCCCTTTCTTATCCGCTCACATCGGTAGAATGGGGAGGAGAATCGGACTAAAACTTGTATGTTGACGTAAGAACAGTTTAATAATTGAAAATAAAGTAAAATACAGTAATAATAATAACAGCAACAACAAGAACAAGTGATGCACAATGCTAATGCTCACCACCCACTGACTGAGCCAGACTTCCCCTTCCTGAAACCAGATCCGCCGCCCTTCCAGGTACCTCCCCCCAGTTCATGTGGCGGGCATGACGTTCTGTGCGTGGAACATCTCTTCGGCTAGTTTGGATCATCTGTCCCGGCCATGTTCCCTCCCGGTTTCATTTGCGCACCGCCTCCCTGGCAGGGCATGAAACGAGGGGGGAAAAAAAGTCCTTGACTTAGGATAAACACGACTTGTCAAAATACCAAAACATCCGTGTGTTATCAACACCATTCTTATTTCAAATCCAAAGCACAGCCCTGTTACAGCTACTGAGAAGAAATTAACTCTACCTTAGCTGTAACCAGGGGCAACAGCTGAGAATTGCTCGTTTAAATTACCAGGCATCGGTGCCTGAAATGTGGTATCTGTGTCTCTGCCCATGCACCTGAATACAGTAAAAAGTATCCCAACTGCCTGAGGAGACCTGCAACCTTGTTCCTCACAGACTGCCCTGGGCCAAATCACTCAGTGAAATCACCCACGCCCCAGGATCAAACTTCAGATTGTGCAGATGATCACTTCCTTTACAGAATCAAACTTCAAATTGTGCAGATACAAACCCTTAATCTGCAGTTGTCCTGCAGAAGAAAGTTGAATGGTCTTCTTCTGTGGTGTTCTTTTGGGTGAAACCAGAGGTGCCAGCGGTGCACGGCACCAGGACTCTCACTCCATTACAGCTCTGGGTCCAGCTGCATACTTCTTCCAACCACACAGTTACCAAGGGATGGGATTTTGTGATGGCTGAGACTGTATCTTCACAGGGTCAAATATTGGCTAAGATGAATATAAAGGCAACATTTTTTCTGGTATCAGTGCAATCGAGAGTTTTACCTTGGGAGACAAATCAGTTCCTAGCAAAAAATGCTTTATGGAAGACTTCCTAAATTTACAAGGCATCTTTTATGATTCCTCTTAATAGGGGGAGCACATTCCTTCCTCTACACCAGACAATTGATTTTGAGGGTCTCTGCCTGGAACTAAATGTAATAAAAGCAATTATGAATTCATTCGTATGGAGCTTTCATGCTTTTTCTACAATAAACAAATTTTCATTTTGTTAAAGACAAATTCAGGAAAAAAGACAATCTAAATTAAAATAAGACAGAAAAAGTTGTTCTAACAAACACATTGAAAGAATATTGTGGAAAGAATGAAGCATCTTCATTGTGTATATGTTATATGTTATTTTGCAGGTGGTTGCATTTGTTATAGATTATTTGCAATATGGCACGAAATAAGTCTCAGAGTTTCTACAGCAGAATCACATAATCACAGAATGACATGAAGTGTGATTACTGATGCAGCTGCTGCCAGTTTAAAATTGGTTTAACGTGGAGGTTTTTTCACTTATGAACAAATCGTCTTTCAGCTGAAAGCAAGGAATGAGATGCCAAATTCCAAAATATTTAAACTTCTCCATTGTTTATCTCATTGTATGGTTGAAGTAATGCTCTTCATAACCATGTTGTAGTGGAATATTCCTTCACATTTTTAAAATTTTTTATTGTTTGAACATTTTCTGTGTTTGCTTTCTCATCAGTAAAGTTCACACAAGCCAGGATTTGAAGTGAGTAGTCATAAAAAGCAAGTTTTGTTCTTGCTTACCTGAATAGCCAAGAAGCTTTGATTTTATATTTATTTTTGTGTAGTCAGGGAATATGAAAGTGAACTTGGTTTTCATAACTGAGCATAACTGCTTGAAACAGTTAAAATGTACAAAATTTTAACCGCAGAGCTAGAAAGTACAAAAGGCCTGAAATGATTCCCTGAAACAAGTCAGCAAATGATTTTACATAGCAAGTAAATTTGAGAAAACTGCAGTCAAGTAAGTGACTAAGATAAAATTTGTTGAGAAGACTGTTCTTTCAGCCCTGAAATTCTGCCTGGAAATCGGGTTCACAATTCTTCCTGGTATTTTCTCATTGGTATTCTTCTAGAAGTCCATGGGTGTCTCTGTCTTTCTATGTGGATGTGGTAGAGACAGTGGTAAAGAGAGGGGATTGTAGCTCCAACTCTTGTCTGCCACTTGAAAGTCTGTCTACCCATACACAGAATGGTGAATGGGAACTATGCTTCACAGACAGCTCACAGATGGTACTGAACATCTGGGAATGACGGTGCTGATCTTGTGGAAGAACTCATACCGAATAGGATTCAGGTTTTGATGGGAAGTTTTTACTTTGGTACTGAATTGATGAATCATGTGCAGTGTTCAATTTGTGTAACTGTGACTGGCAGAGCTGCCCAAGTACAAGAGGTTTATTAAGAAGTTTTCTTTCTATTGGAAGCCAAAGCTCCATGGAGGCAAAATGTAAAAAGGTGATTTGTGCACATTGTACTCCCTTAATGACACATTTTCATCCATTCTCATTTTCCCATGGAACAGGAAACACTTTTAATCTCATCTGTATGTGTCTTGTGAATGTGGACAAGGTCTGGGTAGGGGTTTTTTATTTGCTTTATACTCCATGTGAGATGGTGGTAATGAAAGAAAGGTAACCATCTGTACCAAAAGGTTTAATGCTTTCAAAAGCAGCTTAAACTTCCTTTGTGATGTTTGCCCTAAACACAGAGAAAGTAACTCAGAGTTTTGGAAAAGGAGAAAGCACAATACCTGTTCCTTAGCTAGGAGGATGTTTCCATTTGCAAATCACAGCTCCCAGTTTCCTATTGCATGAACGATAAAACAGGGGCATTTCCTTCTATTTCTCAATAAATCTTTCAGCTTAAATTCTTTCTCAGAAAGGCGGTTTTCAAAAGTACAGGAGGGTGTAACCCACCACGCATTTTCTTTCAGTGGCAGTAGGGTTTCCATTACATAGTGCTGTGCTGCTTGTCGGCTTGAGAAAGGTATGCAACAAGCTTGTTTAGTGTGTTAGACATAGGCTTCGCGCTATTAGGTTTTCACAAATCTCTCATACTGAGTGCTTCCCTTCCTCTCTCTCAATCTGCTGCTGTGTGAGCAAGCAACAAGCGGTTTCCTGCTATGCACACAAGGCAACATTCCTGAATGTAATGCAGCCTCTTGGTATGTTCCCAGTAGGCCAGAACATGTAAATATCCTCTAGTTTCCATTCTCTCAGCTGTTCCATATGAAAATCTGGATAACAACTTAGCAAACTTGGTACTTTCTTCTCTGGTTTTCCTAGCCAGTATGCATTCCTCATCTCATTAAAACAATCTGTATTGTGTATAAATATTTATTGTGTAGAACTGATCAGAATGCCTAAAAGAATCAATGTCATCTTTGTGTTTAACAGGGGTAAGAGTCATGTTAGTGTCCACTGTACCTAGGGCCTGGGGACATGGTTGAACCAGAGTCAAATGCAGGTGCCCCACCAGGCAGTGAATGAGCACAGAGAAAATTGATTCCACGTTTTTGCTTTGCTGGGGAAGGCAGCGGGAGAACAACATAGCACTTTACCTCTCTGAGAAGCAGGTCTGTGTTGTTCCCTCTGGATTTATCCACTCCACACCCAAATACATGCTGAGGTTTGACACATCCCCTGACCACACCAGCATGGAGCCCATCAGCTGTCTTGGCCTGGCGGAGAGGCTGTCTTCCAGAGCTGCACGGCTAGAAGAAAAAGGGCAGAGAGGGCGCTTACGGCTATGTGGAAGGGAATTAGGGAACTATACTGCTTGGGTTTTTTTAAACACTTAAATCTGATGTTTCTCATCATGACACTTTGTGTCAATGCTTATATCAAATCTTGGAGGAGATAAATTCTTCTATATCAAAATGCTCTTTGCTCATCTTTCAAGTAGCTGTAGCACAAACCTGGTAGCAGGCCACTACATCCATTTGAATTAAGCTCAAAAGAAAACATTCATGTATGTTCCCTGTTCTTTTTTTAGGTGTGTTTCTTGCACGCTTCATTAATGGATTTTTCCTTTCTTTTTATTTCCTGGGAAATCTGTAAATGTTTAATGATTCCAGAAGGACATATTAAAGATAACACACACATTGAAATCCTCCATTTGTTTTTGTACAAATGGTTTTATACAAAACTTCTGAATTATATACATTAAAAAAGCTCTTCCCTGTCAACAGGCAAAAATACTACAATATTTAAAAACTGTATTAATTGTTTATGCCTGTTACTTGACCACTCTAATTGCAGTTGTTCCTCTCAGAATATCTACTCGGGCTCTGCAAATTATATTTTTAAAAGTTGAGAGTGAAACATTCCTTTTAGTAAATCCATTTTTAGTTAATTGGGAAAAAAATGAATGCTCTGCTTGCATGTCTTCACAGATGGGATGACATAAGGTAGCTTCTGACGCTGTAGATATTTAAAGCACAAGGCAGCTGAGAACTGGGAGATCTTCACTACAAAGAGCACTAAAAGGATTCAAGATGAAATGGAGGCTTACACGAGGAAGACCTAGCTGGGTTGACTTTTTACTCCACAGGTACTAACTAGCTCAATTAACATTTTCCTTAATAAAATTAAGACCTTAAAGGATGCTGATAAATCATCCAGATCCTCTCTCCTTAGTTAAAACTCTCTACAGGCTTCTCTTGTTTGCTTCTCCTTTTTTTTGTATGACAAGCTCTCTTCTGGAAGTGAAGAGTGAGATTTTTCTCTAGGATTTAGCCAAAAGCTGCACTTGTATTCTTCTTGTCTTGACTGCAGCACTGATTTACACGCTAAGACAAGGTATTTCTGTTTCTTTATTCTAGTTTGCGCGAAGCATGAGCTAGGTGGTAACCCACAAAAGGCTGGCTCCCCAGTCATGAAAATTTTACACCGTTTATATATTTTAGCAGAAAAAGAAATCACAGTTCATTGGCTACAAGTAATGCAGTTCCCATATTAATTAGTAATACCTTCTACTGGTTAAATTATTATCTTGCTTGTCATAATAATTAGTCCACATGCGCAGATTTTCTCTTCTTTTGACTCAGTGGGTTTCTTTAGTTGGTGGGCTACAAGTCAGTGGTCCCAGTCTCCCTCTGCCAGAATAAAGTTTTACCCATTTGGAGCTGGTCTCAGCACAGTTGCTGTGTTTGCTTTATTAGTTTCTTCCTTATCTTAGGAGTTCTGCCAAAAGTCCTTGCAGCACATAAATTCTGCATTGTTTTTGTCCACTATCAGCAGTACATCCTTCTCCCCAAGCTTTGTCAACCTCCCACTAGCTCTGAGATCACTGAAGCATGTCAAGCTTTAAACCTTAGCAAGGCAGTTCTACCAACAAGTAGTTTGTCTTTCGACGCCTGGACATCATTCTGAACCCATGTTTTCTTGAAGAGAAGTGAGTGTAAGATGGGGGCTAAATATTGCTTTACATCAGGCTCTAACATCTCTTGTATGAAAGCAGGTAAAGCCAGGTAGCAGAGATCATTATTTCAGGGCATTCCTTGGGCCCATATTTTCTGTCTTCTACACAGAGGCCTGGCTGTATTTAACGTGGAGAAATCCTGCAGGGCTTCAGCTGAGGAACAATATTGTGCCTCCTCACCTCCTAATTTTTCTGAGGCCTTATGTGATAGATGAAAGCAAAAATACCCATTGCATCAGATTTTTGTAAAGGAGGAGAGAGTCCAAAGTAAGGCAGCTGACTGGAGAAAGGCCCTTCTTACCTCGCAATGTCACACCAGGCCCAGCTCAGAGGTGGAGAAAAGACAGTCCTCCGCAGGCATAACAAGTGTGTGTGGGCATGTGACTGACCCCTGCACTGCCTCAAGCCTAAGGACAGCACTGCTGATTTACTGTGGGACTCACCAACCTGCATGGAGATCCACCAGTGCTGCCACACAGTAAGCATGTAATTTCTTGGTATTTTGTTATTTATCTCTTTATCTGTGACCCACTGTAATACCAGTAATTCTAGTTATGACACTGACCCATGCAGCCTGCAGCCAAAGTCCCAACGCCTGTGCTAATGAAAGGAACTCCCTGATGGCTGCACTAGGCCTCCATAGGATTAGAGGCAGCAGGCCATGTTGCTCTTTTGTTGTGAGCAAGCTCCTCTGCCCTAATTCAGCTCCTGAGTTTTGGCTAAAGTCCTAGAAGATTTTTCAAAAAGGAAAAGCCAAAAATAACAAGTGAGGTTTCTAAGCAAGGCTTAATAACTCCAGAAGCTCACCTCTTCTAATTATTGATGCATAGCTTAGGTAAACATCTCTTTCTTCTAGAAAAACAGCCTTGTCCCACTTGCCTGGAAAAGTTATTCCTTCTTCCACTCTCTGTAAATAACCTCTTTCAAGGCTTCCTTTGCCTGAAGTTGCATTGAAATGAGCACTGGTAATAGGAGTCTGTTTCTGCCTTGGTTGCTCTTCCCTCAAGCCTTAAAAAAACTTGCTTTTCTTGGTCTTGCAAGATGAGAGGTTCCCTGTTATACAATGTCGCTTGCCAAAATTCAGGAGGCACTGCTAATCGTTAGGGTAATGAGCTCCAGGTTGGTGCTAATCACACAGGGCAAATTTGCAGCAGTACTTTTCAGCTACCTCAGCATCTATCCAGCATGGTGCCAGCTCTCTCTCTGTCCTTCTGATCTGGATTCTTGTGCAATGGACAGAGCTGAAGGCTGAACTACTTCATCTACCTGTGAGTGAGCTACGGTTGACACAGGTTAAACATGCTGAGCTGGGTATAGCTCAGTTAAAGAAACCGATGGGCTAAGAGGATGGAGTCTGGGAGCAGAACAGACAAGTTCTGCCACCATGCTCCTCAAAGCAATCCCTAGAGTGGTACTAGGTAGAGGAGCTGTGAAATTACACCTCAGCTCTCCTGCTATCACACAGGAGTGGCTGTAGTGCAATGAGTGGACGTGCAATGTGAAGAATGTTTGCCAGTGGGCTTGGCTCACCTGGGGATTGTTAACTTACATCAGTGCCCACTCCCTTTCACAAAAAAATACAGACTTCTTTTTGCTTCCTTACGTCTACCCACGCGGGACACATTCTTTCAATAAAGGGTTAAACCAAGTTGGTGCCTTTTAATATGCCCACACTATTTCAAAAAATGCTCTGAAATGCTGCTCTCTGTGAATGCTTCTGCAGAGAGGTCTCTCAGAGTTTAATGCATTAACCCCAAAACAAATCAAATCCTTCTTGTTGTAAGTTAGGAAACGTGTATGAAGCTTTGATACAGAGTCTCTCAGCTAGCACTGCTAAGGGAAGGTGATTTTATGGGAAGTTCCAGTCTGGAGAAAAAGTCTCATCAGTAAGTGTTTTTAGTGATTCTATATCAATCTCTCTCCTACAGTGAAACAAAAAACCAACAGCCTACACTGGAAAGGATTCTGTTACTTGTAAGCGACTTGTAGGAAGGACAAACTTGTAGGAAGGAATACACCTATTGTAGAGAGAATCCTCCTAGCAGGCTTGGATGGCTTGACATTGGGAAGCTCATGGGTCACATCTACGTTAGGCAGATTGGTTTAATCATTCACTTGGAGAGCTTCAAATATCAATACTTACCCAGGGGGTTCCTGGTATTCTGAAGTCCTGAACTTCCCCATGTTTTCTTGGAAGCTACTGATATCCCAACGGTCTGATGTAGCCCTCTTGAAGAACTTTGATTTTTAAAAGCACCTGGAATATTTTAGAAAAAATTTTAAAATAACTTCTAAGACAGGACACTTGTCCACCTAGAAGACTGTCATGACCGTGAGCTCTTCCACCAGAAGTTACATCTGCACAGTCTCCAGCTTTATATTATTTTGGCCATCCTTTGATAAGTAAAGCAAGTTGTTATTTCTGGACCATTCTGTCAAGTGAAGGAGCTGTGAACTGGGATTCAATTTGCCCAGGATCAGACAGACAGGGAGCAGCAGAACCTGAGCTAGAGTCTAGGTACTTCTAGCTCCATGTCCCAAAAATTTATAGTCTACAAGCCCAGAACATTTTTTTCACACTTGGTGACGAGTAGCTTCAGTAATCACTGCTCAGGTCTAACGAGAAGGTAGACTGTTGCATTTTTGCTTTATCTGGCTGCTAGGCCTGTCTCAATACAAACAAGTTACACAGGCAGCAGGACTTACAAGGAATGCTGAACAAAAGCCAGGGTTGCTTTAATTTAGAGAAGAGGTAACTTGGGGGTCATACGATCCTTGTTCATGTAATTACAGGAGTGCTTCAGGAGAGAAAGGTATAATCTGTTCTCTCTGCTGGATAAGATAAACGCAGCTGGCTGAAATTACAGGAAGGGAAATTTAGATTAGATGTTTTCCACTTGTTAAGATAGTGATACATTTGAAAAGATTACATGGAAGAAAGAAGGATATCCAGGCGCAAAAGTAATAAGGATGGTTAAAATAGTGTTCATGCATTCACACAGCTGGTATGGGCTAGATTAGCATCTTTATACTATGAAATATGGACTACAGAGTAACAGTCCATGAGATGTACAAGGCCCACGCAGCATGCAAGGCCAATGGGAAAACAATCTAAAGATACCCCTTAGTCTGCACCTAGCCCCCTACCTCTGCCCCCTGCTCTGAGGCATTATTTGGCATTTTGTGGGGGGGAAATACTATTTTGTCAAACCTTGGCCAACACTTTGACCAAATGCTAAGTAATTCACCCATGTATTAACATCCCTGCTAATCAGTCTCAGATTCTGTAATGCTTAATGGTTTGTAGCCTTTTCTTTCCTGACTAAAGAAGGTTGTGACATATTTGAACTACTAGACTTTCTAGGTTCCCCCCATACATCTTGTCTAAGATAATATAAATTTCTGTGAGAAAGTAACTTGTATTTATACCTAAAGATTTTTACAGTGGTTTGATAACAGGCAACTACTGTCAAGAGCCAGTCCTTTTTCACTTAGCCTTCTACATCTTGAGTGAGTACCAATCAAGGATGCCTCAAGATTAAACATTGCAATGCAGATCTGCCCCCTATATGCCATGAAGAATTTCTTGCTGGGATGGATGCAGACTTGGGGAAGGATGAACAAGGGTGAATGCCGTGCCTTAACTCAGCTCTGCTGATCTTTTCATTATTCCTTCTCTGTCTGTGATGTTGGGGCAGCAACTCGCCTGTTCACCAAAGACCTGCCCTTTGGTAACCAGGAGCTCTTCCCTCTGCTCACAAAGACAATGAAGGAATCCTCTAGTTAGAGCTGGCAGGATTTGAAAGGGACAAATTGTGTTGTTAGTGTTGAATCACCGAACTATGGCCTTGTTTGCCTGCACAAGGCAGGGCACAAGTGGCAGGGCACAAGTGTCACAAGGAACTTCTGCCAATGGTAACAAAGAGTACAACATTTTGTGAAGTCTCTCTTCCTACAGATTCACTCTTTTGGGCTTATCTCATGCACTTCTATCAGTATTTCCCATCTCCCATTTGTGTCCTGGCGGATACCTTTGGCAGGGAAAAAAGTGCCTAGATGAGTGGATCACTGGCCAATGCTGACTGCTGCTCAAAGAGATGGATTTATCCCTGCCTTTGCCTTGGAACAAGCATAAAAAAAGTGCTGATTTCCATTAGATTAATTTTCCCTGTGACCTCTGTCCTACATTTGTTTGAAATTAGCTAACCAGTTCAAAAGATGCTATGGGAAGCAGACAGATGAACAAACAGATAACAGGTAGCATACACCCATAAGCTTTTGTTTTCTTAGAAAACCCAGCTAAAATAAGAACTGTTTAATCAAATTGTTGCTGCCTATGTGTTGGTCAGGTTAGGCACTCAAGGGAAAGCCTGCACCTAAAAAAACATGGGAGACAAATCCAGCAGACTCCTTGGGGGAGCACGCATATGAATATGTTTATATTTTAATATTCATTGTATTTGTATTTGTATTTATATCTTGGATGAATATAAATTCCTGTCCAGGATAATGTGATTGTGGTTCAGTGTTCAGCACTGCTCTCAGTACAGCTTCAACAGACTGTGAGCAAAGGAGATGAAGACAACCTGGTGGCTGAAGGGCAGGACTGAGTAGAGAAGGACTGGGGTTGGTCCCATCTGTGATGTTGCTGTCTTTTGAGACTAGAGGGATAAGCTAAGGCAATAGGTCTCAGGATATGGCAAGAGGGGAACCACAGAACCTCAGCACAAAGTATTTCCTTCCAGGGCACCTTTATTAGCTTCCTTGACTTGTGATTCATTGGCATTTTAAAAGTCGAACATCGACTTCTAAAAAAATATCACTTAGATTGAACTGTGAACTTTTGGGGTAAGGAGCAATGGTGGTAAGCATTCTCCACATTTCTCTCATGGGGTACACAGCGTTTACATTAAGTATTTTGGGTTGTCTGTAGTGTACCTTATTTACTGCAATATGCTCTTGTCTTTGAAAGCATTCCACTGTGTTAATTTTCAGGGTGGCTTTCATCCTCCAGTCCACTGAGTTTTCCCCATAGTTGTCCAGTCTATCACTGCAATCCCATTTGAAATACATAATGCCATATCCTAAGGTTGATTCCAGTCCATAAAGGGAGTTTTTGACTAGTGACTTGTCTTGTCTTAGAGCAGATCTTGGTGGCTTGAGATCCATTACTTATAAGCAGAGCTGTATGGTGTTTATACCATAATCTGCCAGATCTTCTATGGGCTCTGATCTATAGAAAAACCCATGATTTTGGTGGCTGTTGAGACAGATTGCGTCCCTCTGTTCGCTTCCACTACCTTCCTCTACTAGATCTGCAGCCACATACTTTAGCCAGATTCAAATTCTGGAGTCTATGCCCAACCTCGGCCAAGTCCTGTAATGTATTCCTTGGATCTCAGAGATCTTCTGGCTTTATTAATTTCAAACACGGCTTCCTAAAGAGTACAAATGACCTTTGACAATCTCTTTTTGCCAGGTTACCTCCGTGCACATAGCACAGTGAGTCTTTCCATGTACTTGAATGTTTCACACCCGGAAGAGACCCTTGGTGAGGTACTTGCAAATCCTCAGGCTGCATCAAGTGCAGCTGTATGGCTTGAGGTCCATAGCCTCAGTACAAACATTATCTTTGTGATGTACATGTTCCATTCAAAAAATGCATTCCCTGCAGGAAATGCAGGGAGAATGCAGGAAATGCAAAAAGGATTCCTGTCATGCCACCAGATGATTTGGTAGTTGTGTGTCATCATAAGCCTGCAGTATTTGTTTTCTTTAGAGATCAAAGCCATTATTTAAGCAGGTTACTTTAGCATTAATCACATTCCCATAATGGGAAGTAGAAGGATTTTCCATTGCACCCCTTAGCTTTTGCTAACATCCAGTGCAAATTTGTTTGCCTTTCATAGGTGTGTCTAAAGAACTGCTGGATGAGTTATTTGGAAAAGCTGAGCCTTTGTATTTTACCTACAGAAAACAGGGATCTTCTCTTGGTATCAACAGAGCCTCTAACACTTTCACAAATACTGACCTGCAAAGAGAGGCAAAAATCTTCCATCCAATTCAGACAATCCTTTCAAACTCAAACCCAAGATGTGAGTCAGGTTTATTAATCTGAGGTCATTGATTGAAAGGTTTTCGCTATTCAAGCAGGGGGATGGAGGGACAAGCCTGAGTGCCTCAGGAATATCATTCTCTTTTTTTCCCATCCAGTTCCAACAAGCCCAGGCAGCCTGGGGAAATTCAGGCCCTCCTTGACGTCTCATTCCACTCCTGAGCTCACTCCTGAGGCAGCTGGGCTGGCTGGCCATTTTGTGGCCACTTGAAATGTAGTAGATGCATTCAACACAGTTCTCGACCAGCTAAAAATATGAATGTGAATCTGAGAGTTTTCTGTCCTGGATTTCTAAATTAGTGGTGTGTCTGTCTAATTTCATGTATGTGACTACCTGCAGTGGGACTGAACCCTGTGTTTACTAGGGACTGAGAGGCGCCTGGCTTAGAGACATTTGGTTTATTGCCATGCAAAGAGCAGCCTTTTCATATTGAGTGTAACACTCACTTTCATCTGTGGTTTGATCAGGTCATTTAACTTCTCTGCTTTGGTTGTTTCATCTGAGAAGTCAGATTGCTAGGGCTTGCATTTTTGACAAGTGGTGCAGGAGGATTAATTCATGAGTGTGCACCCTGGACTTCAGACAAGTCTACCAGTATGAAAAACTATAATTAAGAATTGCTTGTCCTGCACTTGAAAACACTTGCACACAGCCTTATCCTGAGCACAGCTGACTGTTTGCCACTAGTACTTAACGCAGTGAAGGCTGAATGTGCTCAGTAGGATCAAAATCAGACTAAAAATTTACTTGTAAGACAGTTACTGAAAATCCGAAGTTTGGGAAGAACCAAGAGAGACTCCAAAGGCCGAGGCAGGCAGTGATAGCTTTCCACCATTTCCAGCAGGCTTTGAACGAAGCTTGTATCTCCCACAACTGTTGCAGGTCGTTATCACTTCATCACCATACATACTTCTTAATCTTCTGCTTCTCTCAGAAAGCAGGAATCCCGTAAGTTCTTTGAGCCAGAAGAGAGTATTTCTGACATCAAGGAAAGGGAAGAAAACATGTTGCATGTTGAAAACTGCATGAAAGACATGCATGAAAACATGAAGCATGTTGCTTCTGCACCAGCTATCAAAAATCTAGCATTCTAATTAAAAATATGAAAACAGAAAAGAATTGTGAAGGATTAGAACACATACTTGTGGAACTGAGCAGTTTTTTTCCCTTGGGCTGATTTTCGAGTTGGATTTGAACTTGAGATAATTAGGCAGTTGTAAAGCTGGCTGGATGGAATTCTAAGAAGTCAATATGGCAGTGGATGAAATAAACCAAGTTTTTGGAAACAAAATAAATAAGGATTTTTGGATTTGAGGAAGTCAGGAGCAGCACATCTGTTCTACCTGTAGATGCTGAATCCACATGGTGATGGTGAGTGATAAGGACTGATAAATGACAGGCAAGGCCCACTAACACCCTCGGTTGCTCAGATAAAACCTGCTTTGGAGGAAATTGAGTCTCTGTGCTAGAGTATTGCATTGTCTATTTCATGACTTCGGCATTCTTGGTGAGGATTTTCTGGAAGTAAGGCAAAGGAAGAGATAGCTACTGTATAGCAGCTACTTTGGCTTTTAGTACAGGCATCTAGGGTTCAGAGGAAGATGTAGGCAAATGGTGAAAACTAATGCTGAGGGCTATAACACAGGAGCAGGTGAGAGCTGCTTTACCCAGTTGCTGATGGAAGAGTAAGGCTGACGCAAAAAGTAGGGGGAGCAAAGGTGATAAGAGCAATTAATTAGTGGGAAAAAAGCCAGAAAAAAAGTTCAAATGCAAAATGGTGCTCCTCAGCTAGAGCATTCTGACTGCAAAGGGTGAGCCTAGTTAAATGTGGCATTTGGCACAACTGCCAGATGGTAGGAAGGGATGAGAGTGGGGCAGGTAGGAACTTCCTACATCTCTCCTGCTGCTTCAAGTAATATGAACTGTCAAGTTTGTGCCCCCATCTCATTGATGAAGTGTTGGCTCCAGGCCATGGGCAGGGTGGTAACTAACAGTTAGCTGGGGAAAGAACAATATTAATAAGATAAATGATTGCTAAGGAGATAGAGAGCATGAGTGTTGGGATGTATGGCAGTGAGGCTGGGACTCTTCACTGATAGGCAGCAGTGCCACAGAGCAGAGAGCAGAGCGACCGAGAGTTCCAGTACTGGGGTATGGGTTTGAGTGCTGTAGGAAGCCAGGGTTGTGAGGAGCAAAAGGTGGAGTTTAGTTGCGAGGAAATGAGGTGGTACAGGAAACAGTGGACATTTAGAAGATGCATGCTGATGTTGATTTTTGGGGAGGGAAGAGAGAGAGGTGAAAAGTTTGAAAGGAGGTCTGGTGTCCAACTTTGGAAAAGAGCAAGAAATTGTAGAAGATTTACATGAGAAGAGAGGATGGGAGTCTTCTCCCCGTAGCCAGTTTTCTATCCACATCTTCAGTGTGTGATGCCAGGCATATGCTCCCTGTCTCTTGATGCAAAGCTATGTCTCCCTTCTTGCTCTGTCCTCCCAGGCACCTTGGGGCTGTTGCTCTCTTAAGGCTTTCCATCCCTTCATGTGACACTTCCAGGCTGATACTAGCCCAGCAGGCTGTGCAGCAGCCTTCTGTGGCAGGCTGCCCCAAGACACCAGCTGCAGAAAAAGAAACCACCATACTCTCCCATACTTGGTGATACAGCCCACCACGCAGCAGACTATGGCTATTACCATGGTGCTGCACCAGAAGAGTGGCTGCCTCTGGTGTCACACTCCGGCTGGACACATGATACTTCTGTCTTGAGTCGTTTTCAGTTCTGGCTCCTGTTCTCTGCCGTGGGAATGAATGGTGTTTTCCTTTGTTTAGAAAATCTGCTGAGAGACCTGCCAGCTGAGACCTTCCACTTCTGACCAAAGCCAGTAATGATCTGTTCACACTGGCTATGTTCACTCTGTCCCAGTGAAATGGGCTTGTCCCCATTTAACTTTGCACCTGTTGTTTGTGACTGAGGCGTGCTCACTGCCTGGGCAGAGTTGGGGAGGGATATGGATGTGCCTATCCGTTTCCAGCTCTCTGCTGTCGACACCCATTGCAGATTTGTTTGAGCAGAGGAAGCGTTTTTTTTAGTACTCTTCTTCAGAGCAATGCTGTTTCCATTTTTGAGTGGAGCATTTCAGCCAGAGGCTGCTGTATGAACATGCCAGAGTTACAGGCCATAATTATCTCATTTTGGGGAGGAGGTGGGGTGATAGGCCTGATGTTTGCCCAGCTCTGAAGCCTGCTTGTTGCATGTCAGTGCAATCCACAATTGTAACTGCAGAAGTCCTTCTCTGACTTGGGTTTTCCAGGCACTGATAGTCCTGTAAAAAGCTTCTATCTACCCTACCAAAAAAAGGGCCATTGGATAAATGTTCTTTCCTCCTCATGTCTCACTGGCTTTGTACCTGATGTGCAATCTCAGTCCTCTGAACCATCTGTAGCAGGATAAACAAGACACTCATGAAAAAGGCAAAACTCTACAGGAGACTCAACAGGAGTATGCCAGGGTCTAAGGAAGCCAAAACCACAAAGCTTGAAATGTATGCTTGAAATGCATGTATCTTGGCTTGAAATGTATGCTTCCCTTGATGATAGCATACCATACAGTTACAGTATTTGCCATCTCCTTTTGGAGGTCAAAACCAGAAAGATTTCTGTGAGACTGGCTAAGGTTTCCATAGAAAGAATAATGCTCTGTAGAATCGCATATATTGTTCAGGAGAGTAAATGACCACCTGGAGCATTTCTCTTCTGCTCAAATACAGTCTCCTCACCTGTGTGTTTGAGTGCACTTTTGAACACCACTGCTGATATTTATGAAAAACATTCTTTTTTCTTATGGCTGATAGTCTAGATGGGCTACTTTGTGAATGAATCCATCTGGTTAACGAATGCAGGCACAAAGTAGGGACAGCAGCAAGAATCAGTGAGTCTGGGGAAGATGGGGCTCTGAGTGGAAGACTCCTAAGAGTAGCCATGGTTAGACACAGGTTTTTCACTTATTTTGAGATGGTCTTCGATAAACTGATTCAACAGATGAACATATGGTTGGGTGCATCAACCTGAGAAAGGAAGGTCTCTCTTTCCTTACATTATTCCCTTGCTTTTCTGCTAGGCACTGTATCCACTGTGAAAGATCTGAGGAGATGTGCATGCCAGATTGACTTGTGGGGCTGATGATTCTGGTGTGATGCATGCTCTGTAGTACAAGGCAGTGTGTCCTGTTAAGCTAGGGCAGAGTTAATCTTCTCAGTAGCTGTTACAGGGCTGGTTTTTTGATTCAGAGTGAGAATGGTGTTGATAACACACAGATGTTTTGGTTTTTGCTAAGTCATGTTTATCCTTAGCCAAAGACTATTTTTCCCTTGTCTCATGCTCTGCCAGGGAGGCGGTGCGCAAATGAAACTGGGAGGGAGCATGGCCGGGACAGGTGATCCAAGCTGGCCGAAGGGATGTTCCACACACAGAACGTCATGCCCGACGTATGAACTGGGGGGGAGTTACCTGGAAGGGTGGAGGATCTGGTTTCAGGAAGGGGATGTCTGGCTCAGTCAGTGGGTGGTGAGCAATTGCATTGTGCATCACTTGTTTTTTTTAATTATCATTGTTATTATTTACCATTATTATTTTATTTTACTTTATTTTCACTATTACACTGTTCCTATCTCAACATACAGGTTTTACTTTGATTCTCCTTCCCACTCCATTGGGGTGAGGGAGGAGAGGGGAGGAGGTTGAGTGAGCAGCTGCATGGTGCTTTATTTCCACCTGGGCTTAAACCATGACACAGTGAAAGAACCCTTCCCTCATGTTCTCCCAAGGCCAAATCTATCCTTGCCATATGGATGACATTGCAAATAAACCAAAACACGATTCTGTTCTTTACTCTTTGTGCGGCAAATTGGGGGAAGGGAAAGAGTCTTGGTGATTTGATCCCTAGAAACAAACCTCCATCTAATGATCTAATGATCTAATGTGGCACAGATCCAGACAGAGAAACAACACTGAGCTCCTGGGAACAGGCTGAAATTTCCTTTTCCCTGCCTCCACTGCTAATGTTCCCCTTGCTGGACTATCCTGAACTCCTAGACCTGCCCTCCTCCTTGCCTGTCAGGAGCAGGATGGAGGACTTTCACCCATCCAGAGAGAAGGCTAGGTTGTACCCTTAGTGCTGGGAAGCAGTAGGAGCAGGACTTGGTAGCCCAGGAACAAGTGACTATTTCTCTGTCTCACTTTTGGAGATGCTTGGGAAGAACATGGCAAACATCAATCTGGCTGGGATCCTTCCTCATGGTCTTCACTCTGGCAAACTTTTAGTAGGGTCCCTGGGTTACACCATGATTGCTGCATTGGGCTGCCACTTCTGGAGGGAGTTGTTAAGGAAGAGATTTAATGATCTGTCTCTACTGTGGGCTCATCAGTTCCACACAAACATCCAGGAGCTGTGGTTGTTTGCTGGGGAGGGGATGGCAGCCTGCTTAAAAGGTTGCAGCCACTACAGATGGGCTGATTTCAGGACTCTGCAGCCCGTTCTAAAGAGAAGGCCAAAGAGACAGAGTTGTGAGACACGGGGAAAAGCAAGGGTTAAGATTAAGAGAGGAGGTGACAGCAGAGACCCATGAGGTAACCAAGAACCTTCCAAAGCAGGGATATTCAGCAGGATTTTCTGTGTTCTTCAGTTTGACTTGGGCTAATAAGGAGATTTATAAAGACTCAGCAGGGGAGGTGTTGTGAAGTCCCTGGTTTTGGAAATAAATATAAAATTGGAGATCCCCACACCCTGATGGATGGAATAACAAACATTTGAGATCTCCCATCAGATGGTCTAATTCAGGCCAGTTACAGACAGGGAATGTTGGTCATTTCCTTCCCTCCCATTGAACATGTCAGATGGAGGAGGGAGTGTAGTGATACCTCTGTTTCCTGGGCATAGCAAGACTCTAGAGAATTGTCCATGAGGCAAGGAGCAGGACAAGAGTTAGTTAACCCATAAGAGGGAGGTTTCCAGGAGCTCTGAGTATGAGGCCAAACAAACCTGACAATCTGTGAGGAAAAAGCCAAGTGAAGAGTGGTGATACTGGCATGGCTTGCAGTATACACCTTCTCACAGTGAAGCTGGCTAACTAGCCAGTGTGTTCACTGGCCCATTCCAAGCTGTGGCTGTCACCCTGGTCCTTACTACAATGATTTATACCTGAATCTTTTTAAGAAATAATAGGAAGGTTACCATCTTTACACATGCCCAGTTTTTCTTAGTCTGCACCTCACCTCCAAGTTTGCTGTTCCCATTGTGCTGTTGCAGCTTCTTTTCCACCCTTAATTCAGAAAAAAAATGCTTGTGATGGTGACTATATTTTTCTGAGTAAAACAAGAAAAAAAATGTTTTCCCAGCTGTGTCCAGAAAATCCAGACACATAGAGGAAAATCCTATAAATTATTAACTCAGTCCTTCCATCTGTAGATAGTAGTGTTTCTGGCTTTTTAAATGATTTTTTTTTTTTATATTGCTAGCCTTCTTTTCCCTCAAGACAAAAGACAGTCTGTTTGATTTGAAATGCAATGTCCTGAGAAATTTTCTGGTGAGTACCTGGATGACTGCTTACTTGTGGTATTCTGCCTTTTGAATAAGGAAAGATTATTTGGAAGAGAGTTTCCTGTCCTACTTCCCTGTGAGAGGAGAATAATGAGCAAGACATGAACTTTATGGGCGAAAATTTACAGAATTTATGCATCAGTTACTCTTTGCAGAACACTAATTTTGATACATTCCTTTTTTATTTTTCCTTCTTTTTTCTTTTTTTTTTTTATTATGGGTTGGGGTAGTGAGGTAGCATATTTTCAGCTGTGAATTTTTGACCCAGACAATTAAGTTTGTCTTAGAAAGTGGTGGAAGAGATTGGTGCCATCTGGCTGGAACAGGCACTGACACGGCAATGCTCAATCCATGCATCCACCTATGTGCTGCCCTGTTGATGAGAGAAAGCACCCGATGACCCCCATGCTGTGACCAGAAGCAGGTTTGACCCATGTGTTGTAGTCAGAAAAACAGGTTTGGTTTGCTGCCCTGCTCCCACTCTGGTGGTCACGTGTGGGCTTGCTTGACAAGCACACCTTGGCAGTCCTTGACTCTGCCTGTCTTACCCATTTTCCTGTTTACTGACCTCCTGTTCTCTACTCAAGGCTCTTTGCAAACAAGCAGTCCACCACAACTGCTTTTTTGCCCTGGGTACCAATTTTGCTACCTGGCACACCCAAACTTGATATTTTCAATACCATTACCTGGGCAATCTCAGCATAGCATTACTAGAGCACTGTTGGCCTTGCAAGGCTCTGCTCCCCAAAATACCCCCAGCAACCGCCTTTGCAGTTTGGCTACTTTTCACACAAATCCCCCATATCCAAGCTGTGACATCCAGCTATCCCTTGTGGTGCTTTCACACTTCTATCTGCCACAGCCACCAGCTTCTGAGATTGTATCCCATTTCCCATGCCCTGCTCAACCTCAGCCCAGCACCCATGCACAGGCACGTCACCTGCCCAGTGTTGGCTCCCTGCTCCCTGTCACTGCCCATGACTGGGGAATTCAGAGCAGCTTAGCCACTGCACAGGCTGGACTTGACTGTTTGCCGTCTTCACACAGGCTGAGTGCCTGTGTGGGTTTTTGGGTTTTTTAATTTCTGTTTCGGTTGTGTAAAAACACATTCTGTATGCCTAAAACTAAATTCTTAAGCAATTAAGAGTGCTCTCTAACTGTGATATGTAGCTCATAACTACTTAGCAAGCCGCCAGGTTTTGTGTCAGTTTTTGGTGACTTTTAGGGATTTTTATGTAACTACCTGGAAACTTGTATCAAGCCTTTGGACAAAAAATACAGATTTCCTTCACAAATATACTAAACCCACCACATTCTTTGCTGACTGCTCATTCACAGAAATGTTTTAGGATTTAATACAGCCCTTCTGCAGAAAACAATGATCATTGGTGTAAGAAACTGGCCAGTTTGTGCCAGTTTCAGGGCCCCATCACCCTCCTTTGCAGTGAAGCTAACCAACAGCTGGATGCCCATAGAGCAGAGGCTTGCAGGATCATCCTGCTCCAGGCTGGCAAATGCTTGCCTTTCCCAGTCCTTCAGTACAGAGCATATTCCTGGCAGCCTAAATGTCTGGGTAACTCAGGCCAGATGCTTGGATCAGAGAGAAAAGGTCAAATATTTCTCAACATAAATAAGGGGGAAAAAGCTCTGAACTGGAGTGCAGTGGCTGCATCTGCTACCTAGGTGCCCAGGGCAGGGGGATGTGCCTTGCAAGGGACATCACCAGCTCCCCACTCCCGTCCTGCTTTTGCTCCCAGCTGCCTCCTGGCCTGCAGTCGCATGACCTCAGCCTGTCAGGGAAGAGGCAGGCAGAGTGCATCAATCCCTTGGAGACCCAGGCACTGGGTGGTTTCTTTTTCCACTGCATTAGCCAGCTCAGATGTAGCACAGATGGGGAATCTACAGCCTGTGCCCCCACACCGGCTCCCGAGGCCTCAAGGGTGCCTGACAGATGGGACAAAACCCTGGCGGGGCCAAAACATGTTTGGCATCACAGCTGTGGCTGGGGGAGAGGGGTGAAGCCCATCAGCACATCATCCAGTCCTGAATGGCAATTTGGCCACAGACCATGGGCATGGAGGAGCTGCATCACAGAGACCTCTTTGGGACCCGTGCCAGCTGTTTCACAGGATGGAAAGACAGGTTTTCACCCACCTGTTCCCAGAGGACAGAAACAACTTGGAGTGCTGCTGAGCAGGGCAGGAGGCAGATCCTGTGCTGCTCCTGGGATGGATGGGTAAAGACAGCCTGTGGTGCTGGGGAGAGGCAAAAGGCTTAAGATGGGGAGAGGGGAAGTTGTAGGAAAGAGCAGAATGTCTTCTGAAATGCAGTGTACACCACTGAGGCACCCAGATGACAGAGGTGGTGCAGCCTGCTGCCAGGTGATGTGGCTGTAAAGCAGGAGCATTACTGTTTGGGTAAGTGTGGAGCCGGAAGCGGTGAGAAAGAGTGGGTTCAGGTTAGGAGAAGCAGTGTGAACTCTGCATGCCACAGCCCTGTTGGGAAGAGCACGGGGAGGTGCTGCTGAATGGAGCTCCCAGACAAGCTGGAAGAGTCCAGAGATGGTGCTGCTACCCCTGTCTTATTGCCAAACAGGGAAAGCTTCAGGCCAGGGTGCTTCACACATGATGGCTGGACTTACTTTTATCCTGCCAGAAATGGATTTTTTTTTTGCCATGGGTCTGTAAAAAGGCTGAGATTGCCCAGGGCTGTCAGGGAGGGTGGCTCTGGCACTGAGCTGTGAGACCAGTGGGGAACATGGCAGGGCTACGCTGTCTCCTCAGCCACAGAGGTGTTGCTCTGTCTGGGTGTGGTACACCTATGTCAGTGACTTCATGGTGATGCACTTCTACCACCAGCACTGTCCAAAGCCTTTCAGAAGAGCACAGCATTAGAAAACAACCTACCACCTAACACGCAGCTTTTTTTTACCCATGCTTGGGATAAAGTAAACATACAGTGTGTTCAGTAACTCCTGATCCTCGGACATCCTTCCAGAAAGCCTATCCTCAATTTTGATGGGTTAAAACCAAAGAAGTTTTCAGCTGCTGCTGAACAAAACACAAATATACTGAACCTACAGGAACTGGCATACTTTATGCAGTCTGCCAGCTACTTGAGCAGCTAACTCCTCTAACTGGGCTAATGAGATTTGGGGGTGTTTTCTAAAGCACAGCTTTTGACAGGGAAACCCCATTTTTATTTCAAAGAAAAATGCACAGAGGTCCTAGTTAGAGAAATTCTAATGATGTGGCTGAGTGCTCTAAAACCTGCTGATGCAAGAGAGCTTCCAGCGAACTGTGAAAAAAACAAAAGTGGAAAATCAGTTTCGAGTGTTCAAATGGGGTTATTCCGAAGACAGCTGCGCTCTTCTGCTTTTTGAAGTCGGACTGAGAGGGAAAGCCCCAGGGCTGAAAAACGCTTCTGCTTTTTTTTTTTTTTTTCTTTCTTTTTTTTTTTTCCCCCCCCAGCAACTGCGAGCCGCACTGAGGGGATTTAGGAGCAGAGTACGGCATGTCCCAGCCCCCGCGGGCTTTGGACATGTTCCTGCCCAGCGCCGCTGCTGCGGGCACGCGGTCTGGGTTGTGCTTTTCACTCTATTGCTTTGCTAATCCTGAAATAATTCCCTTTTTTTCCTTTTCTTTTCTTTTTTTTTTAAAAATCTTTTCGAGGAGCACGTGGTGCACTCCGCTCCCCTCCCCTGCCCTTCATCGCGCC
>VZRR01007006.1:24260-93642 GCA_013398015.1 Oreocharis arfaki
GGTGCGGGGGTTGCGCTCAGCTGGGGGCACTTCTTCCCATTTACTTCTAAATTTTTTCTTTTTCCTTTTTCTTTTTTTTTTTTCTCTTCCTTTTTTCTTCTTTCTCCTTTTTGTTAACGTTTTTATTTTCCTTCTTCCTTATTCCCTTATCCCTTTTCCTCTTCCCTTTTACTGCTTTCCTTTTTCGCTCTTAATTTCTTTTTTTTCTTTTCTTCCGATCCTTTTCACAGTGCCATAAGGGGAAAAAGCTCGGAGGCAACTCCTGTGTTCTGTGCTCATTACTGCTAGATCCCGAGAGGCACCAGCGGCACCAGGGAAGCTGCTCTGGGACACGCACCTCAGGGCTGCGACCCCCAGCCTGCATATCGTGCAGTTGGTTTTGCTTGTGTCTCCAAGTAGCTTGTGTGTGTAACACGTCAGCTCAGTTACTACACTGACAAGCTCTCTTAATCTAGCCAAATTCTTGAATTAAACAAGACTTTGTCAGAAAAGTCAGCCTTTGGCTGAGTAGTAGCACTGCGCTTTCAGGGCAGGAGTGGAGTTGAGATGATTTCACCAAAAGTGTAAAACTGTAGAATATTAAACTACACAGGCATGCTCCTGTGCAATTGAGGTGCTATCTTCATCCTTGTTCCCGGGAACTGGAGCTACACTTTTCAATGAGAACATAAACATACAGTTGTGATGAGCTTGAACTTCACACAAACCCACTGAAGTTGCTAACTCCCATACAGATGAGTATTTCCATGCTATAAACAGCAATTACCTGGCCCCCACAGGGTCCAGTTCGTATATTGTCAGGCAAAGCCACATGTATGTTACTGAAGTGATTTGGGTGTGTAATAGGCAACTGCAAGTACTATTAGTTTTGTAGCTTCAGTCACACTTTAATTCTGTCTGTGCATAGGGCTATTAACACAGAGAGAAAGTCAAATGCAGTATTTGTAATGAAACTGGAGGTTGCACACCCAGTGTTTGAAGCAATTGTAATAGACTACTGAGAGTCATCCAAGCCTGTCTGGTTTAGCTGGTAGAAAGAAACCTCTTTCTACTCCAAATGCTTTTTCATCAGTCATATCCTTAGTTGATGTGTTTCAGCAGATGTTACTAGTTCAATGCTCTCAGTGAATCTGTGCTAGCTCTGTTGATTTACAGACAGAGAGTTGGTTTTGGGGCATGTTTTTGATGGAAGAGAGGTGAGGTTAACCATGCAGGAGACCCTGTGCAAATGCTCCCATTCAGTTACAGCCTTAGTTCATTGGGGAGTGTAAGAACATCCTTTGTGATAGAGGTGATATGAAAAATTCCAAGAAACAACAACAAAAATTAGGACTTCTTAATCCACACAGAAAGTTCTTGCTCAGCTGACCTGTGTGAAAGTGGTTCTCTTGTGCTATTCATGCATAAGCGGACTGTTTGATTTACTATTTACTGTTTCCATTTTTCAATTTGATCTCTGTGCTATCAAAGTGAGAAGGAAAAGAGCAGTGAGGATCCTAATGAAAGTGCTAGCAGCTTTTTTTTCAGCAAATTTTTCTTTACTGTTGTCAAGTTGCATAGCCGAGACATGGATGTTTTTCAGAGTACTTCCCCTCCCTGCCTCCACACCAGCACAGTCCTTTCTATTCTTGCCCATCACACCAGGGAAGTCTGGCAATTGATTTTGCAGCTTTGATATAAGAGATGGTTTGGGGTTTGATTCCTGTGGGCTGAAGAGGCAGGCTCTTTGTGGGAGTGCCACGGAGCATCTCTGGAGGCACTTGCCTGCATGGGTGTGTTCTGAGACAAGTTCTGGAAGATTGAGTGTTGAGGCAGTGCAAGTTGTACACCACACAAGGCCACCAGTACACAGTAAGGGTGCTTTGGCCATGGCTGATAAACTGTCTTTGCGCATGCATCATAGCTGATTGCTTGAAACAATCTTGGCTTCATGGAGAGACAGGCTGGCAGACCTGGGAGCTGGAGTGATTTTTGTCCATGTGTTTCATGGAGGCATGTGTTTCTCTGAGGCATGTGTTTCTCTTTGGAGAACGTCTGCTTGCTTGCAAGGGTCTTGAGAGAGCAAGAGGCTGGGGTACTGCTAGGTGCTGATTTATAAAGATAATTTAGAGGTAGCACAATGTAGTGGCCTAGTGAAGGGAGCCCAAGAAAGGGAGGGAGGGAGGGGGTAGTGTCTGCAGAGTAAGATTAGGTGGATGGGTCCCCAGGGTACTGGGGAGCCATCTGCCAAGCTGCTGTGCTTCAGCTGAGGCTGGACAAACCTGTGAACTGCTGCCAAAACTCAAAGACTGGGGCAGTCAGTCACCATCCAGAGTATCCTCCAGATCAGCTCTGCTTTGCAAGTGCTGAGGATCCCCAGGGTGCAGCAGCTGTTGGAGTTGTTTGGTGTGAGTATTGCTGAGCTCACCCAGAAAAGGTGGGAGAAAAGTCCCTAGGCTCAGCAGGGACATGTGTCACCCCCTGTCCTTGAAGGGGACATTTCCTTGCAAATGGTCTGTGATGGAGAGCTGGCTTCTGGTGGAGCAGGGATTTCACGATCTGCCTGTCCCACCCAGACCTGCTCTGTGACCTGGGTGGTTCACTGCATCCTGGTGGATTGTAAGATTGTGTGTGGATCCTTCCTTCTGGAAGGCTGGCTGATACAGAGCTTCTCTGGACAGTCACCATACAGCAAAGTGGGTCTGCAGATAAACAAATTTAGGTCTTGTGCAATTTGTGTCTTAAACTTCTGAAAATCTTTCTAAATGGATTCATGCCCTCCAAACCCCATGATCACAGAGACTATTTCTAGTCCTTATTTTTCTGTTTGCAGTGATGTGAAATTGGGGAGTGGGGGTGTGTGTGTCTTAGAAATAATTTTCTTCTGTCAGATGAAAAAGCTGTTTGAGACCAGCTCAAAGTGTCTGCCTGACACTTTCATTCTGGATGTAAGTGTTCCACTCCTCTCAGGAATGGCACTGTTGAAGTATCCTTCTGCAGTATGTTTCCAGATACTTTCTCTGTGTGCAGCTCCTTCTTCCTCTGAGATGTTTCTTGCTGTTTTGCCAGCTCCTGTTCAAGACCACAGACTCCTGTGATGCTAATGCTTCCAAACATTTATTCTGTACATTACAGGGATGAGCAAGGCAGGTTGTGGATGGTGCTTAAAAGCAGGGTGGGGTTAGAGCTAGCCCTCTGGGTGCGGGCTTGGTTGCTACAGGGTTGAATCAGGAGTCATAGGAGCTCAGGTATTATCTAGCCCTTGAAGCTTGAATGGCTTCTGAATTGACTGTACTTCCTGGATGCTGTAAGTAACAAAACCTGTTTGGGCACCGGATCAGGCTGTCCATCAGGGATCAAGCTGTCCATCAGAGCGTGAGCACTGCATTTCCACCTCCATTGAGTACCTCTGCCACCAGTGCTGGCTGTGGGAAATGCGTGGCGTTTGCTGTGGCTCCCTTTGCTTAACTGCATGAAAAGATTTTCAGTGTTGCAACTACTGGTCTAAGCCAAAGGAATCCAGGCTGGAGCTGGCTTCTGAGGCTGGCCTGCTAGGGCAGGAACACACTGGTCACTGTCACGCTTGCTGAGAACATCATGTCATAGCCATAGCAACTTTATGCTGCCTGGTGAACGGACTGTCTTGCACAGGACCAGGAGTTGGACTTGATGATCATGATGGGTCCCTTCCAACTCAGCATATTCTATGATTCTATGACTGAAAAGAGGCCCTTGTCTTGGAACTGTGATGCAGTAGTTTAGGAGCAGTAAGAAAACAACCTAAATGGTACAGATTACATAGTACAAGCCTCCCTTTTTGCAGAAGCAATGAATGGGGCTTGCTTTCTTTTCTTGGCATGAAATGGCACAGTGGAAGAGGTGGCTTGCCTCTAAAGTGTACTCATTATTTTTTTACAACAGTTTTCAAATGGGAAGTGTCATTCGAGTAATAATTGCATGTCCCAAGTTGAACGAATGCCAAGTGTGATGGCAAGATGCACTTAGGCCTGGGATATGTCTGCATGTCAGTGCTAACAGAAGAATGCTTGCCAGGAAAGCCCTTTTCTCAAGAGGAAACAAATTCTACTACCAGCAAGTTCTGGTTGTCATCAGCTATCTTGTCTGTGGACTTGCTGTGACTTAATGAGGAAAAAAGAAGAGGTATTAACTTCCTCACCAGTGGGACACGAGTGCCAGCTGGCCTGTGTTGTGCTGCTTGTGGGGGATGTAACATCTTTGGTGTCTTCCGCCTTCCTGCCACAGCTGAAACTGCCTGTTGGCTCCTGACCGCTCGCGGGGCCATAGCTGCCCGAGAATGCTGCAGTCCTTAAGGTGCACTTTCTTAGCAAGCAAATGGTCTTGCAGCAGTATTTTCAGTCCCCCAGTGTGTGCACATCAGGAGAAATTTGCTGATGAGTTTTCTCACTTTGTCTCAATTGTGCCAGAGATAAGATGGCTCACATCAAACTTTAGTCAAATTTCTGTTCCAGAAAACTCTTGTTAGATCTAGTTAAAGCTCAGGAAAAAAAAAGCCAAGGTGAAAGCTGTAAAATTAATTTAAATATGTGATATGAAATAACCATGCAGAATCAATAAGCTATGTCTTAAGAGGTAGATACATAGCCCTTTTTGCATACTCTGCTGCTGTATTGTAGTTCTGCAGTTTGCATTTGCCACAGAGAAAGTCCAGGTTTTTACAGCTTTGCAAATGTAAATTCTTCTAGTGGCTCTTGTGTAGAATGGTCTGATGGTTGGGGGTGTGGGGTGTTTTTTTGTTTGCTGGTTTGCTTTTTTGGGGTTTTTTTTTACCATTCACAAATGGCATATTTTAATCACTTTGGGACACTATCTTAAACTATATTTATAATATTGATTTGAAAACTGATGATGAGCTCTCCCAATACCCTGTCCTTCCATCCATAAAAGCAGTGTATATTTAGCTGGACATAAAGAATGTACAACACATGGCAAAGGATGCCATCTGTAAATTTTCAATGGACAGCAGATGTTGGCTGGAGTTTTGGAAAGGATTTAGTTGCTTAAAGATACAGAATTAACTTCTGTGAGACTTATGAGGTATTTAGGTATATTCGAATTTTAGCTTCCATGGAGTAGAAATCCATGTGGAACAGACCTGTAGCTTGTCTAAACACTGTTCTGCCATCTGAGATGCCTAAAGACGATAGAAGCACACTACCTGCTGAAGAGAAGCAGTCTGTCAGTTTGCTAAATATACTGGAACAGGTTGAACAAAAACAGTGAATGCAAGATGTCTACTACATGCATCACTGAATTATCTGGATAAAAGATGCTGTCTCTGCACAGTTTTTCTTAAATCACGCGCCTGCCTCAACGCTCTTTGACGTAACTTGGGAAGAATACTTGCACGGTGGCTTTATAAAAGTTTTGGGTGGTTTTCATTATCTCTGTGTGTTATGTCTAAGAGCACAGTGGTTCAAGCAGTGAGCTAAAGCCTTCTTCTCAGAGGGCTTGTTTTGATTCTTGTGCATACCTTAGAAATAATGCATAGACATTCAAAGGTCCATATAGCGTGCATCAAAAATCACTGACTTGGCAAATACAAAATGCTGAGTGACCTTTAATGGTAAAGTGTAATCATACAGACTTTGAATTAATATGCTGTTCACAGCCATGCAGTTACAGCTCAGACAGTGTCGGCCTTTGCATAATAAAAAGCATTTAATTCCGTGTAACAGCTGACTGCGTCCTAACAACTTAAGCCAAACAACAAAGCAAACATTTCTTTAAGGAGAGAAAAACTCAAGTGCAGGTCTAAAACCAGGCCACCAGACTGGAAACAAATTTTACCTGCAACTGCTTGATACTGCTGCTAAGGCATTCATCTGAGTTTTTTTGTCACTGTTCCCAGTTTTTTTTCAAAGCAGCAACTCTTTTTTGCTTCATTTCTGAACTGAGCCTGTCTTTAGACACTGAACTTCTGTGAAGTCTGCCTTTGAGCAGGGAGAGCAGCTTTGATAGTATCTGCACCCTTTCAGTTTTGCTCTCTCCAGCCTGACTGCTTCCTGTGAGGCTGCTCATAGTAAACAAATCCTGTAGTGCTGGGAATAATGGCACAGGAAGCCTGCAGTGCCCGGGTGCCTTTTGGGGAATCCCTGGGGTAGGCTGTGGGGTGTGTTTTGGTGAGGACTCAAGAGGAGCTGGCTGGATGGTACTGAGCCCGAGGTCTGTCCAGTCCAGGGCCATGCCGAAGCCTGGTGAGCAGGTAATAGTGACTCACTGCACTGGTTTGGATTCAAGGTTGCTTTAGCCCAGGAGCATGTGTGTGGTCATGGTGCCCAGAAAGAGTTCGGTATTTGTATCCCTTGAGCTTGTTCACCCTCCTCGTCAGGTCGCTCAGTATTTTGGCTTCTGTGGCATTGCTTTGCAAGGAGGTTGGTGGTTTTGACTACAAACTGTAGGAGGAACCATGTCCTCTTTGGTCTGGTGCTGACTCCTTGTACCTTCTTTTGTTGTCCTCTGGCTGTTGCATTAAAAAAAAAGGTGCTGAATCACTGACTGTTCTTTGCCTTTTCCAGACACCTTATCACCGCAAGCACCTCTACTAGTCTCTCACTTGCCTCCTTCTTCTGGCTGAAAAGTCTTGCATGACTTTGTTATCCCTCTCTAAAGTCTAGACTTCTCTGCTGGAAAACGGCTATAGGCAGTGCTTTCACACAAGCCCTTTCCTTCCTCCCCACCTCTGATTTTCTATACATCTCCCTGCAACTCCCACACAGTTAAGAATTAGTTTAAAACTCAGGCTGAGATTTCCTCTCTTTCAAAACCTTGGTTAGCATTAAGTTTTAGCAGCTCCAGCTGAGATTTAGCCATGCAAAGCTCCTGTTCTTCTGAATTTTAACCTATTTTACTAAAGCTTTAATTCAAGAATTGCAAACGTGTATGAGTGTGGGGAGGTGTGAGGAAGACACATACAGGATGTATGAGGTCACATGGAATTAAACACTACAACCCTTGCTAGTGGTCTTACTGTGGGCACCTGCATGCTTCCTGTGGTGTTGGTGCACTAGGTTTCACCAGTTAACAAGTTTATTTTAATGCCAGCTTTCTGTATTTAATCCTGTTACTTAGGAAAGTGATTTAAGACAAGCTCAACAGGCATAGTCTTTTCAGAACAATTGGTATGATCTGTCAAAAGCAGGGAAGCTTGCTAAGCTCATGGCCATGCATGAGCCACGCATGAGGGATGATGTGACAGCAGAGGCAGAACTTACAATGCAGGATTCTGTAAAGACTTGTCCATGTCATTGCAACTTGCTGGAGAAGGTTTTAAAAGCTGCGGGAACCTTCTATCCATCATTCCCGCTGAGAGCTTAAATTCACTGTATCAGGGTATATGATAGGCTGCTGACAGGCAATTGTGTTTTTTGCTGCTGGAGATGTTGGTACAGCAATGAGAATGGAAGAAGCACAGCCTGGGGTAAGAAATGGTCCAGGTGCGGCTGTGAAGTTCTCCACAGCAGAATGTGATTTACAGGTGGCATTCTTCAAGGCTTTTTTCTGCTTTCTTGCAATAGTGCAGTGTTTCCCCAGTAGTCTCAATGAAACCTCCAAAAGGCACTGCCAGCGTGGGGGTTGTTGCCCGCTGTCAGAGAGCTGACATCCAGTGGTGGTGTGGCTGAGGGGGAAGGCAGTCAGCTCTGGGAAACAGAGCTGTGCACATGCAAAAGCATGTAAAACTGAGGCTTCCTCATGGTACGGCCTAGCTGTGGAGACATGCCTGAGGACGCTTTGACCTCTCTGTCCCAGCTAACAGTTCTTTGTCAATGGTCCTTAGGTCTCTTCCTGCTGATGCTTTCCCTTAGCATGAGTGGTCTCTTGCTGCCCAGAATTTTGGCTGACTCTTGCTCCCTGAAGACTCATGCTTGAGCACCCATCCCATTCTGCTTTTTCTCAAGCACTGTTTTCCCAGGTCTCCTGCAAGGAGTCAGTCTGTCTTAACAGCATCTGTCCTCTCAGGGAGTCTGAAAAACTCCAGACTGAAATTTGACATTTAATTATCTGCTCCTTTGAATACTTCCTCCTCATTAGACATTTTCAAAGAACACGTATGACCTTAAGTGTGAATACTTCAGGAGGCATGGGTTCACACTGATTCTTTGTGCTCAGACATTCCTTGTCACAGCAGCTGTGGACGATGTTATCCCATTCCACTGAGATGGAGCCCAGCTCTCCTGTCAGCTCAGCTGAAAATGGTGGTGAGATAGCAAGAGTTTGATATTCTTCAGTTAAAGCTCTCTTACATGTAGGTATGAAAAGAAAAAAAAAAAGCCCCAAGACAAAAACAGCTTGTACCAAAAAAGATCCAAATGAGAACCTCAGTGAAAGTCAAAAGAGGATGCTTTGGTGCTTTTCTTCTGTGGAGAAAGGAGAAGCATTTTTTTCATCTTTTTATGACTCACTGTACCTATCTAAAAACCACTGGGATTTTTGGAGGGCAGTTTGAGGGGAGCTTATGAGTTGAAATGAAATTAATCCAGAGAGAGAAACTGTGCTTCAGGAAAGGCAGCACCCAGCTCTCACCAGGAGCCTGCCTAAAGACACCTCTCAAGGGTGAATTGTGGGCACAGTTTCTCCTTGCATTTTCTCCTTGCAGTTTCTCCACTGCTCCATTTGCACATCCAGACAGCAGAGCAGAGGCAGAGTGTGTGCTTTGTGCTGGGCTGACTTATCTGTCCTTGGCAACTCCTGCTGGAGTAGCAGGAACTCTGTGGTCTTAGCATCCTGCTGGTGTTCAGTTCAGTGCTGAGACACAGATTCAGCAGCTTCACTTCCTGTGCTGGCCTGAAACCACCATGATCACCACAGGCTTATCCTAAACAATCTCTGCTCCCTAAGCATGAAACAGAAGGCCAGCAAGGTGGGACCTATGTTGACCCATGCCAATGCCTTGTACGCGGTCAACAGAAACTGGTCCAGTGTGTTGGCAGGAGGTCTGAGGGGTGAGGACTGCCAACTCCAAACTAATGCAGCCTCATAAATGTTATCTAAAATTCACTGAGAGGCAAATGCAGCCTTCCTAACTTCTAACCAAGAGCTATGACCTGGAGAAGTACACTTGATCAAACATGTTCAAACAGGCAAAATGCACTACAAGAGTGATGCACAAATGGGTAGGACCTTGCTGCCTCTCTGCCCAGAGCATCACTGGACTGAAAAATAATATGTATATGGCTCATGAGAAATGTATGTACAGCTGGGATGATTTAAGGGGATTGGTGCTCTAAGCATCACCCTCTCCAGCAGTGACAAAGATGAGATGCATCAAAGGTGGTGGTTAAAGCCCTCTGAGGGAAACAATTATGAAATGAGCTGACCTGGATGCAGATTTCTTTGCCTGTGAGCTGAGAGAGAAGGCTTAAGCAGGAATTTTATATCCCTTTCAATCTTGCTTGTATTTAATCTTTGCTAATGCAGCTTGAAAGCACTATGAATGTTTGTCCAGCCCATTTCTGGGCTCCTGGTTTCAGGGCATGTTGACTTCTGCAAGGCTTTGGGTGAGTGGTAGATCGAAAGAAGGAAAGGAGAGCACATATGGTCTCTTGATGTGGACATTGGTAAAGCAATAGTCTTAAAAACTAGCTCAGACCTCAGAGCATCCTCATTCTTTCCTGCTCTTGCATTCTTTTTTAATATTTCTTGTTTGGATGAAATATGACAACCTTACCCTTAAGCCTGGATCTGGACTTTCTTTACACATCCTTTTAGTGCTCTGACAACCTAAATAGATGTTAAATACAGCTGTTCCCATACATAAGCCAGTATCTGTAATTCTCATCAACAGGGTTGAGCACTTCTGAAAATAAAGTTACCCCTTTCAGATGCAAAGACTAAGATCTTGCAGCCTCTGTTTAGGCACCTAACTCTGATAAATGATGCCCTATACGCTGAAACCCCATTAATTTTACAATTTATTTGTGCCTGTTACTGGATGATGCAGAGGGTGCTGTGAACTGGAGTCTTCTTCGATGCTTTACAATAAGGTACAGGCAAATAGAGATCTTTGGAACATGTGTTTGCTGGCAGGGATGCTCAGTGCAGCAGATGTCTGTGAAACCTCGAAGAGCAAGGCTTAGGGATGGAGAAGCTGTGTCCCAGAGGGGTATAGATCAGAAATTCCTGACTGCTCAGGAACTGGACTGTTCTGTTAATTTTATTTTCCATTTCATTTATCTGTCACTGGGATTTGGCACCAGCTGGTTGTTAGCCGTCCCGTCCCTTCACATCCCTCTGAGTACGCTGCATTTTTGTCTGGCTCTGTAAGCTACTCCTGTCTAAGCTGTTGCGGACAAAGAGCCTTCTCCTGTGTGCTCTGGCTCCAGTTGTTCCTTTTCTAGCCCTTCCTGCCTCGCTGCCAGTGAATGAATGCAGCCCTGTAAAGGCAGGTCAGACATGGAGATTTCTTCCAAGCTCATTCTGTCATGGTTGTGATAGTCATCTTTGTGCTAGAAAGCTCTTTATTTGTTCCATCGCATTTTTCCTAAAGGATTTGATAGGCTGGTGTTAGCACATCCATCAAAGTACTGAAGCCCTAGTGCTGAGTAGTTGGACTAGTGAATGGTAAATAAATCAGTCCAAGACCCCTGTGTAAGATCTGCTGTCTCCTTAGGGCAGAGTGATGTTGGACTAAATCTTGCAGAACTGGCACAGTGCACATAGGTAGAAGACGAAATGGGTGTAAAAGACCAAGAAAACCTGGAGCAAAACTGTTCTAGGCCATGGGGCAAGATAGCTATTTGTCAGTATACTATTGGAAGAAAATGTAATTGTTGGACAGATGGCCTAGGAGGAGTGTATGGATTTGTGATTCCATCCATCTCTGATTAAAGAGTTGACGCTTATCCTAAGGTATTTGATAGAAATGCATAAAAGTTATTGTTGTCCTGGGGGGAGAATGTTCCATTTGACTTTTTTTTAAAGATTGTTTTTGTAAGCTAATGCTTTTACCAATGTGAACCATGCCATGACATGTATGCCACAACAATTGACTGCCTCATAAGTTTACTGAAGAATTTATAGAGTTAGTGAGTTGTTTTATCTGTCACTTCAAATAGAAGAATTACGGGCTCTGTCTTGCCCAGCTGGGAAGAAACTTAATGCTGACTCTGGATAGTTTTTGCACTACAGTTTATTGGTGGTGTGCACTTTATCTTAGACATTTGTTTTGTCCCTACCTGTTCAGAAAAGTATTTTGATCTTAGTCCTCTAGCCTTTCTCTCTTCTGAGAAACTTGACCTTTACTCTGTCAAACTGTTTCTTATGAGAAGGGAGCAGTGGGGAGGTGCTGGTGGCACCAGGCCTGGGTAGAATGGGTTGCTCAATCCATCTGTCCATCCACCCCTCCGGGTGTTCCCCTGATAACTGGGCTCACCATCCTGTGCCCACTCCCTGCCTCCTGGCCAGATAAGCAGGTTTGACTTGTGTGGTATGGTTGTAAAACCACGCTGGGCTCTTGTCCTGACCTAGATAGTTGTGGTCATGCATGGGCTGCCCAAGAGGGACCCTCAGACAGTACTCCTGTATGTTTGCATACCTTATCCTTCTTCTCTTTTTAGATCATCCTTGTTGTAGTCTTTGCTCCTCACTTTCTCTACCCCACTCTGTTTTCAAAGAAACAGCCTGCCCCATTTATGGTTTTCCCATGGGTCCCAGTTTTATGACACACATCATACTAAAATTTGCTATTTCTGATACTATTCCCTTGATATTTTTAACCCTAACTGGTATTATTGAGATAGTTGCCCAGTGTTGCTGGCCTTTCAGTGGGTATGCTAGCTAAAGAAGTGAGTGGTTGAGTGCTCTAACATCTCTGCTTAATACTGAAATGCTTGAGTTCAACAACAGAGAGGTGAGCTCTTCAAAGGTGCTCTGAGTTGGCCCATGTCTACTCTGAATGATGTTGGTGCTGACAGAGTGAAATGAATACTTTAAAAATGCTACCTGACAGTGCACTTGAAGGGATTTCATGTTCCTTCTGCTGTTTTTTTCTCTGAAAGGTAGATAAGCTTTGTTTATTTTGACTCTACAGGGAGAAGCACTTGTGCGGGATAATGACATATCGGCTCATGCCCAGAATGTTGCCAAGGCCAAATATGAATTTTTATTTGGCTTGGAAGAAGAGAAGCCTTCAGGAATGGGTAAGTGCTATTTATTACTATTGTGTGGAAAAAAAAATCCTTTAAGCCACTCAGGAAAGTTGCAGAAGCTGCCTGCTCTCTTAATGACCCCATGAGGGCTCGCTCACTCTGCTATGCTGCCCTTCACAAATACCAGACCAAAGGATCTTGCTGGTTTAACCAGAAGATGACAGTGGTCCCCTGTCATACTCCTCCCTTTCGTTCTGGTTCATGGGGGCTACCATCATGCGACAGCAGGGACTCTAGTGCTGGAGACACAGTGGTGGAGGGAGTCCCTTCACTTCCCTGCAGTGGAGTTGTTTCAGCCACGAGTTCTGCAATTGCACATGCTGAAACATGGCCATTTCTGCCTGGAGGTTCTTCCAGAAATGCCCTTCGTGGTCTGCATGCTGCTTTTTCTACAGCTAGAGGTAGGTAAGATTTTAATTTAGATACTTGAGGTGGTACCCAAACTGCTCTGTCCTTTGTAGTCAGTAATTCAAGAAGTCCAGGTGCGATATCTAATGTTATGCCTATGGATCTGTCTTGTTGCTATTGTCTTCTTGTAAATACAGGGCATTTTCTACCTTTTCAGAGCACAGTTTTAGACGAAAATAAATGTAGTTGTTGTACCTATTCCGCTTGTCTCATCAAAATTATCAACAAGCCCTGCCCTCTTTGCAAAAGCATTTCCTCAGGTTGTTCTCTTTGTAGCGCGATCCTTTTTAATTGCAGTCTTTCTAGAATGTCGCTTAATTGAAGAAGACTCCCTTCTTGCCAGAAAAGGGTAGCACTTTGTTCAGAAACAAACTGTGTAGGCTCCTCCACTTCAGTAAGAAAAGGAGAAAAAAAAAGAATAAAAAAGCAGAACTGGAATATGGAAAATGAGAATACAGTTTCTTCCCAGATTTTATAAAGTTTGGTCTTCCACTTGGGAAATCCTAATTGCAAAGTGGAAAAAATCCAAATTTACGAAAAGGGGGAAAAAAAACCCAAAAAACCAAAACCAAGAGGTCCTCATTTAAGAATTTTAAAAACTTTTCCAAATTGCCACAAAATGTGTATCAGATTATTACATGAATCATGATGACCTCATTTCTTGCTTGGAAAGACACAATATGAGAGCACTGTCAGCAGGCATTGGTACAAATCCAGAGATTGGTATTAAATAAAGTATGCTGTGTCTATTAAGTCCAAGTGAATCTATTGTTATTACCAGCCAAAACAATTAGCAAATATGACAGGTATTCCGAGCTAAGTACTGAGCCCTAAAATAAAGCGTGGCAAAGATTAAGCCATATACATTGACTTTTGTGCCTAATTCTCTGTATTTTTCCTGTGCTGCTTCTTGCCTTGTTTCTGGTTCTTCTTGCCTTGTTTCCAGATCTCCTCCTGTTCCTTTATTAATGAGAAACTACCATTAGGGGCTAACAGTTAGCAAAATGGGAATGATTTCAAGCAACCCTCACAGGTGGGTTTGTGAATATTTAACAGTGGTTAACATGTAATGTTTGTGAATTGTACCCAAAAACTGAGTGACATTGTGCCTGCCCAGACTGGCCTCATGCTGTCACAGATAAATGCATCCTCCTCCTCTTCCTTCTCCTCCAAGCTGTTTGACCACTGTGGATAAATTAGAGTTTTTCTGCCCCTTCTAGTTTTTTCTTCAAGCAAGCAGGTTTTAATGGCTTATTAACTGGAGATGAATGAGGACAGGGTGACTGAGGGGACAGTAGTACAAACCCAGGGCTTTGTGCACCGAATCCTGACATATGTCAAATATGTCATGACATATGCTTTTGGGGAAGCAGCTATGCTTGAAAGTCTCTCTGTCCTTTTCTGTGTCAGATGAGAAGGGAGAAAACACCACCAAAAATCCAAATAAACATGCTACTTTCTGAAGTTTCCTTTAAAAGAAAGAAGATGTGTTTTTTAGGGGTCAAAGTATGAAGTATTTCAAGCAAATGAATGACAGGGGCAGGGCCAGGAGAAACGCTGGTGTTTAAACTTGATCAAGTGAACAACTTGTCAGTGTGGGCAGTTAGGCTGAACTTTAATTTATCTAACCTAAAGCAGTTGACCCGTGCCGTGGCTGGCCTCAGAAACAACGTAGCATGTAAGCTGCTGAACGGCTTAATTACTACTGCCTTCTGGTTTATCCTTTCTCTTTCGGCCACAGCCATGTTACTGCAGCCCTGCTGATGCTGCTGAGGGTATACATGTCTTGGTTGAGTACACTTGAATCAGACAAGCCAATTCACAATGAAGGAACAATAATTGGGAGCCACTGTGGCAAACACTTCTGTTTAGCCAGGTGGGAGATGGCAGCCTTTGTTAATAAGCTCCCGTGCTGATTTTTACCTTCCAGGTTGAAGCTGCTGGGCATTTTCAGATGAGAGGGGGGAAAATAAAAAGTTAGATTGCTTTAGAAGAGGTGTTTCATCAATGATATTCAAATGCTAATAAAGCTGTCACATGTAAGACATTTTCTCTCCTTTGCTGTCTTCAGTCTGGTTTTGTCTGGGATATTTGTGATCACTGATACCCTAACGTGCTCTTGTCTTTAATGTGTGATGCCTCATCTGGTTCCTCTCCTCTTTCGTCCATTGCCCATCCTCCTGCCCTGGATGCATTACTCTGAGCAGAAGCAGTCCAAGCCCCCGGGACCTTTGTGTTGTGGGAGGGTTTGGGACCACACGTGTCCCTGCAGACCCGTCCCACTGTGGGAGTGGGGAGGATGCACCACACATGTCCACGTGCCCCTGCACAGCCTGGCCATCTTCCTTGGTGAAACCCCAGCCTTCTGCCTTCCAGCAAAAGAAAATGTTTTTTAGAAACTGAATTTAGCTGGGTTGGACAAGACCTCTTCTCAGACTCACTCAAAGGGCGCTTGTTGTATGTGGAAACATACATTCCTCCTCTGGAAACAGCCGTGGAAACAGTGATCTCTATTGAGCTGACTTTTCTTTAGGCTTGGCTGTGCTATGGGCCTGATTTTTATGACTTAGCTGTTAATACATTTAAATACCAAAAAGAAAAAAAAAAAGTAATGGCCACATGACTTAGTCTTAAAAGTGCTTCCTTGGGGAAAAAAGTGGGGGATACTACAAAATAATTCCTTACGTAAACACGAAGGCCAAATACCCCATAATTCCTGTTATATGAGAAAATAAATCCAAGACCGTTGTTAGGAAGAAAATAGCTTCTTAAGATTAATAAACAGTCGTTTCTCTGATGCTTCTGAGAGGAGAAAGCTTTCATCCCTCCTGTGTACTAGAGGTTTAATCTCATCCTTCACAAAAAGGCCCTGTACAAATACTGCCTGTGTTGCTATGCAAATCTGGTCTTTCCCAACAGCTGCTGGAAGAAGCTTGGTTTTGAATTCCTGGTGAAACAAATAGCTTTTTGGAAAGCCTGTCACTTGCTGTTTTGTGTTCAGTGAGGTGTCATGAGGCAACTGAGCTCATTTAACAGCTTGCTTCTGCCAAAAGACATGGTCCCAGACACACGCTGCCACGGATTGTCTCATACTAGTTCTTGTGCTCATCTGTGTTCTTAGCAAGTTCAAGCCAGCAAAAACTGAGTAACAAAACCCCCCAAAATAATGCCAAAAGAACAATTCTAAAAAAGGGCTTATTTTCTCCTGGCAATGTGTGCTGAATCACCTTTGCAAGGGTTCAGACAATGCCAGATCTGATACGTGAAAGAAAATTAAACACATACTTTGACCCATGCAACATACCCATTCCTGAAATAGAAACAGAAATGATTGCTTTTGTTATCAAATTTCTAGAACTTGTTTCAAGAGCAGAGAAAGAATACAATCAATGGCTGCTATTTTGTAAAAATGAAGCCTTTTCAGGGTTCCTAAGCTGCTGATTTAAACAGCTTTGAGAAAATTATCCCAGTATCTTTGTGTAAAGTGAACATCACTGACGTACTAGGTTGTCCTTAATCGCCTCACTTGTTTGCTCTGTTACTTCAAGGCACGCCTGTCCAGCTCTGCTACATCCTCCTGGCATTGCATGGAAGTGGCACCTTCCCTATCCTCACTGTATGAACTGTTCTTAGAGCAAAGGCACTCATTACATTGTTCTCATGATAGCCCAGACTGCTGACTGTAGTCTTGCCCAGTGCTCTAACCCCATTGCTTTCCATTTTGAGGCACCACCCTTTGCCATGTTTTCATCTCTTGCTCTTTCCATCTCCAGGCAATCCTGAAAGTCTGAGTTCCCTGGTCTGGTATCTTCCTCTGCAGTTCTGCATTCCTTAAAAGGTGCAAAACTGCATTTTCTGAGGGTTAGAGAACTGCCTGATTTTCACATTAATTTTGCTTAATTACGGTGAAGGACTGGCACATCACATGTCCTGCAACATTTATCAGGAACACACACAAGGCTGGAATACAGAAAGCTCAGAGCTGTGGCACCCCTCTCCCCTATAATTAAAATTCCATCATCCTGTTGTGCATATTTGACTTTATTAGCTTCTTGCTGTTGTTTTTGTTTCTAGTGTCCCACTGCATTTTCTGACACACAGAAGACCTGCAGGAGTTTTTAAATCATAGTGTGTAATCAATGGTTTTCTCCTCAGTATCTCTGATGTTCGGCATTGCTGATTGGCAATGATGCAAAAAGTAGGTTAACTTTAAAATTTAAGTCTCCCGAGGTACTGTATTAGAAGGTACTTTTACAGTTGAGTTTGTGCCCTGTAGGAAGTGATTACCTCTTTGGCTCCAGCATGTTCACTGGCCATGATGAGTCCTCTTTCACTCCAACATGGAGTAAACCAGATCATTTTGGACGCTCTGAAGAGCAGCAAGCTCTTACAGTGCTGTCAGAAGAGAACTGTGCACATGGAAAAATAAATGCTGGTGCAGGACGACAGGTTCCATTGTGTTCTGCATCTTGGCTGCATGAGGTGGAGCTGTCTTGCGATCTCCTTGAATTTCTCACTCCCGCTTCCTGGGGCTGGGAGAAGCAGAGGCATGCTCTGGAGCTGTCAGGTGTGGTGTGATGGATGGCTGGGTTTCCAGTCCAGAGGAGAGGAAAACTGAAGGGGGCACAAGGCATTATGCTAAGCATCTTGCTCCACAGGAGGAAATTGTATGTCTTGTGACCTGCACTTGAAAGCTGAATAGTTCAAGTTATCATAACCTACAGCTGTAGGGAGGAGATTACCACATCCTCGGCTTGCTAAACAACAGAGTTGTTTGAAGGCCAAGGGTTTAGTACAAATAATCGTTAAAACATGGGCTGTTTGTTTATTCTTTTTTAAAGGCGCAGAATTAAGCACTCAGAAGTTAGGAAATGCCAGAGTGAAGGCACTAACTGCCTCCCTTGTGTGGGCTGTTGGCCGAAGCTGAGAGCTGTGCTGATGTGAGCACACAAATATTTGGGGACCTGGTGATGCTGGCAGTCCGTCAGTGTCTGGCCACATCAGATGCTCTGAGTACACGTGGCACAGGCTGAATTTGGCTGAAGCTGGCAGGACTCAGCAACACTTTCCTGGATGCAGTCAGGTTATCCCCTTCCATCAGGCAGACAGAAAATGGGGCATCCAGATCAGTGGGCACAAGAGGAGAGGCTCAGCCAGCTGACTTGCCTGGCTGTAGGCAGGTACAGTGGGGCACAGCTGCATTTCTACCTGTCACCACGGCCTCCTCTCCTCTCATCAGCTTCAGCCCCATCATCTGGTGAGATCTCTAGCACACCAACACAAACCTACTGTGCTGTAGCCTCGCTTCATTTCTGAAGCTTTCTGAAGGAAATGATGCACGTTAACTTGCTGCTGATCATGCACATGGAGAAGGCATTTAAATAAAATTATGTGGGTAGATGCAGTTCTGGCCTGGTATTGCGCTGAAAAACTGTAACACAGAGTACAGCACGTATTTTTCCTATTCATAGTTCACTGCTTTAACAAGTACCTTCTGCCTTAGATCTCTGCGTTGTTTATTTAACTCTGTCCAGCTTCCTGAGGAAGGGAGTCTCATTCGCTGTGAGAGCCTGCTGAAAAGTTACTATGCAATGTCCAGCTGCACCTTTAGCAGCAAATACTTGGAGCCTGGGAGATGCACATGTCCTTCTGTGTCCTATTTTTGTTTTAGCTGGACGCATAACTTGATATCCATCTCCTAGGATGCTTTAAGAACTGCCTAGCAAGCCTGCTCTTAACTTGGTTAATTGGTCCCAAACCCTGAAATGCAGCAAAAAACATCCTTTTCTGCAGGTGTGCCTAGTTTCTGGATCTACAAAAATCCAGCGTTTCTGAGATCTTTGCTTAGGAGTGAGGAATTTTCTAAGCCATTTTTTCTTGCTCAAAGCAACTTTCCCAGGGTTTTGAAAATACATTATTTCAAATACATAACATTAATTACAAGTGAATTTAGAGAGGCTGTAAAGTCTTTGTAGATGCTGAAACTGTCAAAGCAGCTGTGAGTTGTCACTGCTTCAGAAGTTTGTTCTTTAGGTGAAGGCTCTTATGGAGCTTTTAAAGTAATTCTTGCTAATCACTGTGTGTATCTACACTTAAAAAATCACCTGTTAGCTGCTTCCTTTATAAATCACAGCAGCAGAAAACCAGAAAATTTCAGATTCTTTTTGGATATTGTTTACATTTTGAGTTTAAGACTTTTTACAAACATAAGTCTTAAACCACAACTTGAGATTCTCACAACCATATCATTCCAGAGTGCGGGACTTTAAAAAAAAAAGTGCATTAAATATTCTAAGACCCACTTGCACTTTTATGTCAGGAAAAGGAGTCCAGATACTCCCTTTGTATTCCCTCCTGTTCCTGCTCATGCTAGCAGCTGTTCCACTCTACCATTTTGCTTTCCAGGGTAATGACTCTTGGGACTGAGCTATCTCACTCACCATCTGTGGCCCATACAGCAATTTGTAGTGGATAATCCCTCACTCTAAATCCTCTCAGCACGTGCTGCATGTTAGTTTTGGACTTTGTCCTGTTTTGAGCTTGCCATAGTCCTGTGAGTGACTGTGGCAAGGTGCCATCCTTCTTGCAACCAGGGGAAGGGTACAGGGCTCTTTGGAGGACACTTAATTCAGTGCAGTTGGGGTTACGCAAGTGATCCCAAACCCTGTTTACCACTGGGAATTAGTTAAAATCTGTGGGGAAAAATATGCAACCAAATCAGAGCATTGCTTGCATAAAGCCTTCCATCAGGAATAGGGTTAGAACTTGTGCAGTTGTAAAAAAAAACCACAGAAACACTCAAAGAGGCACAAAGTGACCCATGTATTTTACATGCTTTCTAAATGGTCACTGCTTTCTAAATGCACAGGATTTACAGTCTTACCCTAGCAGCTTTTCTCACTCTGTTTTCCAAACCAATGACAACTCGGGCATCACATCACTACCAGACTCCAGGGCTGGGACTTGGCTCGTGGAGAGATTCATGACAGATTTACCTAGCATGGGCATTGCTGTCCTGTGGCAGACTGAAGGTTCACCTAGCACAGCCTCTGGTAGCCCAGGACCCCCAGAATTCAGGGAACTATGGAAGAGCTGTGGTGAGCAGTACCTTTTAGAGAATCTCTTGTAGTGTGCAGCAAGCTGTGGATGTACGATTTCCTGAGCACCACACTGCCCCTGGATACTTGCAGGGGGATTATTTTTTGCCCTGAGCCACTTAGTTTAATTTCAGGGTAACCCTGAGCCACTGGCTGTCACACCACTGTCTGGCTGTTCAGGCATGGTGACTGCAAAGAGCACACTGCCTGTGCATGCTCTTGGGCTCTGTGCCAAACCTCCCAGTGACCACAGCAGGGACTCCCTCTGGTTGTGTTTTTGGGGTGAAGGATCTCAGCCAACAGTCAGTTTTTCTGTGTGGGCCCTGCTGTACCTCTGTTCCCCTCTACCTTCCCTGCGTGTTTGCTAAGGCACAGAGGCATTTCACCAGGACTTATTTCTAGGCAACTGTCCCCAACCTCTTCCCTCTGCTTCCCTCTCGCTTTCACTCAGCTTCCCCATTTCCACCAACTTGTTGTTTTTACATAATGCCACTGTAACTTTAGACAGGATGAAGGCCTGGCTCCGCTTCTCCTTTTTGGAGCAAGCAAACTGCCCAAAAGCCTAGAGTGTCTGCAAGCCACAGAAAATCCTGCACCCAGTCTGGTGTGGATGTTTGCAGTCCAGTTACAAAAGCCCCGTGTTTGCATTATGTTAATCCTCTGGCTTTGGCTGTGCTGGCCAGGCAGGACCTATCGCAGCATGGAGAATGACATCATTTGGAAAAAGGGCTGCTGCACAAGGCTGCCAGAGGCTGTGCAGCATCCCTCCCCTTTTATAAGGGATGGCTGCTCCATCTCAGCAGGAGCAGGCTGCTTTATCAATTGGAATAGTTTTAGTGACCGTAGAAGTTTTAACATGATGCAGTGCAGGACAGGGAGATATGTGTAACCCTCCTCTTTGGCAGGCTGCACTAGTGATGTAATACCATAAATCCTGTGATCTGTTCATTAAACTCTGTCACCTCGAGATTTGTTTCATCTTAATGCATGCATTGTTTTTTACTTGCCGTAATTTGCCTTTTTTCCAAGTAGTGGCAAGAAATACCAGGAAAGCGTAACTGATACAATGCTGCATGCAAGCTCACCCACGTGCTACTTGTGATCGGCGCAAGGAGCTGCGGAGAAATAAAATGCAGGATGACTGGGCTGCTTAGTGAACGCTTCCAGCTCACTAATGCTGAAATGCCATAAAGCATCCTGCGTTCCGAAACCAGCACATGACTCTCAGCATCGCCATTCTGCCCGATTCTCCCCTTATGGATGCAGCTACAAAAACGGCAGCTAAGCACAGACGTATCCCTGGCATGCTGTCAGGCAGCCTTGCTGGAGGAAATTTTTTTTTCCCCCTGCAAGCTGCCAAGGTGGACTCCTTAGCTCCTGCGATAGACTGAATGAGACTGCAGTTCCCCCATCAGTTTCATAATACTCAGAAAGCATCCATTTACATCATTGTGTGCAGTGCAGGGCAGCAGCTGCCAGGAAATTTGAAACTATTTTGATTCCAGTTGACTAGAACAGCAGCAATTGAATTAGCTGGTATCGCTATAGATAAACTGATGATCTGTGCATTTTATTTCTTTGACCAATGGGTAACTGCTGGAGCTACAGTAACCTCTGTGAGTAAGGAGACTGTTCAAGCAAATATATCTAATTTCTCGAGCTAGATAATATATATATATATACTGTATAGAGAGAGACACTCACACCATTCTTTTCTAAAATGTGCCTGTAAACAAAATGTCTGTCTATGCTTTTAACTTGTGTTTTGCTTCCTAGAATTTCCTTTTATTATGCTGTAGACAAGCTTGCTTGACATGGAATGGTTATTTACTTATGAAATATCATATCTATGCCTGATTTAAGTCATTAATTCTTTCAACCTCTAATCATCAGAAAGGCTGCCAAATGCTGTTAGGTTATATTTGCCCGGTCTCAGTTTTCTAGTCACTCACCCCCTTTCTATTTTACCTTTTTCCTTACACATTTCTTTCTTTTCTTGCTCTCCTTTTTTTTTTTTAATTGTTGAAAGAAGCCACCTTCAATGCAAAGTAGAAATTTGTGTTACCTGAAAGTGTGTGTCCTTTCTTTGTTTGTTTGGTGATGGGTATTTTTTTTCCCTGCGCATCTTCAGTGCAGTCCTTAAATTTTGTTGTTGTCTTTCTAGCCTTGTTTGTAATGCAGTCATATTGGGGGATGGGGTTGGACAGGATATGCCAGTAGCTGCAGCAAGACATGATGCTGTGGTGGTGGATGGGAATAAGGGAGGAGTTTCCCTTAAAGAGCTCAGGCTCCCCTAAGCTCTTGTACCTGAAATAGCTCTCTGAGCAAAGGGAAAGGCTTTGCAATTTTGGAAGAGGGGGGCGGATTGGTTGTGGTTTACCTCATGAAACAGAGACCTTGGCAGTCATGTGCATGGTGGTACCTAACATAATGGCAACAGAACACTGCTTTCATGCCATATATGATTTTTTTTTTAATCAGACAGAGAGTTAGGCAATATTCCTGCATGAAGGCAAGAATCCCACTGACTTATGCTTGCATACGGTGTCAGCAACAGCAGCAGTCTGTCCAGAGCAGGGCTGCTGACATATCACTGTAGAAAAGGCCTTATATTTCTACTGTGATAATGCTACTCTCTTGCCCAGATGAACACAGCTTGCAGGTGTGACAGAGTGGAGTACCTGTCAGCACTTTCCCTCCCCTTGGACATCTCTCTGTGCCCACATGTGCGGGTATGTGCTCTGTATGTGTATGCTCTGTATTCTGGAGCCTGATGGGCTTGCTGAAGGGTAAAGTTTGCTTGGGATGAAGTTCAAGGGGAGAAGTAAATCAGAAACTTGCTCAGGATTTCTTTCTGCTGTCAGCAGTGGCTGTCGGTGGCAGACGGGGACGCGCAGCAGTGCATTTAGCATTCACCACGAGATATAAGGCCCCCTCTGTTTCCCTCGTGTTGGTTCAGAAGCTAAGATAGCAATTAGCAGAGACGAGCCTGGCCCCTTGGCAAGGTCTGTGTGCAGTGCCTTGTTAGGGCTTGGCCTCCGGAGCACACTGGCTGCCTCCCAGCCCCACAGGAGGCCGGGGGCCAACGCTCCGGGCTTCCTTCCAACAAGGCGGGATGTGAGTGAGGCACGGTGGTCCCAGCTCTTGGGGCACTATGTATTGCCTTTCTTCAGGCAGGGCAGCCAGAGAATGTAGTCCATGCAGTGGCCTGGCCGAGTGTTGTCCCACAGTGCTGAGGGCACACACTGAGTGTGTGAGTGGACAGTGAGCACTCACTGTTGCTGTGAGTAGATGTGTCCACCAAGAAGGGTTTATGTTAGTATCTATAGTGACAGGCTCCCTATCAGTCCTCTCCTAAGAAATCCCACCTCTAGACCGTGCTGAGAGAGCAGAAAGCACTAAAGCTTCTACACTAGAGTAGACCAGGGTTGTGGGATGAGAAAGCAGCTTGGGGTTGCTTGCTTGAGTTGTTCTGGTGCAGTTGTAAGGGTGTTGTAACCACACAGCATCACAGTCATATGTGAGTCTGTCCTGGCAGAAGTGTGCCACAGGGGCAACCTAATGAAAAGTGTGGGCTTGACATGCACCCAAGCAGTGTGTAGCTGAGCTGTGTGCAAAGGAGGCTGTTTGTCTGCTTCTTCAGACACTTAGGAAAAGCACTGTGGGTGCACCCACACCTGTATGCTGGAAATCTTATAATGAAGATGAGCTGGTGATGCAATTGTGGATAGGGCATCCTTGCTCCTCACAGCTCCCTTGGACCTTACAGCAGAGAAAAGTCCCCTGCTTTGTCCAGTCACTGTCCTCAACAGCAACCAACCATCTTGGTGAAGCTGAATTTTTGTTATATAGTAATTAAGTCAATGGCATGGAGACATTTGGAGATCCTACTGGGGAAGATTCTGAGGCTTGGCAGGGTCCAAGACTCACTTTGATCCTGCACCACGCCCAGTGTGCGATAATTCCCCTGTGGCTAGATATACTGGCAGGTGTGAGCTTCTGCTTACCTTAACAAGCCACTGGCACATAGGTAGCCACATTAATGCAGTTCTGAACTTGCGTTAGATTATCCTCTCACCTTGAACTCAGCCTATCATTAACCACAGCTACATGGCTTCTGCCTCAGAAACAGACTTGTGGCCAGCCTGCTCGGAGCAGAGGTGGGGATCAGTTTGCAATGTAGCAACTAGAGACGCACCTTGGGACCAAACCATCCAAACGCAAGTTGGTGTCTGCTGTCTGGTTTCAGAGCTGTCACCCTTCATGCTTTTCAGAGTAGGTGTTTGCGTCTGGCCACCCTGTAGTTTGATTTAAAACTCCTTTATACTCCAGGCCAGGGTTTTTTTCCAAACAAGTGGGACAAATGCAGCTGTTGATGGTTGGTTTTTTTGTTGTTGTTTTGGGGGTTTTTTCCCCTCAAAATCTCAGTTCTTCCTCGGGCTGTGATGTAAGGTGGCCAGTTATCTGTCATTATGTGATCCCTGAGGTCCCTCCAGACAGATGGTTCTTTGTTACCTCTCAACAATGGGAGCCACTGGCTGCTTGGTGCTTGGAAAATGGTATCATCCATTTTTGTTCCTGCTTTGTTTACATCAGTTGGAAAAGCAGCACAAGGAAGGAAGGGGTAGCAAGGTTTTTCTGCAGCAATGTATTTGCTGCAGTAGAAAATGTGAATTGCTTGGTATGCATCCATCACTGCAACATGACCTTCAGCTACCTGAGTTGTTAAAGGAAGAGGGTAGTGCTGGCAGAAAGTTGAATTGCTCATTAATTGCTTTGTAATTTAGCTAATTAGCTTTGTCAAGGCTGTAGAACATCAGGGGTGTGGCTGATTATCTTCCAAGTGTTTCACCTTTACAATTGCAAATTACCTAAAATCGTAAAACCGTCATGTGTGGTGTCTTTTTTAAGTAAAACCATAATGTGTGGTGCATGCTGTGGATGGATGTCAGACATCTGAACCTCTGCTTTCTTAGGCCTGTGTGCCTGGCCTGTGGCCTCAGACTGTTCATGAGCCGCTGGGACCTTTTCTGAAGTGTAGCAGACATTTCTGGCATTCCTTCCTCTGTAGTGCACACTCCCAAAGTAGGGCTGCCCAAAAACTTCTGTGTAAAAGCACCAGCTCCAGATAACTGCAGTATGAGAGCATGCAGAAGTGAGTTAAACTGAAGAGTATTTTCCCTGCAGGGGAGAGCGTTGTTACTCTGTTAGGAGTAGGCTGAGGAGGGAGGTCAGGCTTTTCACTTTGTGCATGCGGTAGCTAAATCCAGGATATCTTTCTTTTTCCTTTGCAGGTAGTGGCCGTGGAAGCAGCAGTTTGCCTCCTCATACCATCATCAATGAATTTCCAGAGTACGGCACTGTAGAGTCAAGCAGACAGGCACCATCGACGTACCAGGCCGGGCCTGTAACACACAGTCCAGAAAGACAGGACAGTCACCACTGCATCAGGCCCATTCCTCAGTGTGCAGCTCCTGCAGATAATATAAGGCCTGATGCAGGGGCACTGCAGCTTTGCACCCCAGAAGAAGGTGTGCAACCTGCGGGTAATCTGCCAGAGATTATGCAAATCTCTCAACAGCTAGAAGCAACAAAGGTGCGAGAGAGAGCAAATACTTCTCTCGATTCAGAGACGCAAATGGAAAAAAAGAGTGTTACTGGCAGCCAAAATGTGCAGGCAGCCAGAGAACCAGTTCCAGCAGGCCAAGAAAAACTCTCAGACATGCTTCTTCCATCTGAACGAACAGCTGAGGAAAAAAAGCATTTGATCGTAGAGAAAGATCTGGCTTCAATATGGGCTGGAGAAAAGCAGTCCGAGTCCTCACAAGCCATAAGTAATAAAGCAGAGGAGGTCCACGCAACTCAGGAACCAAGCTGTCACGGACCATCTGTGACAAACCTGGAAGCAGTCAGCAGAATGGAAAGGGAGACACGTTTTGATGAGTTTTCAGAGTACAGTCAAGGCAAAATGCAAACAGGTCCTGAGAGGAGGCTTGCTAAAGAGGCAGCTGTGAGTAAACATGTAGAATTTCAAGGTGTGGAGATTTTATGGCTGCAGAAAGCTGAGGAGCAGAGAAGAAAGAAACACTCACTGCTGGACTCTGTGTCTGTGGAGAGGAAGGCATTCCCTAAAACATCCAGCCACCCTGTGCCACCAATGGTCTCCCCAGGCTTGCTTTCCTCGCCAGACAGTGCGTGGAGTGAGGTCTCTGAGGACCCAAGGCTGGGACCTGCTGCCTCTGGAGCCACTCCTTCAGCAGTGTTCAATGAAAGTGGGAAGGAGGAAGTTTCTGTGAAGGACAGGAAGAACTGTGGTGAGGAGGAGAAGGCTATGCTTGCAAGAGGCCAGGCCAGGTGAGATGGTGCTAAGCGGGGAGCAGGGGTCAGGCGGGGTTTCTCTTTTTTAGGCATGTGGCTTGTGCCTACCTCTTAGGGAGCTAATGACAAGCAGCAAATATTTGTCTGCTGTCTCTGGTGGGTGTGAACAGTAGTGGTTTGTAGCTGGTGGTTGGCTAGTGCCTGAAGTTGGTACTGAAGCTACTCCACACCATCCTACTGAAGTTTGCGGTCCATCTCAGGATTTGAAATGTAAAAATCAGAAGTCTTGCTGTTTGCACAGTAGTGTCTGTGTGATGAAGCATCTGTTGCAGGTGTAGTTGGGATCTGGACATGTCACGTAATTAAATACAGTTGGCATGCAAGCCTGGCCATATGCACCTGAACAGATTCTCTGGTTTCAGACAGAGTTTGTGCAAGAACAGTGTGAGAACCTCTGAAAGGTTGGATAATAAAGACGTTTTATCCAGGGCCATGCAGATCATAAGAGGATAAATGCTGTGATACGCTGTGATGTGCTTTCTATATTATTTATCTATCTATCTATCATCTGTGTTTATATAATTTTAGCAATACATATTGGAAGAATGGTATGCTGCTTTGCATCCTGATTTGCTTGCTTTTCTTTCCTGATGCACCTTTCTGGCAAAGCAAAGGGTTCCACTGGTGCATTCTGAGCAAACCATGCACGCTCTGACCTGGAGAGGTGTTTGCTGCTGAGACTACAGGATCTCTACAAGGGAGGCTCTCCTGTCTTTGCACCTCTGGATCTGTGGAGTTTTGCTTTGGCTAGTGCATGGGATTACTTGGGCTGGCTACTCTAACCTCTGACTTGTTGAGGAGTCCCACAGTATTTGGTGCAGCAGAGAGAAGAAAACTCTCTGCAGGGGGATGCTATACCTTTCCCTGTGCATCAGCAAGCAGGCTGAGACTTCCCCTTTCAAATCTGGTTCTCCAAGCTCCATATATATAATTGCACTTCCTTGCCTTTGCATTTTGGAGTGATTTCCTTCAGCTTTTTGCTGAAGGCCCCAGTCCTAGGACTGCAGAGCTAGCAAATTACCCTTCGGGGCAGACGCTCCATCTGGATACACATCTCCAACATGTGCAGCCCCATGGCACAGCACTGGTGCTGAGATACATCTTACATGTTGTGCTTTTCTCCTTTGCGCATAAGCAGCTGATGTTATCTGTTAGACAATATTAGGCTGTCTCCCAGCCCTCTTCTTTTACCCAGAAAATTGCTTCTGTGTCCCCAGAGAGGGAGGTGGTGCAAGGTCCCTCATAAAGAGAGGTGGTGCAAGGAGAAACCAGCATTTTACTTGCAGTGCCCTCTCCTGCACAAAGCTGCATTGACCTTTGTCCTCAGAAAGGTGGAAGGTTTGCCCAAAGTCTAAACCTTGTCCCCAAGCTGAAATGAGCTGTTTCTGGTTAATTTGCAGGATGGTGGAGGAGGGGGAAGCAGCTGCAGGAGGATATGAAGATTTCCTTGGGCAGAGGCACTCTGACGTCTCCACTGATCTGTACAGCTCACAGTTTGAAAACATCCTAGACAATGCATCTTTATACTACAGTGCGGAGTCGCTGGAGACATTGTACTCGGAGCCCGATAGCTACTTCAGCTTTGAGATGCCACTCACTCCCATGATCCAGCAGCGCATGAAGGAGGGTGGACAGTTTTTAGATAGGACATCAGCCTTGGGGCAGACAGATGTCCCTGACAGGGAGGTGAAGGGATGTGGTGAAGGCATCGCCAATGGCTTAAGGGATGCAAGTGAAACACTCTTCAAAGGAGATGTCACAGAAGTCCCTCATCTGGAAAGGTAAAAGTAGTGTGTGAGCTTTCTGTGTCCCTGCTGATTTTTCCCCCGTCTCTGTTTACTTCAGTGTACTGTTACGGAGTGTAGTCTTGCCTCTTTTAACACTGCAAATTTTCTACAGAGAATAGTTTCCAGGGTGACTGCGGGAGACAAATGAGCCATCCAAACCTGCCATTCATAAGAAAAGTGCAAATTTACATTATGGAGGTTTATTAGGCAATGCTGATGTGTTGATAAAAGTCTGTCTGGTACTATGACATCTCTGGGACTTGTCCCTGGAGTTACTGGTTACAAATGAACCTTGTTCAGCTCCCGTTCCTACCTGAATTTATTGGCAGCAACTTTAGCAGTGGTAACACTTTGTGTACACAAATGGGTTGTCCAAATGCAGTTTGTGATATGGATGTTCAAGATGTGTCTCTGGGCATAGCTTTTCCTTTCTTGAGGCCAGTGGGAGTTTTGAATATTACTTCAGCTGGGATGGGATTTTGCTCCCACCACATTCACAGGTTAGCTGCTTCTTTTCGTTTGTGCACTTACTGAAAGGAGCGAGCGTTGCAAAAATGTTAATAATTTCTGTTTAGGTAAAGGGGGAGATGAGAAAACCTATTAAAAGAAAGAGTCATGTGAGAAGCAAAAACTAGGCTAAGTGGTCAGAAAATACTGTACAATTGTAGAAATTCAGTCTATGTGCAAACGTTTCTCATGGTGTGCTGTCAGAGAGAGTGGGGACAGTGAAAGGCAGCCACAGATGAAGTGGGAGGTTGAGTTAGAAGCAGAGTGGTGAGGGTGCAACTCACCTGCAAAGTGGTGAAAGACCTTGTGAGTGACAAAGATGCCTCTGGTCTCCACCTTCCAGGGACAGGATGTTATCTAAGAGTCCTTGGACGATTCCCTTAGATGGGACTAGTCTAGTTCAAGCTTTCCTAGGAGTAAGGCTGGGAGATCTTTTATCTGTTTTATTTCTTTTCTGCTAAAATGAAAGAAGTCCTTTGAGCAGAAGTAGTTTTGCTAACTTTATGGATTAAGGTACAGTTTGCTCTTAAAACAACTGGCAGAAGGACTTAGCAGTTTAAAATATTATTCCCTCTATCATACAGTAAAAAAGGTGTTTAAACCTTGTGCATGCATGGTGCCTACCAATAGGCAATAAGTGACTGCTAATCTGCAGTAACCTGAATGGAGCCAGAAACAGAGATCAGTCCTGAGACCTGCAGCTCCTTCTTTATACCAAAACCAAAGACTGACATAGAACTGGACAGTGGAGAACAAGCAGTACATTCAGGTCCTGATTCTGTTACCCTGTAGTTGCAGCATCTAGTATCTAAAAGATACTGTCAAGGAAGGCCCACACTGGCTCATCAAGACAAAAATTATCACAAAGACAAGGTGTGCTTTGATGAGTCACATCAGGTGCCTGCCTAATGTGGATTTCACTTGGAATTAATTTTAGTTTAGGTTTGCAGCCATACTGATAAACCAGCAGTAGATTTTTAAATTCTTTTTTCCTCACTTAATTTAAAAAAGGAAAAAAGAAAAAAAAGGGGGAAAAAAGAGTGTTCCTGGCAGCAGGTTTGTTAGGGACAAGCCTCGAGGGCTTACCTAAGGTAGGTTGCAGTAGGTGAATGTCACCGCAGCAGTATGGTGAGTAAGCCCAGCAGAGTAATCCTCCCAACACTAATCTTATAGCCAACCTTTCCTCTTCCGTTATTCTAATATCATATTGTGTTGCACCAGGCGCGTATTTTGTGTGGTGACTGACAGGTCGTGAGTACTGTTTTGTTGGAGTGAAGAACCACGGTGCTAAGAGTGCGTGGGTGAGACGCAGTGTGTGCGTGCTGGCGGCGGCGGGGGGTTTATCGCAGACAGGTCAAGGCGGTGTGTCATAGTGGTGCTCAGGTAAACCAGAAATAGCCTCCTGAGCCCTGGCAGTTCGGGGAGTTTGAGCGCGCGGTTGTGTTGCCCGAAGCGACCCGAGACTTAGGTTTTCCTAAGTCTGCCTGTGCGATACGTGTGTGCTGCCTCTGTGCCTGCTGCTGAAGCCCCCGTTTCCTACGGAGCCTGCGGTCGTGCTTGGGGCTGCAGTTCCTCACGCGTAGTGCCTGCCTCGCGCTGCAGAGCAGCGAGGGCACCCTCCGCACTGCTCCAGCCCTCCCCGAGCAGGAGGAGGGTGGGGGCAGGCAAGCCCTCCGCCCCGCCGTGCCCGGCCCCGCCGGAGCGCTCCGTGCGCTTTGCCCGGCGGGGGCTCCCCCGCTCCCACCGCCCCCGCCTGGACGTGAGCGGCGGGAGAAGCCCCTCCCAGAGCGCTGGGAGTTGCTGTGGGGGCTCGGCATGTGGATACTGGGAAGTGCTAAGGGAAGCTGGGGGATTCTGGGTGCGGGGCATTTGGGAGCTGAAAAGGGCAGTGTGGCTGTGCGGGACAGCAAGGAGCATGAGACCCCCTCTTTTCCGGAAGCGGTGCTGCCAATCCGAGCGAGCAAAAACCGAAACCGAAATCTCAGCAGTGCCTTGTGCCGTGGTATTTCGGTGATACAAAAAGTGCTTGGGGAGGGAGCATCCTTCCAAGTACCAGCACTAGTTAATGGGGGAGCAGTGTGAAACACGTGCAGTTCTTCCTGGCCCAGTGCAGAAGGGGTCGGCCGACTTCAGAGCAGAGAGCTGGTGGTTTTACACCTGGAAATTGAAAGCCGTGTGCCGGCTGGGAAATGAGGAGCCGGGGCTCCCAGTGGCCATGCCCTCCTGATAGGTGGCAGCTAAGCACCACAGCCCCTTTTGCACCTGTCTGGAGGGTAACTCACAGAGGGACTGAGGTTTTGATGAATTCGGACGAGGAAACCTGGCCTCCTAATGAATAAGCGGGAGGGTAACATCCTTCTCCGCTCTTAGGAAATTGCTGGCTTTGGGAGGGGTCAGCTCTGGTATGTGAGGGCCGGTCACATGCCTTCAGAACTGAAAAAAAAAAGAGGAAAAAAACTTATTAGAGGCTTGCAGGCTGCAAGCTCCTATGAGCTCTTGGGTGTCTGAAGATTTCATCCCTGCTGTCTTCCCTGTCAGCTGCTGGCCGTGGTTAAACGCAGTAAGTCCTGGTGAGAGCTGTGTGATGGACCTGCCTGCTTTGACAGCCACCTGCCGTGCTTCCTTAGGGTAGGGGGATGTCAGCTGCCCCTGGGTCTTCCTGTAGAGAAGGCTGGCTTACTTTTGCAGGTAGTCCTTTCCTGGCATAGCTTGGGTGCCCTTTGTGCTTGGCCAGTGGAGGAGGGATGGCTGGGGCAGAACAGTGTGCAGCTTGCCTTCCTTTGGGACTCTTCGTGTCTTTGGGGTGGAGTTTATTCTCTTTCAGTTTTCTGAGATAAGCTCAGTTGGTTAGAGCATGATGCTAATAATGCCAAAGTTACGGGTTTGATCCCTGTGTTGGCCATTCACTTAACAGTTGGAGTCGATGATCCTTTTGTGTTCCTTCCAACTCAGAATATTCTGTCATTCTGTAGTTATTATCCCTTGAGGGGAAAATAAAATTCTGCAGCTGAAGTAGCCTTAAACTTCCACAGGAGGGTGTGGGAGAACCGGGGGAGAAGGGGTAGTGTGTGAGGTTTCAGAGCTGAGCGACAGCCTTGCTGTGTGTCAGGGCACCATGGGATCCTCATGAAACACGCTGAGCCGGAGGTTGCCAGTCTAATGAGACTTTGTAATGACAATAAGGACGTTGCATTTGGGCCGTGTTTGGTGCCCTTATCTCTTTGTTATCCTTGCAGAGGCATGCAGTCCCACTGTCACACCCACCCCCCAGGTGCTCTACTGCTCCCTTTCCCTGCCAGTGGGCTGTGTTAAGATGAGCAAGGCTCAGCCTTCCTATCTGGGAGTTTAGTCTTACTTTTAGAGGCAGTAAGGAAAACTGTTTGCAGGCTGCTACCAAGACGCTGAGCTTGAGTTTGCGTTGTCTGGCCTAGGTGTAATCATTTGCAGATTGATTGAGATTGGTGATCCAAATCAGAGTGGGATGAAGGGGCTGTGTTTCCAAAACAGTAAGATATACCTGAGGGGAAAAGGAGTTATCTTTTCTATGTATACCACAGACAAAGCATCTGCGTGACTAAATGTGAGGTGTGAAATTATCTCTGTGATGATCTCTGTACTTCCAGACTTTAAAGACTGGACTTGTTTTAGTCTTTTCTTTTACTGCACACTTTACAGCAGGCTTTCCATTCCCTCTCCCCTTGTATGCTAGAGTCAGAATAAGAAATTTAAAAAAACACCACAAAACAAACAAACAAAAAAACTTATGGCGTTTATTTTCCTGCTGTAAGTGCCTTTTCCTGTTGTCTTGGGAAATATAGTCTCTGTTGGCAGGACATTGCCCAGGATTTTTCTAAATCCAGAGAGAAAATAAAAATCTGTATTGAAACTCCTAATCTTCAAAAATGCTAAATATTTGCCACCTGCCATCATCTTCAGCGAACTGCTGGTGCTCAGCAAATTCTGCAAGTCCTGTTATTTTTTTTCCCCTAGAGATGCAGACACAAATTTAGTCACATATGTATTCAAGAGGGGAAGAAAACAAACTCCCTAAACCAATCTGGTGATTCTCAGAATAAATTCACAAGAATGTAGCCTGAAATTCCTATGGGTACTAGGTTACTTTTAATTGTTGGGGCCTCTTATAGTAGTTCCCATGGTGGATATTTTTCTTCTGTGTATGGGTCATTTCCAGCAGTTTCTTAGTTGGCACTCATCTTATTCCTTCTTTAAGACAATAAACATTGTTGACAAATAAACCCAGTTTTGACTCCTTTCTCCAGGTTGTTTCTGTGAGTTTCTTCCCAGTTTGTCAGTACTCTGCATGCCAGTTGTAATTCTGTTTTTCAGTTTGCACGCTGGTATTTTTGTCCAAAGTACCTTGTAGTTGATTTTTCAATGTAGTTACAAGACTCAATACTTAGAAATCTAACATGTAACCTTTATACATTCATTTTATTAGTCTGTGTGACAGAGGTCTGGTAGAATTTTTTTCCACTTTGAAGACTCACTTTGTGACCCAGTTGAATTTTTTATTTAGTATGAAATCTTCTGAGATTCCTGTTTTTCTGAGTGGATGTTTTTTCACCTTCAGACATGTCTCAGCTCATGACTCTGGGACCTAGGAGAGATAGGTCAGTCAGAACAAGGTACTTCATATTTGCTGCCAACCAAATGCCCAGGATAAGGAAGGTTATTCAGAGGGATGGCATTGGTTGTTGGCCTAGAAGAGCAAATGCATCGAATTCATCTGCAGCTGGTGAGCAAACAAACAAGTGCTGGAGCCCATTTGCTGGCACATGGGCTAATGCATCTCTCAGTTGTTGAGCTGCTGCTAACCACAATATGCTGGCATGGGTGTATGTTGAATCCAGGTAAAGATGAAGTGGCAGAATTCACAGGGGTCAATTTCTGACACTGCTGGCATTTTGACAGCTGAGGATTTGCCTCTTTGTTATACAGCCTAGTAATTTCTAAAATGTTATGCTACAACTGTTCACCTTGGTATTCCCTCCAGGAAGGTGTCATCACTTTATCAAGGCTCTGGAGATAACGCTGTACGGAGTTTGCCTTTGCTCTGGCTAATGAGGTGCTTGGAACACCAGTTTAGTGAGGGTTTGTAAAGCTGCTTCTGGTTCCTAAATAAACTGTTGTTTTAGGGAAAAAAGGACTGCTGACTTTTCGCCTCTTCAGTTCCCAGCCTCCTCTGAAAATAAAACAAACAAAACAAAAATCCAGGAGCTGACAGAGACAGAAAAGAAAAAAAAAAAGTGGAGCAGCTGATCAGTTTGCTACACAAAGCGCCTCAGTATAGAGTTGTCAGCAGCTCAGCTTCTAAGCTGGCATCTGTTGGCACATCTCCATTAAAGTCAAAGCCATTTAGGTCAGGAAGCCTTGATTCACCAAAACCGAGGTGTCTCTGCCAGCTCTGAGCTGGTCCTGAAGTGCAGTCTGCCATCTCATCCATTAGCCACGACTGGCTGCTAGTCAAACCTCTCTCCATGTTATTGTCGGTTAAATCTCTTCTTCCTGGGTGTGTGTGTTGGGATAGAGAGAGACAGAGCCTGGCAGCTGGCAGGACGGCATAGAGAGGCATGCATGTCTTCGGATGTGATGCTGGAGCAGCGGTGGCGAAGAACAGGGCACAGAGCATGCAGATTCCTTGCTAGCGCAGCTGGGTGAGCTGTGGGTTGGTTAGTGGTTGTTTTTTTTCTTTATTCACTGTTCTGTTTGAGGACAGGTGGTTGATTTTGCTGCATGCTTTCGATGTAAAGCTCCTGTGTGATACTAGTGCCAGTGCTCAAGTGCTTCATCTGCACATTTGCAGGGAAGCCTGAACCGAAAGGTGTAAACACATGTATTTTTGCGTATCTGTTTTGCTCCCTGCCGGGGAGGACTAGCTGCCTGGTTAGCATGCACTTCCTGAGCCAGTCTCCCAACAGTTAAACCAAGCCCAAGCATAGGAGGAAGTGCTCTGCTGGCTTCCTAGTTTTTGGTCCTGTTCTGGAGGACCCCATGGGAGCCTTATAGGGAAGGAGGGTCATGTGGGTGCTGAACACAGGGATGGCTCTTGACACCTGGAGCAGGTGGGCTCTGAGGGGAGAGCCTGAGGGTTCCTAAAACATGTAGGGGCTGAGTGTTTTCGGAGCAAGATCATAGGTGTGCCGTGCATTTGTTGGGTCTCTTTTTTATCTATATTCGGGGGCAGGTGGATCAGATCCTGAGTGTGGGACAATCCTAATGCATTCAAGAGAGCAGTCTGTATGTCTATTCATGTCAGAAACAGCCATTGCAGGGAAGAGCCCTTGGATACCCCCTTTGGCAAGGACCAGGTTTTCACTTTTTAGATATGGAGACATTAATGTGGTGAATGTCCCTTTGCAGCCACTAACCCTTGCCATAGTGATGTATGGAGTCTGAGGTCAAAATGGAATCAAACCTGAAGTATTTTTAGCAAGACATTTGTACTTCAGGTGGCAGCGGGCCAGCATGTCTGTGTAATAAAATACAGGCTGTCTCTCGGAAGGGCTGCAATCCTGTCCCTGCATGTGGTGGGACTTCTTGTTCTAATGCTGTGATCCTGTAATGACAACGATTGCATTTGCTGTATACGAGCCTACCAGAAATGGCGTTTTCTGAATGCTTTAGCTGTTAGCTCCCTTTTTTACAATCAGTAGGAATTATTTTAATCAAAGGAAAAGACAAATGATTACAGGAAGGAAAAGGTTATTTTTGAACAGCAGTGTGCATTTCAGCCCCTGAAATTGACTTTGCATATGTATTTTATTGATAACCAATAGGCGATTACAGGGATTGTTACTTTTAACTTTGCTCCTCTCTGTGTGATGTGACAAGGCTGAGGTACTTTTTGATGGATGCTTGGTGGTTGCTCTGGCTTGTGGACACCGTCCTTGCTTTGTATGTCCTGGCTGATGCTGTGCTTGTGAGACACCCACTGAATTGAGTTGCAGCAAAGTGCAGCTGTGTCAATCTTCAAAGAGGGATCTACTTCAAAGCTTGTCTTTGAAGAGAATCCATACGTAGGACTTCAAAGCTGATTAAACCATTTGGAGTAAAATAGCACACTGAGTCATCTGCTAGGAAAGGGCATTATTTTTATTTTTTTATTATTTTTCTCCACTTCCTACAGTTGTATATTGGAAGAGCCCTGGAGCTGAAGGTAACTGGCAAGGTAAATCATTGCTTGAAATGCTTTTGTGCTCACTCTCTCCTGGCCCTGAAGAATCTGATTTGGAGCTGCAGCAAAGCTGCAGCAATGCCGTTCCCAGTCCATTTGTGTGGTCAGGTCATTTGTAGCAGGAACTGAGTCATCACATCCCACTGCTGCCGGAATTTCTTCATTTTCTTCAGTGGCGCTGCTCCTTTCAGAGCCGGGCTGTTCAAGCACAGGTTTTCAGGTCCCCTTAAACAAAATTCAGACTGTGCCACTGCTTATGTCTGGTCTGCTCTGAAATGTGAGAGGGTATCATTCACTGAACAACCACATCTCTCTGAAGGGTTGCAGAGCAGGGATTTGTTTTCTCAGGGCAGGACGTAGCGGGTGGAGGGGAGGAGTGGGGGCAGGCACCTGACTCTGCTTTGTCCCTCCCATGCTTCTGAGGGGCTGTTGAACTGGTAATAGAGCATGCTTTTCATGGACAGAGTTGATGGTTATGGAGGGAATGCTCTCCTGTTTCAGAACCGGGATGAGAAGGCTCGGAGTGAAAGCATTTAAAACAACAGGGCCAGCACTGTGCTGCAGAGGGTGATTATCAGCTTCAGTGTGGCTCCCCAGTGGACGCTGTACCCCTGCTGAAAACAACATCAGTTCTGGCCCTAGCTTCAGCATGCCAGAATGTCTCTCCGCCCTTCCTTACTTTTAATCATTGCTGCGTTTTGCTTTGATGGATTTTGCTGGCAAAGGCCTGACACAGCCTGCCTTGGAGTAAAGCTGATGTTAAAGGCATGCACATTTATTTGAGAGAAGTTGGTTTTCCTCCTATTCCCTCCTACTCTCTTTCCAAAAAGACTATGAAGGTTCCATCCCTGTCTTATCCCAGCTCCTCCTGCCATCGGTACAACCAGTGCACTCCCTCCAGACCTGTATGCCAGCTGAATTAGTGTTCCTTGGGGAAGGAACATATGCATCCAAGGGAGTCCATGTGCCACAGAGCATATCCTGTGCATCAGTCTGGTAAAAGTGGCAGGCAGCAGCAAGCTAGGATGACCGAAGTGGCTGGGATGAGGACAGCACTTAGGCTGTGTTGTCACACCCTGCCACTCAGTGTCAACTCTGAACATCACTTCTTTGTTGGCAGCTAGGCCAGTTGCTCTGTGCTTTTACTCCATAAAGGAAAATGCTATTATGCATTTCTTCCTTGGGACGAAGCAGAGAGTTTTTTCACCATGGATTTGCTACAAAATTTAGAGCATGCCAAGGTTTAAGCTTGGTATAAGCTCATACTCAGGCTGAGGTTTCCTCTTGCAGCCTAGTTGGCTGGGAGAGTGGACCACTGAGATAAGAGGTGCCTGTATCATTATCACGATGTTACTGGCCTTGCTGTGTTTTTTCTGGAAATTGCAGCCGTTCTTCCGTCAAACATTGCTGTGTAGAGTTTCAGTTTTGGTGGTACCTGGGATGGGAGACTGGGGGGAATAAGTGAATCTAGAATATTCTCAAACAGATCAAGTGTGCTAAGTGCTGAGCATGGCAAGATTGAGGTATCTTTGCATTGGGAGCTAAATCATTGTACCACTGGTTGATAATATAATAAGTGAAGAAAACAGTATAAAATATTTCAGACTCTGCCTAGCAGCTATGGTGTGTTATCTGAAAGCTGGAAAGCCTGGTAGAGCTTACAGTCTATGGCTTACATGTTTCAGCTGTGAGCTTGGAGAGGTGACTGTTGCTGTTAGAAAGTATTGCATTTACCTCAGCAGCTGCTTATTGAATTCCTGTAATTTCTGCTGGATATGGTGGTCACAGCCTTGGTGCATTCCCTGTCGGTCTGGGGATGCTTTGACAGAAGGAGAAAGGATGCATCAGGAGTGCATTGCTGGGGACAGAAATATCAAGGTCTATAGACCTGGTTTCTGGCCACAGCTCATGTGCTGTGAGACTAGAGAGGTCTGGAGTTTTTTTGTAGCTTCTGTTTTCTGTGTTAGCAGTTAGTATCATCTCTGTGATAGCAGAGACTAATGTGAGTGTCTCTGGATAAAAATCCAGCCATTGCTGGACAGACAATTACCAGTAATACCATTACAATCCCTTTTGGCCTTGAATCTAGGATTAGAGGGAATATAATCTATTACATTTTTCGGCCTGCTTTTTTAGTGGAGGTTTCTCATTTTTATGTGATAAAGAGTAAAGCTGCATGTCCAGCCTTGCTCTATATCACAAAGCCCTTTCTTGGCACTGTTTTGATGGTAATGCTGCTGGGGATTCTTTATGTGTAGAAATGGTAGACTGCAAAAGAGAGACCTATTTTCAGCCTTGGTTGCTGTAACCTCTTGATTAGAATTCATTATAAGCACTTTACAGAGGGAGGCAAGTATTACTGAGTTCAGCAGATTGGTAAACTGAGGCATGGAGGGAAAATTATGCACCTGGAAAGTGTTGGAAGTAAGAAGAGATATCAGCCTTTTCCCTGAGTAACACCACTTGGACCCTGCTAAAATATCCTGCCCTGAAGGCAGCTTGCATAGTAGCCATGCACAGGGCATCTGCATTTCTTAAGCCCTCAGTGATACGAGCACTGAGTCTTCAAGCCACCTAAAACTCTAGAGAACTGAAGTCTCACTTCAATGCTAAGAATCTATCATTTCCCCTGAACAAGAGGCCTATGTTACAGACAACCTTTGACAGCTTTTTTGTACCTGGTACTTTTGTACCAGGTACAGAAAGTACTCACTTAGTACTTACTTCTTGTGCTAAGTACGAGAAGTACTTACTTAGCCCTCCTTTGTACTAAGCTAATCAACCATCAGAATTAACTACTGGAATAGCAGAAGGAAGCATCCCTTATTCTTTGATGCATTTATGGGCACCCTCCGTCAGGATGAAGCTTTAAATCAGGGAAGTTGGAAGATAAGGTTTCTTATGCAGCCCTGTGGACTAGTTTTGGCAAGCAGGGGAAAGAGTACACCCTCCCTCTTGCTGGGCGTTCCTCCTTCACATCCCAGCCACAGCTCCGAGAGGCAAAGCAGAAGCTAGGAGCTGCCGTACAGCTAATTTCACTAAGTGGCAGATGCTGGCATTTCCTTTCTTTCTAAACTTGTGGTGGTTTGTGGTAATGTTGGCTCTCGTAGTGCACTGGTTCCTAGCAGAGTACAGATGTTCCTTGTCAGCTTTGGCCATCTTTCAGGGCTGTAAGTACTACCTTTAATAAAGTGCAGTGGTGAAAGAAGGCTGTGATTTGTAGTGAGGTTCTGTGAGTTGGCATGACTTTTGACGCAGCATTTGTATATGAAAGACTCTGTAGGTGTGTTAGCTCACCTGGGTATCCCTTGCTCTTGTCAGTTGTTAGAGATGGGAATTTGAAATAAGTTGTGCCTGATTTGAATGGACAAGGTATTGCTTGCGGCATGTGTCAGGGTACTCTGTCATTTGCTTTCTTCACAAGTTTGGTATTGGCCAAGTTTAGAGAGCTTCAGACATTGCCTAGTGGTTTTGGAAAGGGCCAAGGAGCCATTTTCCGCGGCAATGACGTTGGGAGGGGCTTTTTTCTTTTCTAGGATAGCTGATGGCCACTGTGCTGGTTTGAAAACAAACCGCTGAGAGACTCCAATGTCAGAAAATACAATTTAGTAAGAAAAATAAAATAGAATAAAATAAAATGTAATAGTACAAGGAAACCACTGACAGAGTCAGAATACAACCTGATGCCCTGGTGGTCAGGGTGTTAGTAGCAGTCTGAATGGTGGCTGCAGTCCTCCTGGAGTGATGGTTCTGTTGGAGCAGTGATCCTGTGTGAAAGAGTCTGGTCTTTCCCTGAAGGTCCAGTGATGTAGCTTCTTGTCCTCTAGGAGTCCAGCAGAAAAGGCTGCCTTTGCTGCCCCAAAACCTCTGATTATATACAGGTGGGAATGCTCAGTTCCTCCTCCTGGGCGGAACATCTCACAATGGGATGGTGAGGCATGAGATAAGGCACTGATGGGCCCATTAATAGGAGATAGTCCAGAGCCCGTTATCTATGAGTCATGTGCAGGGTCCTTGACTGCCCATTAAAGAGAGATAGTGCCCAGAGGTAGTTATCAGGGATGAGGCAAGGTGAACACTCCCCCACCTGCTTTATCAGTATGTGAAGATGATAATAGAATACATGCTTTTGGTTACATTGTAACCTAGGACAGTCAGTAATGTTAGTGTTGTTGGAATTGTATTTACAGAATTCGTTTCCTACGAGAGCGTTGAGACTGACCCCTTTTTTGTCACAGCACGTTTTTATTTATGCTGAAATAAATGCAAACCAATGCAAATCCCCAGTTGTTGCAGGAACAGGTTAGATTTCTGTTTTCCCCAGATCCTCGGTAAAGAAGTTGTACCCACAGGGTAGATGTATGATTTTTCTGATGTTGTAGCATCACTGAAAGGATGGAAACAGAGGTAAAATGGGGAAATCTCTTTTCTCTACATGGCCTTCTCTTAAACCATGGATGAGAAGAGAAGTAGGAAGCAGGTGATGATTTGTGGCATGCAGAATACCAAATATTTTTATTTTTAGTTCACCTTATATGAAAATCTCATCTTTAAGGAGTTAATAAGTGGCTAGCAGACATTTGAGTAAAAGGCTAGACAATTGTTACTGAAGCACAGCAATCAGTTGTTTTAACCATGGCTTGTCAAGTCTGAAAATTAGTGGTATGTGAAGCCATGGTATGTTGTTTAGAGTGCTGTATGTTTAAAGTCATCTTTAACTCATTCCACTCATATCTGCCCTGTGCATGACCCTTGCTGATCATTCATTAGCCTTGTGTAAATGGAGTTTTAATAGAAAGAATTTCTATATAGCATAAAAATATAGAAATAAAAATAGAAATGCCATCAAGCGTGCACACACACACATACATAGAGCTGCGATTTTGTAAAAAATTTTCATGCCATTGTCAGAGAAAAGCTTTTCTAAAGTTAAAAGCCTGCCTTTCTGAAGGGTTGTGTGTGGTGGGGTGTGCTTTTTGGTGTGGAGGGCTCTTTCCTCTTTGATAGGAGAAGCAAAACAGGCACACAGCTCAGCCAGAGCTTTCCTATTGTACTAGAGGTGGGAGGAATCTATAAGTGCATGATTTATCTAAAGTGCTCTGGGATTGCCATACTGAACATCTTGGCTTGGAGCAGCTACTGAGGGAAATAATTGCCACGACGAGGGAGCAGGAGGGAAGCAAGGAGGTCTCCAGGCTGGCATGGGTGGCTTGTGTCTCTCATGATCCAAATGGGGTTCCTTGCTCTGAGTCCTGCTTTTTGTAGCAGTGCCTTCTGGTGGGATGTCCGCTGCTCCTGGGCAACACAGAAGGCACTGAGAGCTGTGGTGATATTATTTTAGATTTAAGGAATTGTATTGTTTCCAGGACAACTGGGGAAGAATGAGGAAGGAACTTGTTCTGACTCAGATTGGAGTAACTGATCACTCTGGCTTAATCACTGCATTTCTCCTGAAAAATGGTAAATTGTCTACTTTTACAGATGCCTCTTCAAGCCAAGCAAGCAATTGGGTTAAAAAATACTGGTGCAAGAAGCACTCAGGTGAAGTTGTGGGCTGATAATAGCAAAGAGCTCTCTCTGAAGTGAGCCCAGGTTGAGGGTCCTTAGCTCAGTCAGAAGGATTTGCTTGTATTTGGCTATCTGTGTTAAACACCCTTAACTTCTGCTGGCTGCTATGTGAATATCCCTATTCTACACTGCACCTTCAGTTAAGTGGATTTTGCCTCTGTACAGTTAATTGCTTTCTATTCTAATAGGAAACTCTAATGTTATCTTATTTTTCTTTTTTCCGTGTCCTTTTCATCTCATAGCCATGTTGAGCTACAGAATCTGGTGTTAGACTCCAGTGCAGCCATGGGGAGCAACGAACTTCAGGAGAAAGATGCTGCTGGAGCTCTTGGCCACGATCTCAGCAATGGCAGCAGCAGCAATTTGGAAGCAGCTAGGCGCCTGGCTAAGCGCCTCTACCATCTGGACAGATTCAAGCGCTCTGACGTGGCAAAACATTTGGGTAAAAAGTACGTGCTGATATGAGGCCTTTGGCCACATTGTTCTTATTGCTGGTTCTGGAGAGATTCACTCTTGAATGATAACCTTTACTTATTTCTTGTCTTTTCTATAGCAATGAATTCAGCAAGCTTGTGGCCGAAGAATATCTTAAATTTTTTGACTTCACAGGCATGACTCTGGACTGTTCGCTCAGGTAAAATTCCATTTGTGGACTTCATGTTCTTGTTTTAGTGACAGTGCTGTTTGCAGTGTTGTCCTGATGTACATGGTTGTCCTTTTGGCATGTAAGAAGGTAAAGAGAGGACTGTGATGTATTTTGGGGACAGACCATTCCTCTTCTCTTTGGCTTGGTGTGCTGCTGTAGTCTAGTGCTACTGGAGGGCTAGGAGTTGCAGAGGGAAATATTTGGGTGGACCTGCTTAGAGATGGTCCTTGCTTCAGAGGAGCTGGAGACAAGTGTCCAGTCACTCGCAGGACAGGGGACTTGTGGTGTGCCAGATGCTTCTGAGGATTTACAGTGTTGCTCACAGCCGATCTGCGCAGACTTTCTGGCTGATGCCTTCTGGAGCTTACTCTGCTTTGCTGCGGTGTACTAAGACCAGGGTTTGGTGTGGCTTGGCAGCTCCCCTCTCTGTGTCTCCCTGAGGCATCCAGAAATGTGCAGAACACCAAAAGCTTCCATGTGGAAAAGGCTGTAGTGAGTTTGGTAACTGTCGGTGTGGGTGTTTGAAAACCCAGCCCTGCAGTTTTCTTTCCTTTTTACCCTGGAATCAGGCCTCAACATTGTTTGTTTTCAGTACTTTTTTTCTCAAAGTCAAAACACCAGGTTTGTGTAGCAGTGGCCTGTTAGCGCTGTTGCTGGTGTTCTGGTGTTCAAGGGGGTTTAAACGAGTTTAAATCATTTGACTGAGGTTACTTAAGTGGGATATTTTTTCTAATGATACAAATCCAGGAGATGTGCATGCACTTCTTAGCCCCCTTGCAAGTGCATTTCCGGGGATCTGATGCCCTGAGACCATAGCAGATCCAAGGCACCCACAAAGTCCTGCCTGCTGAAGGTGGTGGAAATGGAACATGCCTGCACAAGAATGAGCCACCTGGTCCTGAAGCAGGAGGAACAGAGCCAAGCTGGAGCACCCGCTCAGCACGGGGTGGGAGCTGCTGGGCAGTGGGAGGTCTGCTGCTCAATCCAAGTTTTAGCAACCCTGAAGCATGATGCTAAATATACCCTTCTTTTAAATTGTGAAATTCAACACATAATTGCTTTGTGGCACATATTTAGGAGGTCTCTGCTCCCTGTAGATCTCCTGTTAATATTAATAGTTATGACCTTCTCTAAAATGTGCCCAGGCTCATGTAGGACTTGTGCAAGCCAGAGGGTTGTTGAGGTTTCAAGGGTAGCTGCAGTAAGTGCCAACGACATGCCCTGAGCATGCAGCAGCAGCTGGGGACAAAGAATCGTCCTGAAGCCTGGGGAAACTGAGGCATGCTGCCTCATGCTTGGCAGAAAATGAGAGGTAACACTGCTGTTGTTGCTGGCTTGCTGACAAACTGTGGTTTATTGAGCATTTTGGAGGCAGATGTGGGAGGCTGTTGTGCAGCATCAGTGAAAAGTCTGAGACCTGGGAAGGGTTGTTCCTTTGCTGTCCACTCCCTGGATCGATGTTGCCCATGCACTTCATACGTGTATCTCTCACAACCTCTGCAGGACTGCGGGAGGGGAGGAGTTGGGGGTGGCTGCTCCAGCTCCTCCCAGTGTCCGTTCTGGAGTCTAACCCTGGACATGGGGAGAGCAGACTTCAGGCTGCTTGGGGAACTAGTTAGTAAGGTTGCCTGGGAAAATGCTCTTGAAGGTGCTGGTAACCATCAGTGCTGGTCACCACCTCCTAAGGGCACAGGAGCAGGCAAATCCTGAATGTTGGAAGTCAAGCAGACAAAGTGGAAGGCTAACTTGAATGACCTGGGATCTTCTGGAGCTAACACAAAAAAAGAAGGTGTTTGTCCAGTGCGAGCAAGGTCAGGTGATGTGAGAAGAATACAGAGTTGCTGCTCACCACTGTAAAGGGAAAATTCCAGCTGACAAAGTTCAGTTGGAGTTGAACATGGCCAGTACTGTGTTGGACAACAAAAAGATTTTTTAAAAATAAGTCACTTGAAAAAGGCGGTGCAGAAAGGCTCAGTGTCTTGAGCTGGAGGACCATGGCTGTGAGAATGATAAACTCCCAGCTGACCCTGGACTTGTATGGGATCTGCTGCTCCATCTGGATCCTTGTAAGTCTTTGGGGCCACATGGGATTAATCCGGAAGTACTCCAAGAGCTGGCTGATGTCATTATGAGGTCTCACTCAATAATCTTAGAATGGTTTTGGGTATCTGGAGAGGTCTCAATTGACTGGAAACTGTCTAACCTTCAGGAAGGGCAAGAAGGATGACGCTGGAAACTACAGGTCTGTCAGTCTCATTTCAGTGCCTGGTAAAATTATGGCAGAAGATTATTCTGGCAGGTATTGAAAAATACCTGAAAGACAATGCAGTGATCGGTCACAACCAGCACATCTTCATGGGAGGAAAGTCCTGCTTATCCAAGCAAATTTCCTTTTATGACAAGGTAACCCACCTAGCTGATCAGGGGAAGCCAGTTAATGTAATCTTTTTCACTTTCATAAAGCTTTCGATGCTGTCTGTCACACAACCCTTCTGGAGAAAATGTCCATCCCACAGCTAGATAAACACATCATGTGATGGGTGAGCAGCTGCCTCATGGGTCAGGCACAACAGGTTGGTTCCCCACAGGGAATGGGGTGACATCAGACTGGTGACCTGTCACTGGTGGGGTTCCTCAGGGCTCTGTTCCACCTGAGGCCCTGTGCTCTTCAACATCTTCATAAATGACTTCAACACAGGACTCGAACATATAGTAAGTAAGTTTGATGGTACTAAACTGGGAGGAGCGATTGACTCCCTCGAAGGAAGAGAGGTCCCGCAGGGAGACTTTGATGAGTGAGCGGCCTGGGCAACTACTGACTGTGTGAAATTTAGCAAGGGCAAGTGCTGTATTCTGCCCCTGGGAGAGACTGGGAAACGAGCTGCTAGAGAGCAGCGTTGTGGAAAAGGAGCAGGAAGTCCTTGTGGAGGGCAAGTTGAACATGAGTCAGCAGTGCCCTGGCAGCCAGGAGGGCCAACCTTGTCCTGGAGTGCATCAGGCACAGCATTGCCAGCCAGGCAAGGGAGGGGATTGTTCCACTCTGCTCTGCGCTGGGGTGGTGCTGAGGGCAGTTCTGGTCCCATCAATATAAGAAAGACACGAAGCCGTCAGAAAGTATCCAAATAAGGCTTTCAGAGGTGGTGAAGAACCTGGAGGGGAAGCCGAAGAGGAAGTGGCTGAGGTTATTTGGTCTGTTCAGGCTGGAGAAGAGAAGACTGAAGGGAGACCTCATTGCAGTTACAACTTCCTCACAAGGGGAAGAGGAGGGGCAGGTACCAATCTCTTCTCTGTGGTGACCAGTGACAGTATGTGAGGGAATGGCTTAAAGTTGTGTCAGGCAGGTTTTGTTTGGACAGGAGAGAGAGGTTCTTCATGCAGAGGATGATTGGGCACTGGAACAGGGAAGTGGTCCCCAGGGAACACTGCTCCCCAGGGAAGTGGTCACTCTGCCAGCCTGACAGAGCTAAAAAAGTGTTTGGACAATACTCTCAAGCACACGGTGTGATTCTTAGGGGTATCTTGGGCAGAGCCAGGAGCTGGACTTAGTGATTCTTGTTGGGTGCCTTTCAACTCACTCTATTCTATGTTCTCTGGTCTTCCTCGTGGGCAGAAGCTCATCCCTGTGGCTGCAGCATTGTGCTCTGAGAATGAGGAACCTGCCTTGTTTATTTACCAGATATTCTTTCATCAGTTGCCTCTCCAAGTCAGCTTCCAAGGGCAAAAGGTGCTGCAGAGGAGGAGAAGGTGTAGGTCAATGGTGCTTGGCATGGGCATGAGTGTTGCTCATGCAATGCCAAGAGCCCAAATTGGGGTAGGAGACACAAAGATGGCTAATTCTTAAAATGTGCCTTGGGAGCTGTTGTGGATTTAGGAACAGTATTCCGCAATTTAATGTTCCCACTGAAACACTGCAAATCATGCACTACTTGCTCCCTTCCCCCTCCCCCTCTCCTTGGCGCATCTGGAGAGGAGAATTGGAGGCACGAAAGACAATGATCAAGGGTTGAGATAAGAACAATTTACTGGAAACAGCAAATGAAACAAGAAAAATGAATGGTAACAGCAACAATATTAATAACAGAATATACAAGACAGGTGAATGATTCACGTGCAAGCGTTCACCACATGGAAACTGGCAATACCCCGACTGCTCTGCCACACTACCTGACCAGAAGAGATGCCTTTTCCCACAACCCCTGCTCGTGACCTGAGGTGGTATAGAATAACCTCAGGCTCCTAGCCATGCCCGTCCTGGCTACTGCAAAAATTAACTGTCCTCGCCAGAATCAGGATGTTTTCCACTCCTTATGCTATACCATCTGTATCATGTCCAGGTGCTACACTTCCCAGCTACATGCAGGTGTGTATATATATAGACACCAGCACAAGTATCATTTCCATAGTCAGTGGCTGCCCTTTTAAGATGTCTGCTGAGTTTATTTAGTCCATGACTGTAGGTTCTATCTGTTCTAGATGTCTTCCAGGACAGGAGGACTGCCGTCCTGTTGGCTGGCTGCAGTCTGCCTCAGGAGCTCATGACTGGTGAATCTGGAGCAGTCCGTATTCATTCTCCACAGTAGTTAACGGCATACAGTGGCAGTGTCGTTCAGCAAACAGTATCATACAATTCAACATTACAGACTATTCTCACCCAGAAATTGAATCCCCCTGAGCTACACCTCATCTTTCCCTGTCCCTCTACATTACCCACCAAGTGCCCTCAGATCCTTGAGCAACACCTATCCTGTGGATGGATTTGCCTTTGCAAAAAGGCAGGGCCAATCCAGACTATGTTCTCTAACACATTTCTCATACGTACCACAGGGACTTTATCCCCTTCTACAGTGCATAGAAGTTTTGATTGGACAGGGCCAGCTTAACTGGGAGAACCTCTTGTGTTAACTAACCAGGAGGCCTTTGCTAAATGCAGATCCGCACGTTTGAAGGTGCCACCACCCGTTGCTTTCAATGTCGTTTTTAACAGCCCATTGTACTGTTCAGTTTTCTCAGAGGCTAGTGCGTGATGGGGAATATGTTATACCCCCTCACTGCTGTGTTCTCTGGCCCACATGTCTGTGGAGCTGTTTTTGAAATGAGTCCCACTGCCTGACTCAGTTCTGCCATGTTGCTGCGGAAGTTGCATCTCAAGGCCCACGGTGGTGTTCTGGACATGGGTGTGAGGCATGGGATTCATCTCCAGACATCCAGTGGTTGTTTCCACCGTTGTAAGCATGCAGCACTTGCCTTGGCAGGTTTGCAGCAGTGTGATGTCACCGATCTGCCAGGCCACCCCATGTTTGTGTTTCGGCCATCATCCACCAAAGCAGAGAGGCCTTACCCGCTTGGGCTGCCCGATGGCACCGCATGTTCCACAGTTATGGATAACTGGGAGACAGTGTCCGTGGTTAAGTACACCCCTTGATCACAAGCCCACGTGTGTGTTGCATCTCTCCTCTGATGACCTGAGGCATCTTGAGCCCACTGAGCCAGAAATAATTCACTCTTACATTGCCAGTCCAGATTAACCCGAGACACTTTAATCTTGGCAGCCTGACCACCTCTCCCTTGTTGGGTTCTTCAGTAGCCTGACTCTTGGGCACATGTACCTCTCATAATGTGCTTCTACAGCCAGCTTCCCTACCAGGGCAGCAATTTCTTGCCACGATTCATCAGCCCAGACGGGTTTCGCTCTGCACTGCCCATTGGCCTTTCTCTGCCAGCCCAGCCATCCCAACATAGCATTTGCCACCACCCACGAGTCAGTGTAGAGGTAGCTTGCTGGCCATTTTTCTCACTCAATGATACCTAAAGCCGGCTGGACAACTTTCAGCTCTGCAACCTGACTTGATCCACCTTGTCCTTCAGTAGCTTCTGTGACTCGTCACACAGGGCTCCATACAGCTGCTTTCCTGTTTTGATTTGTCCCTCTTATACAAAAGGAGCTGTCAGGAACAAGAGGTATTGCTTTTCATTTTCAGGTAACTGATTGTATGGTGGGGCCTCCTCAGCATGTGTTGTCTTCTCCTCCTCCTCTGGTGATGGTAGTCTGAAATTTTCACCTTCAGGCCAGTTAATGATGACTTCCAAGATCCCTGGGTGATTGGGGTTTCCTATTCAAGCTCACTGTGTGGTTAGAGCAATCTGGTTTCTCCACAGTAGCATGATGTGTTACAGGGACTTTCCCTTTGAATATCCAGCTCAGCGCTGGCAGTTGGGGCACCAAGAGGAGCTGTGCTTCGGTGCCAATCACTTCTGAGGCAGCTCCAACCCCTTCATAAGTTGCCAGTACCTCTGTTTCAGTGGGGGTGTAGCTGTCCTCTGATCCTTTTTATGTTGGAATATTTGTATTCCCAACTCCGGAACACCAGGGGTCATCCTCGAGTCTCCATGTGTCCTTATTGCCAGAGACTCCGGGAAGGACCGTTCTTCCTGGCTGCACTGTGGAACATATTTTTTACATTTTGTATTGTCCTGACTGGCTACTGCATGAGCAGTCTCCTGTTTAATTTGTTAAAAATCTTGTTGTTCAAGACCCTGCTTGAAATCGTTCTTCTTTGGGATCACACGATAGAGAGGTTTTACAGTCTGACTGTGATCTGGAATATGCATCCTTCAAAAACCCACAGTGCCTACGAAAACCTGTGTTTCCTTCTTGCTGGTTGGTGGGGACGTAGCGGCTATTCCACTGACCATGTCCACTGAAATCTGATTACATCCATCTTGCCATTTTACTCAAAAACCCAAGTTTTCTGGGCAGGCCCCTTGACATTAGTTTGCTGTATGGCAAAACCAGCCTTTCAGGAAGATTTGGATTGTCTTCTCCCCTTTCTCAAAAAGTCCTGCTGTGTTGCCCTGCATGATCATGTCATCAATACCTTTCAGGTATTCTAGGACCTCACCCTTTTCCTTACTTCCTTTTCCAGTGCAGTCTGGATCAGCCCGTGGCAAACAGTGGGGCTGTGTTTCCACCCCTGGGGCAGTCAGTTGCAGGTGTATGGCACACCCCTCCAGGTAAAAGCAAACTGTGGCCTGCACTCTGCTGCTAAAGGGATGGAGAAAAACATGTTAGCACAATATCAATAGTGGCACCACTTCGCTGCTTCGGACTCCAGCTCGTGCTGCAGTGCCAGCATGCTGGGCACAGTGGCACCCAGTGGTGGTGTGACTTCATTCAGGCCATGGCAGTCTGCCGATCCCCACTTTCTACTGGGCTTACACACTGGCCATACAGGACTGTTAAAGGGCAAATGAGCCTTGCTGACCACTCCCTGGCTCTCCAGTTCATGAATCATCCCATGGATAGGGGTCACAGAGTCCCAGGTGGTGCAGTATGGATGGTGCAGCGATGTGGTAGTGATCGGTACCTGTTGTTCTTCGACCCTCGGCAGTCCCAAAACAGGGGGGCTTCCGAGACATGACTCAAGATGTCTAATTTCCTCTGTCTCCACAGCAGCTGTCCCAAAAGCTCTTTTAGACTGAAATACCCTCTTTTGAGGTAATCTGTGGGGCTGCATAGGGCCTCTAGGCCACTTGCAGTGGGGTGTTCTGGCATTCATTCCCAGTCAGGCTCACTTCAGCTTCCAGTCAGCTGTTGGGATCACCCTGGCATCGCAGAAAGAGGTGGATTATGTCGTTACATACACTGATGGCATCAGGGTACATCATGTGCCAGTATGAGCTAAAGCCTTACACTCTAGTGTGTCTGATGTGCCAGGGCACTTGATCAATGCAGTCCGGTAGATCTGATTGTCCCTTNACTTCAGCTTCCAGTCAGCTGTTGGGATCACCCTGGCATCGCAGAAAGAGGTGGATTATGTCGTTACATACACTGATGGCATCAGGGTACATCATGTGCCAGTATGAGCTAAAGCCTTACACTCTAGTGTGTCTGATGTGCCAGGGCACTGGATCCATGCAGTCCGGTAGATCTGATTGTCCCTTTCATCTACTTGATTGGGATCTATAGTTCTGGAAATAGTATGTGTTGCTCACTTCTTGTAAATATGAACTGGAGGTCCCTTCAAGGGGATCAGAAGTAACATCAGCCCTTATATTAAAAATTAACTTTGTTCTGGCTGGAACCAGGACAGGAGCACGAAGTGGGAAGGACAGAGAAACCCTGTGAAGATTCACTTGTATCTACTTGTGAATTGGGTTATTTGCAATACATTATGTGTGAAATTAAGTTATTACCAGGCAGATCACACTCTGTATGGGTGTGAGATTGTTGCAAGTACAGCCTGTCTCTGACCTTACATCAGAGAGAAAAATTAAAGTTTATGCATCAAAACTAGATAGATATGAATGTTCCAGCAATATATTCCATGCCTCTCAGATCTGGTGTTAATTTCAGTCTCATAGGATATTTAAAAATTGTCTATTAGACACTCATTCTGTATGTCTTCTTACTTCAGATCCAGAAATTTTGTGTTTTCAGTATTTTCTTAGAAGCATCCTGATAAATGAATGTGGAAGTTCATCTTTGGCTGTGAGACGTATTTTTCTATCAGGAAGATCAGCAGTGTGGTTAAGAGGAGAGATGGTCAAGTATGAGAATAAAAGAGAAAGATGTGTGTCCTCCCCACTTCTCTGCACAGGCTTGCTGGCTGTATCCAGTGGGTGTGCCAGGTTGTGCACCAGCCCTGCACCCTGGGCTCTCTCAAGCAAGAACCTCAGGAGGGCCGAATTACTCCTCCTGCTGTTGAAGCTCAGTGGGAGACAGGGATTTTCTTCCCTCTCGCCCAGATATTTTCTGTAGGTCGGGTAGTCACACTCCTCCCTGACTGATGTGGTTCTGGCCATGCCCGTAAGTGAGCACGCATTTGGTGTTAGCTGTGAGTGCTGTGCACTTGCTTGACTTCACCACCTGGAGCAGCTTCTCTGATTTGGAGAGCAATACCAATGAAGTAAAGTTTAAAAAACAGGCGCAGGAGTGGTGGGCAATTAGAAGAGGATAGGGAACATCCTGGATGTCTTGTCATGCATAAAAAATACGTGTTCCAATTCCCTGCCCAAAGAAAAAAATACTTTAAAATAAGAACAGCTCTTTCGAATGGTGGAATTACTTACTATTTTGTATATTCTGTGGCTGAGACCAGTGGTGATTTAAGTCTTCCTTCATTTACTGTAATGTTGGAGTTAACTGCACGTGGAATGATAGCCCAATTTCCTAGAAAGGCTCCTTGGAACTGAATATCCGATGTGTGCTTACGTACTTCTTGCTGTGATATGTGCTTTGCTCTGTGCACTGTGTGAAGCAAAAAGAGATTCATTACCTTAATTTCACTTTTTTTTCTGCTGCTCTTCTAGGAGTTTCTTTAAAGCTTTTTCACTTATTGGAGAAACTCAAGAACGAGAGAGAGTTTTGATCCACTTCTCCAGCAGATACTACCAGTGCAACCCAAACACCATTTCTTCTCAAGGTAACTTTGTTTCTGATACTAAGGTCTTTGCTTACTGCTGTCTTCTTTCATTCTCACCTTCAATAGCACATATGGTGTATGCCTGGAAAATTAAGCAATGTAGTCACTCTACCACACTTGAGAAACTGCTTGTGGTGAGCATTGAAACTCCCAGCAGGAAAGGTCTTCAGGCCTCCTCAGTATGAATCCTCAGTTGTAGCACCTCCAGGTTTGAATGTCCTCAGTTGTAGTTTCTGGTCTCTCTGGCTTCAGTGTGTGGTACTTGTACTCTGGCTGCACTCATGTGGGCAAGAATAGGTCCCATGTCAGGTGGAAGAGAAGCTGTTTGCTTTCCATGCTCCATTCAGTGCTTGTGTCTGTGTGCACTGGCATCAGGCATGCCAGTCCTTGCCAGTTGTGGGGGTGAATTTTGGGTGTTGTATGCAGACCCTGGCATGATTTCATCTCGACTGGCTAACATCAGTCAGAGTGCTCCTCCTTGCCAATGTTTTCAGTCAGTTTGGAAATAGATGAGGGAAACAAACAAGTACATAGATTGAACCTGAGAAAACTGGGAATCCAGAAAAGGACGAACTGTCTGCTGGCATAACTGCTGTGTTCAGCCAGACATGCTGGCAGAGCCACGTGGCCCTGTGATTGTAGCACACACTGATCACACACTGAAGGAGTAGGTTGAAAAAGAAGGCAAGCATGGGTTAAGCTGTACCTTTAGTTTCAAGTATAAGTGAGAAGGAGCTGCTACACTTGTTCTTCCTTACCCCTTGCTTTGTGACCTATCCTTGTTACAGTGAGATGGTGTTTGGGCACTTTGCACCTGTTCAGCTTTACTGGCTGTCATTCAGGGGAGGGGAAGAGTTAGGGGTAAGACAGGATCTGCTGCTGCGCTGTCTCTTTCCTCTGCCTGTTGCCTTTCTTGTTTCAAGACACTGTAGGCAGTCAGGTAGAACAGGTACATCGTGTCCAGACTGAAAAAATGACTTGCCTGGTGATGTGGCTGCCTTACTCTAGTCCAGGGTGCAAGAGAGAAATTGCGACTTCAGACCCTGAGTAAGCATTTGGATCCTGCACACTTTGCCTGGGATCTCAGTACTGTGTGCCTTTTGGGCACCACAATATAAGAAAAACACACAGCTGTCAGAAAGTATCCAGAAAAGGGATATGAAGGTGGAGAAGGGTCTAGAGGGGAAGCCAAATGAGGAGCAGTGAGATAACTTGGTTTGCTGAGCCTGGACGAGACTGAGGGGAGACCTTATTGCAGTCTACAGCTTCCTCATGAGGGGAGAAGGAGAGGTAGGCACTGATCTCTTCTCTGTGGTGACTTGTGACAGGATGAGAGAGAATGGCCTAAAGTTGTGTCAGGGGAGGTTGAGGTTGGATATCAGGTTCACCCAGAGGGTGGTTGAGCACTGGAACAGGCTCCCAGGGAAGTGGTCACAATATGAGCCTGACAGAGTTCAAGAAGCATTTGGACAATGCTCTCTAGCACATGGTGTGACTCTTAGAGATGTCCTGTGCAGAGCCAGAAGCTGGACTCCATGATCCTTGTAGGGTGCCTTCTAAAATTGCTTGGAAAGTTTATTTAAAAAGGGCTTAAAGTACTACTACTTTTCCCTGAGGTGGGCACAAAGAAGAACTTGACAAAAGTCACCAGGATGTTCAAAACCAAACTTTGCTAGCAAACCTTAGATGATCAGGAAATTGGAAAAAATTAAAACAAACATTCAATCAAAATAAAGCATTTCTCAGAGTATTGACTTAGCAAACTTTACTCATCCAACCTTAATTACTTGTATTTCAGAAAATGGAAATTACAAGTAGAAAATAAGAGGTGAAAAAAAAGGAGAGAAGAACAAGATATAGCTACTGCCCTGGATCCTAGTGGTTTCAGCTTCCATAAAATCTAAATACAATAGGGACACAATCACACATCTGAGGTTTGCTCTGGCCTGCTGTGGCAAGCAACCCCCAGTGGGGGACTTCCAGTCATCTGGCCACCCTGGGGCTTGACTGGGGCTCCAGGGCGTGGTGTTGGGCATTGCTTTCAGTGTGCCAGTGATTGGTGGGAGTTCTGGACTAGAGGCTCCAGAGGGGTGGCGTGTGAAGCAGTGCACCCTCTCATTTTCTGCAGAGCTGCTCCCCCTACACACACATTTCGGTTGTTTTGAGCCAGTAATAATTTTCTCCTCAGACCTTCAGTCTCTCAGACCTTCCAGCTGTATGCTCTGGTTCTATGAATCTGGTTTATGGCTGAAGGCTTTGGACACAGGACCAGCTTAGAAACCCCTGGAGTCTTCTCTACCCAACATGGAGTCAAGGCAGCATAAATAACTGACTGTGCTTCTCCAAAACTGAGTCTAATTGAGCTCTGAATGAGGGCTGAGACAGAGGGGGAGAAAAACAGGATACCCTGCTGCACCCACTCTTGACACAAGAATGAATGTATTTTACTTTTCTCTTTCTGCGCTGAAGTAAATGAAGAAGAAGGTGTTCATTCAGACTGTAGTATTGGTATTAGCAAGCTAAGAGTGATAGCATGATTTCCTGTCTTGTTTGCTTCATCCATGGGTGCTGCTAGACAGTTTTGACAGTTACTAAAAGATGAAAGAAAGACTGTTCTGGTTTGGCAGCTGTGTGATGACCTCATTGTTCATTTATTTAATTATGTGTATTTCTTGATAAAACAGATTCTTGTAAAGGGAACAGACTCAATTAGTCTGTGAGGCTTAGTTTCAGCTTCTTAAAGGTCCATATGTGGTTTTGCATGTGACTCTGGTTCTGTCTTTTTCTGCAGATGGAGTTCACTGTCTCACGTGTGCCATGATGCTGCTTAACACAGACCTGCATGGCCATGTGAGTATGCGCAGCTTTGTGTAGACTGCTCCTATCCACACCATGCCGGGACAGGGTGGTTTTCTGGCAGTCCCTGTGCTGGTGCCCGTCTTCTAAAGCCCTTGCACACAGCAGATAGTGAGAAGGCTGCGCTTCCAGGCTGTTGTCCTGGGCAGGCCGTTCAAGCATGCCTTGATCACTTATGTGTAAGCTGGCATTGTACCTGGCTTTGCCATAATGTCTGAGCATACTCCCTGTCCTCAGGCCCATCGTTCTGGTGTGCTTACCATCCTTCCTGCAGCAGGCCCTGACCAGGAAGCTGTGCTTGAGATTGGCTTCCCCTTCAGAGTATGTACAAACGTGTGCGAAGGTAGAATAAAGACAGGAGGTGAAGAGGAAGTTTTGGGAAGGTCACAGAGGGAAGGTGATATTTGTAGGCATCTAGTTGCAGGGGGCAGATCTGGTGGAAGCAGAGTTTTTCACAGACAAATGATGGGTGTACTCAGAGCCAAGAGAGTGGAGGGGGCATATGGGCATGCTGAGTGGCAGCCCTGTGTTCCTGCACTGCACACCTCTACCCACTGCCTGCCTGGGGGAAATAGTATTCTGCTTTGAGTCGTCTTAGTCACGCTGCTGCAGGGTGCCAGCAGCCTTAGGAGGGATATTTCAGCACCCATGGTGCAATACACCTGCTATGCAAGGTATTCTCATGCTGTTGGGAGGCTTCCTCTGCCCTGGAGTTAGGATGGAGTGGGTAAAAACACAGAGAGCATGCCATGATATTGTGCAAAAGCAGCGGCTTCAGCCAGGTGGCTCTAGGGCTTCCCTGTGGCACTTCACTGCACTTGCAAGGGCTCTTCCAGGAGGGTGTCCCTTGGGAACTCGTATGCATTGAGGGTGTTGGGTCAGGCAGCAGGACATGGAGGCACCCTCGGTCTTTCTCAAAGGGCTGCTCAGCCCCTGTGGGTGCAGGTAATAAAACCAAGACTTGTGTGTTCACTAGGGGTTTTGAGACCTACCTCCCGTTAATTGAATGCCTTTGAAGATTGTGGAAGCAGGAAGGAGAAGGGAGTTGTGAAGAATGTTTTTCTCTGAAGGCTTAGCCTTCCCTACTAAAGGGTGTGTCAGTCACACGATCGGGGGTACAGGAATGTGCCCCAGTTTGTCTCTTTGCACACATGGCTTCTCTTGAGCACACCTGAGTCTTTCTGCACATGTATCCCACTCCCCAGAGCCATGAGCAGCCTGGGGTTCCTGCTTTCTGGCCTGCCTGGCCTCACAGTCCAAGGAGGGAGACCAAATGGTCATGGATCAGCCTGACAGCAATTCTTGTTGCCTCCTGTGATGCTTTAGTGGGCCCTACTGTCTTCAGAAGTACTGGAGTAAACGATCTGGCTCTGACCCATCACTGCTGCTGCCGACCCTGGTTGTTGCAGTGTGTTACTTTGGAGGCTTGTCCCACTGGCAGTTGACATTGTGTTGTTATGTATATGCAGCTGTAGTATTTGCCAGACTCTTGCTTGTATTATGTCCATGGGTGTGCCATCACGTTCCCTCCAACCCCTCTGATTTCCTGTAGTTTTGGTCTTCCTCTTACTGCTTTGCATTTTTTCATGTAGGCGGTAAGTTTGGTGGTTTTGACTTGGAATGCAGCCCTTGCAGATATGCCTAATTGCCTGTTTCCTAACAAAGATAATGCTTTGCCCCATCCTTACCAGGGTTCTGCTAGATCAGGAAGCAAATGAATCACAGGGCTTGTCTGTGCTGTACTCTATTTGTTACTGACATACTGATCATAAGCGCAGACACTTCTGTTTCACGATAAACTCCACTGCTTGTAGGAGCTGCTCTCCCTTCAGTTCACCCTTGCCTTTAACTCTTGTAGGCAAAACTCTTACTTATCCCCTTTATTTTCACTGTCTTGCCACTCTTCGTTCTGTTTGTAACGGAACAATTTTTTCTAGATGTGTCTTGGAAATGCATGCTTGCTTCTCTGCACAGAGGCCATCACCCACACTGGTGCTAGAGGGTTTTGAGGTATTTATAGACCACCAGGCACATCTTCTGGAACCTCTGTGGCACTATATGGAAATGTTAGCTGTGGTCCTGCAGCAAACCACCCATTTGTCTCCAATGCCGCCTTACTGTTGGTTTTGGTCAGTATGGGGAAGCTGCAAACTGCTGTGTAGAGGAAACAAATGGAAGCAGGCTGAAGTTGCAGGGAGAAAGGAAAGTACCTGCCGGTCTACTAGACAGGTTCCAGCCTGCACCCAAAGACTGAAGTTATGACCTGTGTTCTATAAGCTTCGCAACCAGAGAGCCAGGGTTACAGCCAGCCTGTGTTGTCAGGAGCCATCCTGTTGTGGGAAGCCGTGCATTGTTCCAGGGTTGCTGCTTGCCTTCTTTCTGTGGCTCTGCACTGGCCACAGCTGTGGGATCTTCCTTGTTGGCTAGGTGAGGCTAATAGTCAAGATTTGGTGGTTTTCCATCTCTCCTGGTGATACATTATGGAAGGGAAATAGAGGATGTGCTATCATGTAACTCTTAACACTGAATGACCTGTATTACCAGCTGGTGTCCTTCCTTGGGTTCCAGTCTTGTGTTAATTTGGGCTCCTGCTCCTAGCCCAAGACAAAGCTCACACAAAGCTCTTCTACTGTATTTCTGAAGACAAAGCATGCCCTGACAGTGGAAAAGTCGTCTTCACCTCCATCTCTTGACTGACAGTGGTGCCATCCTCAAAGATACCATGACCATCACAGAGTCCCATTTTTCCCTCTGTCTTTACCATGTTTCACAGCTCATCTCAGGTTGATTTCCTTTTCTCAGATGTCTTTGGTGTCCTTTTTTATCAACGCAGAGTTGTAATTGCTGCCCACTCACAAGGCTCCCTGCGTGTGAAGCAGGGGACTTCTAAGCACCTGAGGGACTGAGTACAGACACTTTCTCTGAGGGGTGATGGAGACTGGGATTCGAGAGTAGTTTAGGGCAGCCTCAGGCCTCTGGATGTAGTTTGGCTCCTAAATGGACATAACTGTTCCTTTCCCTTCTGTGGCTTGTTTGGGCAACTTTCAGTCTGAGACTTAAGACAGGAAGAGAGAAAAGAGAGCAAGCCTATGGAAATGTCCAAGCAGCCTCAGCCTGTGAGTCAGAAAAGGTAATGGCCACTCCTGGGCATTGCACACCAACTCAGGGCAGTTGCCACTGAAAGGGAGCATTGGAAATTGTAAGAGAAGGGTCTGGAAAGGGCCTTAGTCACGTGTTTCCTTATGCCCCACATCAGATTCAACTGGAGCTTTTCCATCAGAGACTGGTAGAGCTGCTGGAGACATGGGGATATAAGGCACCATGCAGATACCAGAGAGCTTCATCGTTGTCCTCTTCATTACCCCCAGCATTAAGCTGGGGGATTTTTCTGGGGGCGTGTGTGGACCTTTGGGTGCAAAAGCACTTTCCTTTTTCTAGCTATATGCATACAAGGAGGCTCATCTATGAGTAATCTCATGAGTGCTTTCTAAGTGCTGCCTGCCTTGGGATAAAGGAGAGCAGGAAGATGCGTTGAATCGGATATTGCTTATTCCTGTCGTTTTGGAAAGCAGCGGGAATATGATGCTGTGTTTCTCTGACATCCCTTTCAGAACATTGGGAAAAAGATGACCTGCCAAGAGTTTGTTGCTAACCTCCAGGGGATGAACGATGGCAAAGACTTCCCAAGAGGGCTCTTGAAGGTAAGGAATTAACTGGGGTTTCAGTGGGTTTCCTTTTTGCTGAAGGATGGGTCAAAAGAGAACACCTGTCTGTCATTTTCCAGATCTTAATTGTCAAACATGAAAAGTGATGGGCACGTTTCTCCTCCCAGAACATACGTAATATATACAGTGTTTATTCTGTTGTTTTCCCTCTTTCACTTGATAGTGAAGGAGACTCTATGCAGCGCAGAGGGGCGAGACTGAGCTGCAGCAGGTCTGGCCCCAGAGCTGTGTGCCTTGTAAACTCCTGTGGCCATGCCAACCCAGAGTGCTGTCTCCTGATTACAGCAGACAGAAGCAGCCAGTTGGCTATGACTGTGAATACGTAAGGGCTAAGCCTGATCTCTGTGTACAATCTGGAAGGCGTGTGTGTTTTTTCATCAAAGGTGCTTTAGGGTATTCACATTAGAGCTGGAGATGTAATTTCAGATTATAATGGGCTGTCTGGCACAGGCTGCGTTGCTTCAGCTTTTATTCATTAAGTTTGTGCCAGGAGTTAAATCTGAAGAATGGGGGAAGAGGCTGAGCGGGACAAACCTTGTTTTATTGTCAATAATAATGAGAATGTTTCGCTTCTTTTTTGTCTGATTGCTAGCATGAAACAGCACTTTGTTTGAATGAAGACAGGTGTGCATACACTGGAGTTCATAATTTATTCTTTTTTTTAAATGGAAATAAAAATATGAGGCTGCTGCATCTGAGAGCTGACCCAATGCCTATTGAAGTAAACCAAATGAGTTGCCATCTCTTCTGTGGGTTTTGTGTCAGGCCCATTGTGAAATACAGATGTACCTGCATAAGTGAAAGCATCAGAGTTTGTCCTCTAGTCTTGGTAATATCTTCATTTTCTTTGGGGAGCTTTTTGTTGGGCTCTCCTGCCTCAGTTCTTACTAAGCAATTGGGAATATCAACTCAGCCCCCCTTTATTTTAATGTCTTTAATTTTTGAATCTGTGTACAGAGTATTCATCTATCAGCAGCCACACTTAAATTATTTTTTCCCCCAAGGAATCTCATTTCTCAGTTTGCCACAGAGGGATGTATTGAGATTAATTTGCAGGCTAATTACAGCCCTTATTGAATAAATAGGTCTCCAGATTGTGTTTAAATAACCTTCTGAGTGTGCTGACAAGAGACTTCCACTGGTGCTCACCTGCTGTTTGTTTTCCGGCTGACAGAATTATGCAGTTGGGGCTGTACCTTGGTGTTTAGTGCAGACCTGCTAATGCTTGAGATGTCTGACTCTTCACCCAAAGCAAATACCAGGGCTCAGGATTTTTTGTATGTAGACAGATGGAAGAAGTTCAGTGTTGGTGTCTCACTTTGCTTAAGGCTTTCTGCCCTTTTCTGTTTCCTGCCTTGATGTCTTGGGGTCAGAGGTGGTGCCTAGCTTTGATTTCTAATCTGGCTTGTCTGAAGATTTGATGAACTGACCCTTGTTTTTTAATCTATCTGTGGAGGGTAGTGGGGTGAGTACAAGTAATTGTGCATGAACTACTGTGTTCACAGCAGCCATGCTGCCACTAAATGTGCGATTACAAAGACTTAGAGGACATTAATTTTGCATTAGTCTCAATAAATTAAATCCACAGCGCCCTGCTTCAGCACAGCATCAAAGTGCGTGTGGCTTGCTGCTGCCTTAGCAGTGCAGCCACTGAGCATCAGTGAGGCTGCTAGCCTTCTCCCTGCATCCTTGCCCAGCCGCCTGGGAGAGGAACAGCGGTTTCCACAGGGTGGCAGTGTGTCCCTGTGGGAGTGAGGTCCTGACCACCCATGGTGGGTAGAGCATATCTGTGGCGAAGAGAGTGGGCTCTTCTGTGTCTGCAGGCTCCCCGTGGCCCTCGTGGCCCTGCTGCAGCCTTGTATGGAGCTCTGCAGCTCTGCTGAGCCCTGAGCAAAGCTGAGCAGTGGTGGAGGGGAAGGAAGGCCCCGGAGAGCTGAGTGTTCTTCCAGGGCTTGCAAAGCTCTATGCAGGTTTTACTGTGGATCCAGTTCCCAGAGTCAGGGGTGCAAATGCAAATGCTTGGGCTATGAAGGACAGCTGGCTGACGGGCATCAGTCAAACTTTGTCTTCAGTCAATCCCTTCACCCTGAGTGTAGAGTGTGGCCCTGAGTGTTTTGTCTGGAGAGGAAAATTGCACATCAAGGGCCAGACATAAACATGTGAGGCGGGACACGCTTCTCTGTGATGAGCCTGAGAAAACTTGGGACATAGATCAACTTACTCTTTTCTTTCCACCTCTGCGGGGGAGCTAACTCTATGTTTTATTAGGTTTTTTTTCCTACAACGAGGACACTTTTGGTAAAAACCACAAGGCCTTCACGACCTGATTCTCTGTGTGTCAGTAGTTGTGCTTTGCGAACAGATATTTCACTGTGGTTTGAAAGCAGAAATGAGAAATGCTATTATGATCTTGTTCACCTTGTGTCTGGCTGTCTGTTTATTTAACATTGAAAAAAGTTTTGCTTTTGAGCATCCATATGCACAAAGGTTCATTGCCTTTCCTTTTTCCTCATTCTTTTAGTCAGATCTGAGGTTTCTTTTAAAGTTTCTTTTAAAGTTCTAGGAGTTTTTAAAAATTTTTATATTTTTAAAGACAAGTATGCCAAACTGTGATTAAAAGTGTGCTTCTCCCCAGGGGGTCTGCTTGTATTCATGTATTCATCATATATATCTGTAGAAAGGGTAGCCATGGCTAGGATCTTCCTCCTTGGAAAGAAAACAAAATCAGTCTGACATTTTGGCAGTGTCAAGAGCCTCCTGATTACAGTGTAGCAGTGGTTTCTTTCTCACATGCTCACACCAGCTTTAATCTGCTGTAGTGATACCATCTTCACAATTATACGCTAGGGAATTGTATTGTGTGACCATAGCCTTCTTCAAAGCTGGGCTTCACAAGATTTTCTGGAATGAGAAGGAGATTGGCTTGGAAAGAGCCTAACTTTGGCCATACATTCTTGCTTCAATTCCTGTGGGCAGTGTGGTCCCCACAAAAAAAGTGCTGGGTATGGTGCTGGCCACTATGTTTTCCTTTTGTCATCTTGAGACAAGGTGTGTGGGAGTCCACTCAGGAAGGTGGCAGTAACAAGGCCTTTCATATTTAAGGAGAGAAAGTGTCTTCTGTGGTCCACAGAGAGCCTGCAAGAAGGCATCAGTGAGGAAATGGATCCCTGCTTTTGTTAGGCAGTGTTCTGGGAGGGGTACTCTGTTGTTAGGCTGTGTGCAGAGTACCACCTGTCCTGCATAAGTAAACATCCTCTGCATTTACAGTGTCCAAGACACCTCATTCGTGGAATCAGGGGCATTACCCAACCTCTGGCATGGGCTGACTGGTGACAATGCTGCCCCATGACGTGAACACTGGATGTGGGGAAGTCATACCTGGCCGTGTGTCTTCTGGTAGGAGGTGGTAGCTCTTCACTGACGTATTGTACTCTCTGGGAACCTCCATCATGCTGAGGCACCTGGGATGCTCTACAGGGACTTGGCTAGAGTCATCCTGTCAGGGGCTGCTGATGGAGATAAGATGCCTATCCTGCATAAAAGATCTGCTTTTTCTCAAAGGCTGTTTTTTGGGTAGGTCTTATCTCCTGCAGAAGCACTGTAATGAAGTGGCCAAATTAACTTGCGCTGGTGCTGAACTCCTCTGAAGAACCAGTCCTCCTTAATTTCCTAAACGATCTGAATTCTTGATCAGGATTCCTGGGATGTGCGATTTCCTATAGAAGCTGTGAAGTGGGGTTTATCTCATGTTGCTGTCAGTTCCCTGCACTTTAATTAAGGAGTTTTTTGTCACTGTCTTTCTGCCTCCTCTCTCTCTCTGTCTCCTTTTTAAATTCCCTTTGAAAGCCCTCCAAAGCAAACATTCAATTTAAAGAGAATTACTGGCATTTTACTTCATCTGTTCCAGTCATTTCAGGTATTTAGCAGAGAGACGAGAATGAGCATCAGGTGGCTGACTTCTCCCTGCACACCCTCAGCCCCTCCTTTACGGAGAGGAACTCACACTAATTGGACTGCCGTGTACACCCTAATTGCTCTCATCAGCAGTCTCTGTACTTCATCTGTTTCGTGGCTTTTTGGCAAGAAATTCCCGCTTTTGAGGGAAACGTGATGGGGTTGGAGAGATGAGAGCATGTGACAGCGTGTCGGAATGGCCCCAGGAGGACTGCATTGGCTGCTCTGCAGCAGTGGGCAGAGGAGGGAGAGGACCAAGTGTCTTTGCTCCATTGCATAACACAGAGCTCTGCCTCCTTGTTTCTTCCCCAAAATAAAGTTTTTCCTCTTAAAAATACTTCTGCTGGAAATAGTATTTCTGGGCCATTTCTTATCTGTGTGAAATGGAAGATCTGTTACGGAAGGCCCCTTTCAGCTGCTAGGAGACAACAGAGTCTAGTCTGGCAGTATGAAAGTCAGGGAATGCAGGATGAAATCATTAATCCTTGTCTTAAATAGTTGTTTGTGAAAGCATACTTTCCTTTCGCTCTCTGAGGAGCCACAGATCTGTAGTGACTGTAGGGAACATCTGGCTTATCTTCACTCCTCCCCATCCTTGCTGAGAACCTTCCTGCTGTGATAACCTGTGTTTCCTTCAGCTTGGAGTTTCTTGGGTGTTGTCATTTGTCCTGTTTAAGAGTAATATCCACTTGAAGCATGTCTGTGCAGAACTGTGAATTGGGCCACATTATGATGGTGTGTGTATTGCTTTGTGTCTCTTGAATTACAGAGGTTCCTGACACCTTCCTGCCCTGTTGAAATGCAAATATATTTTCTTTTTGCATTTCAGGCACTTAATTCAATGCATATAAAAAGAAAAAGCTATAACCTATATATTTTTTTCTCAAGTCAAATAAACCCAGATATTGAGTTGAAGAAAGCCTCCTAATAGCAAAAACCTAATACCATCTATGTGTCTGAGCAGAGAAATCAGAACTTTAAACAAGGCTTAAAATATAAAATTTTGTAAAGGTGATCCAAGAATAAGGATTGCTGTGCAGAAGTCTAGGAGTGGTACTAGGAATTGTTTATCTTATTAGGAAGCAGGCTGGATTTCAGGATGGACCTATTTCTGCTTTCACAGTCTGCATTTCTCTGAATTATTTTTGCTCCTTCAACCTTTCACCTCTTTACTTTCCAATTATTATTCAAAAGATCTCACCTAGCCTACCAGGCTTTTGTGTCAGCAAGGAGTGAAACCCAAGCAGAGTCAGCTAAGAATTTCCATTACTACTGGCTGCAATTATGTGGCTCAATACCAGGCTCCTAATGAACATTTTGGGGGTTAATTTTCATCCGTGGAGGCAAGCTCTCTGTAGTGTAGTTGTCCAGGTCAATCAGACAAGGGAGTTATTTGGTGTTTGGCTTCTCCAGCCTGTCAGATAGCCAAGGCTGTCACTTGTCTCCCACTGTAACTGAAATGCATTGCAGCTCCCAAGGATCAATGTCAGCTGTCAAGTGTGGAGGATACAGGCTAGTAGTCTCCAGGAATGATGCACTCTGCCACTTTAAAGTAGGAATTTTGGGCTCTTTTCAGGCTGGGAAATCTCTAATACAATGTCACACATACATTTTGGTCCCTGTGACATATTACTCCCACCTCCATGTAGGTAGAAAACAAATTCTGAAAAACATTCTTTGATCTTCCACCCACTGATCTGCTTGAAATTTGAGTTCTGTGCTGCATCTCAAGGGAAGGAGGAGTAGGAATATAATTTATACCATATTAAAAAAAAAAGAAGAAGAAGAGAGAACATTCCTTCCACCAGCTTTAGGATTATTGCTGTATAAATCTTTGGTATTCCTTCCTTCTGTTTGGCACCACACTTTTCACATAACATTGGGCTATTCTTTCTCTGACCCAGTTACATTGTTTTCTTTCAAACAAGAGTATTGGGCTGCTCCTTAAATTTAGAATTTTTTTTTTCTCCTTTCCTGTGATGTTAAATGGAATACTTAGTTTCCTTCTGAGATCACTTTTTTGGATGAATAAGTATTCACAAGATCCTTGTACAAATATGGGACAAATCCAGGGCACCAGTTTTCTGTCGTGTTGACACATGGGTTCTGGAAGGTGTCATGAGATGTAGAAAGGATTTCATCTGCTTTTGGTGCAAGGTAGCTGGACATGACTCCATTGTGGAGAAAAGGGATGTCAAAGGCTATGCATGTTTTTCCCCCTTCCACAGTGCAATGCCTACAGCCACGGGTGACAGCCACTTGAAACCTGTGTAGATCTCAGAGTGGCCTCAGTTTCCTTCCTCTCCCTCTCTTCTCCCACTTCTCCCCCTTCTGTCCCTTCCCTTTCTTTTTGCCCCCTTCCTTTTCCCCTCTTTCTTCCTTCCCCCCCTTCCTCACCCCTCTCTCCCCCACTTCTTCCCCCTCCTCCTTTCTTTTCCCCTTTTCTTTTTTGTTGATGTTGTGTTTGCTGTTTGAGAGAAGTCTTGGAGGGTTATTGGTTTTTGTTTGCTTTTTTGTTTTGTTTGTTTGGGTTTTTTTGTTTTTAATGCAGATCTCTAGGAGAGTGGTGAGGGGATTATTTCGGTGGTGTTGACGCTAAGCATGCTCAGTGAAGGGACAGAGGCAGTTATTTACAGCTGATCTGAGATAGTTTGTAGACTTTGCATCAGTTCTTGAATCACTTTCCTGTGGGTTTCTGTCACAGCTATGCAGAATTTTAGGGTTTTGAGGCTTTTATGGATTTGTTCAAAGTGCTGCTGTTTTCTATAGCTACATTTGGCAGCTTTAACTCGAGGAACTTGGTGGTCTGTGTTAGTTGGTGCCTACTATGTGGCTCACTTAATTTCTGTGAGCTCTGTTGACAGCAGATGATAATTCCTAAAATGAGGAATGCAAGAAGAGGAACTTTTTCCTTTGGATGCTGTAGTGCTTTGCCCAGAAGTACAACAGCTAGTCTGTGAAACAGCTATTTTCAGATCTGCGGCAAGGAGCAGGAAGATGGCTAAAGGTATCTCTTCACTTGCAGTGCTAATCAGGATAACAGGGTGCAGGATTTCTTTGCATCCCTGTTACTATCCAAGGGCTTGTGTTCGTTAAACCTATGGTCTCCTATCATTCTCAGCAGGGCACTTACCTTAGGAGTGGTTTCTTTGTCACAAGATGGTGCATGAGATCCCAGATAGATACAATGATACCAGGATTGATTTGATCTTCCACCACTCGTTGTGGTTTTGTCATTCTGCTCACTTCTAGGTGCTTATTGATGTAAAAAGTCAGTTGTAAAGACTTGTGCTGTGACTATGGGCCTGCTGGTTGTGGATGTGCTTTTAGCCTTCTTCTCATGTAACCTAGAACGGAGATAGTTCAGTTGCCCTCATGCAGTCATCCATCATTCTCCCACCATTCCAGCTCTTTCCCTGCTAGGATTCCTGTTGACCTGGTTGCTTATGCATGTAGAAATGAAGTGGTTGCTCTAGTATTTCTGCTGTTCACAGGAGGCATTTAGATTTAATCTTGATTGTCAGCTCCCCCTAGTCAGCAGCCTTCAGAAATCATTATCTTAATATTACAGAAACGTTACTGTTGATCAGTTTTAAGCTCTCATTCTGTAGCCGTTGTGTATGAGAAGCTTATCGATCAGAATTAACTTCCCCTCCCTTTTTGTTTTGAGGAGAAGAAAAAAAAAAGATGAGGATAGAAGGAAAGGTGAAGGATGAAGGAAAGATTTAATGTTGTTTGTTTAACGAACAGTATTTAGTGGCAGCATTAAATAGTTCTACCTTTCTGTGCTACACAAATACGTTACTGGCTTTTGAGGGTGTATTTTAAGTAATTGGTATGTCCATGTTTATGTATTTTGTCAGCTTGTGTTGTTTGTATTTGTCTTTGACATCAGGCTTAAATGATGCTAATGGATTCTTGTGACTTTGTTTGAGGACATTGGAGTTCTTTAGATACAGTGATGTGGTCCTTAGGTTTGTACCCCAAAAGACAATATTGAATTTTGCAGTTTTTCTTCTTGTGTTATTGATTTGCTGAATCACATTAGGAGGCCCAAGCAAGGACTGAGTACGTTTTGCCTCCCAGGGAAACTTGACTGGTGGGAGGAACAGATGGGAAGGAGCTTATTTCAGGGTAAGTTGGAACAGCTGCCCGTTTCCTTTATGGGTGATGGGGTCTGACATAGTGCCTTGTGACAAGAGAAGAGCTTTTGTGTGACTTTAACAGGGTGAGATGGGAGGAATAATAGACACTCTGGTTTTCTGCTCCTGCGTCTGTTTTGACCCAAAGTTTAAAATTTTCCTGCTAGTTTATGGTTTGTTCCTTAGAGGAACTGATAGGGAAGATTCCTAGATAGGGTCACAATCCTTTTGATCACCCCAGTGGTGTCACTGACTAAATGAATATTTACATTCTGCCCCTTTCCTGCCACCTCTTTGCTAACTTCTGAACAAGAGGAAGGTCATGAGTTCTTGACACATTTGGAGGGTCCCCTGGGTGTGGTCAGCTTTGATTTTTCTGATACTGGAAAGCTGTTTCAGCCCCTCTTTAAAAATACCCCTTCTATCCCTCTATTTATGTTAACAGCCCACTTCTCCCTCAGAAATCCCTGTTGCTCAGTTACAGACATAAATCAATCCCGTGTGCATACTAATTTCTAAAATGGTGGGTCTTCTCTAATGTTGAAGAATGGTCTTTCCCGAGAATACAGTCAGTGTGTACACTAAATACTGGCTCAGTCAGGAGTACAAGACTGTATTGTCACTTGCAGATGAAAATTAGGGACACTGTTGGAATCTATACTGAATCCCCGTTCTGAAGACATTTACAGCCTCAAATGCATAATCTCAGGAGGCTCTCTCTTTGGGAGAGTGTGAGCTGAGAAGTTTTTTCCATACTCAGTAGAAAAAAAAGAAAGAACATTCTGTCACCCTTGGAGTTTTGGACTCCAGGAAGCAGACTTGTTCCTTTCTGAAGTGAGGAACAAGTCCTACCTGAGGATCTGCTAACTTCAGCTCAGAGAATGCTAGATGAACTGCTGCAATTAGGCAGCAGTGATGGTGCTGTGGGTGACAGAAGAGAAATATTGTTTTGATTCCAGCTAGCTTGTGTTTAATAATAAAATTGCTCTGTGAAATTGACAATGGCCTAGGTCTGTGTGTGATATTTAGGGAGTATAATTATTTCAGATGTGTTGAGGGTGTTTGGGGAGTTGGCCTTATTCTGAGAGCAAGAATAATCTGCTAGGCAGGGGGCTGTTAGGATAGAAAGTGATTTGTGGCCATTTACGTAGCACCTGTCAGGACCTGCTGCTTAGCTCGTCTGGAGCGGTTTGACTGCAGTGCAAATTTCCTTTAAGAAGAGATTTTCTTTGAAAAGCTTCTCCACAAGCAGTGGATAATTTCACATGGGTTAAGTAACATAAAACCTTTTTTGGGAAGTGGCAGAAGTAACTTAGAGCATGCTTGTTGCCAGAGAAAAAGGTTCCTTTCAGTTATCCTCTAGCAATGACAGGTTTGTGTAAAAAAGGGGCACATTTGGGATTTGATCTTAATGCTTGAGGTAGGGATGGGCTTGCTAGATCTGACTGTTTTGGAAATGAAAATGTATTTTTCTTGTTGGCCAGAAGGGAAGAAATCTGTGTCTCAAGCAGGACGGAGGCAGAATCTGTGAGGAATCATAAGTTTCTCACTGCAGGGACAGTTTCTGTGTTGGTATTTAGGTTACCTGTTCCCTGTTCCACTGACCATTGTCCTTCAGCATGGTCCACACCTATTGCAGTCTGTGGGAAGGATATGTACCTTGTAGCGTCCTTGGGGGCAACATGAGCAAAGGGTTAATGCTATCAGAGGCTCCTGCGTGCTGGGGAGACAGCAGCATCTTTTAGAAGCAGAAATGCACCTAGGACCATCATGTGGCTGTCTAGCCATTTGCCCTGTAAGGATGTAAATTCCTGATTGCAAGAGACTGGGAAGATGTAACCGGGGAAAAGTCCACTCAGTTCATGTGCATCTTATTTACCCCTGGGTGCTCTTGGGCAGACGACATAGGGTGAGCAAACTCTTGCTTTGCCTTCGCATGGCTCAGCAGGCATGGAATGGGACTGAGATGTGAGTGGAGACTGGAGCCTCTTCACCCAGCTTTTGGCTGGATGATGTATCTCAGCATGGGACATTCACCTCAGCATGCCAGGGCAGCACTGCCTCATTGCTGTGTGCATGCACAGACTTGCTCCCTGTGTGTCATGGTGTGAGAGGGATGAGAGCTCTTGTGTCCTCCCAGACCCCAACACCACTGCTGCTGTCCTTGCCCTGCCTGGTGATGTGGTGGTGTGGGGCAGGTTGCTGAACCTTGTCTTAGTGTGTGGCAGGGGGACCTTGCTGCAGTCTTCCATCTTCTTGTGCTCCCTCTGCACAAACTGTTTGCCTTTTCTGGGTTTGGGACAATGTCCCTTTTGTCCACTTTTGCCTTGCTGTTCACACAAGCTGCTCCACCTGCCCAGTGTGTGTCGGCAGCTGTCATGATCTTATGCTGAGCAGTAGAGCCGAGCAATCTCTCTCTCCCTCTCACATTGGAGCACGTTGCCATGGCAATGCACAGTCTGCTGCACTCTGGGTCTCCAGGAGCCAGAAATGATGGTGCTTTTGCAACATTGAGGTAAACATCTCTCTTTTCCCGTATATAGCGCATCCACCCCTCAGTAAGAGTACCAGCTCCTATTGGCATCAGCCTCCCCTTGCCCTCTGCATGGAGGAAGGTTGCTCCGGGCGCTGAGAGAGTGCCTGGCCTCCAGAACCAGGCTCCTGTGGGTTGGAGTGGTGCCTCCGGCAGTGGTAGTGGCCCTCTTATCAGTAGGCTGTATGGGTTTGCTGCAAGGGATAAGCAGGGTGCCACTCGGGAGCTGCATCACTTGTGGGGTCAGCCACTGGAACATGCGAGTTGCTTGTGGAGGGATATGGCTACAGCTCTCCTGGCTGCTGAGTGGGGAGATGAGTCCCTAGCTGCTTGTTCACAGCTCTGCCGCTGTTTTGCATTGATTACCTCGGGAAAATCAGCTCTTTTCCCCTGAGCCCCTTTTAGAGTGTGAAAATGGTCTTGCTCTCTCTTGCACCCTGGGAAAGCACCCCGAGGACTCTGGCTAATGAGTGCAAACACTTAGAGTTGTGGAAATTTGCTGATTTGTCTCTCTGGGGCTTGCCAGTACTTCGTTATGGTGCTGTGGGTTTTCACTCATTTCTCCTGTGCTTTGGGAGTCCATCAGTATTTCTCACATCCAGAAGCCTGTAGCTGGCAGGTGATTGAAGACTCTTTTCACAGTGTTCTTTGTTATTGCAGTCAGTAATGAGCATGGCAGGCTGTTGCAGGCAGGGAAGTGTGGCTGCGTGAACTGAAAATGAATACCTTGCTTGATCTGCTGGCATTTGTTCCAGCATCTTTCTCTCCACCTCTCTCCCTCTCACTGTTGTGTGTATGAAGGGGGAGTTGATGCTGGAGAGGGGAGCGGAGCGGAGCAGGGGAGGAGTTTCTATCAGCCTCTTCTTTTTCTTTTTCTTTTTTTTTCTCCTGTCCAGTGACGTGAGCAATGCCTGTAACAATCAGGCTGGCTCCAAACAGTGTGCCTGAAGATGCTGGAGAAAACAGCCTAGTGTGCTTTAAGCAAACACTGATTGCTTGA
>VZRR01007006.1:95514-275374 GCA_013398015.1 Oreocharis arfaki
GTAAAAAAGGGGCACATTTGGGATTTGATCTTAATGCTTGAGGTAGGGATGGGCTTGCTAGATCTGACTGTTTTGGAAATGAAAATGTATTTTTCTTGTTGGCCAGAAGGGAAGAAATCTGTGTCTCAAGCAGGACGGAGGCAGAATCTGTGAGGAATCATAAGTTTCTCACTGCAGGGACAGTTTCTGTGTTGGTATTTAGGTTACCTGTTCCCTGTTCCACTGACCATTGTCCTTCAGCATGGTCCACACCTATTGCAGTCTGTGGGAAGGATATGTACCTTGTAGCGTCCTTGGGGGCAACATGAGCAAAGGGTTAATGCTATCAGAGGCTCCTGCGTGCTGGGGAGACAGCAGCATCTTTTAGAAGCAGAAATGCACCTAGGACCATCATGTGGCTGTCTAGCCATTTGCCCTGTAAGGATGTAAATTCCTGATTGCAAGAGACTGGGAAGATGTAACCGGGGAAAAGTCCACTCAGTTCATGTGCATCTTATTTACCCCTGGGTGCTCTTGGGCAGACGACATAGGGTGAGCAAACTCTTGCTTTGCCTTCGCATGGCTCAGCAGGCATGGAATGGGACTGAGATGTGAGTGGAGACTGGAGCCTCTTCACCCAGCTTTTGGCTGGATGATGTATCTCAGCATGGGACATTCACCTCAGCATGCCAGGGCAGCACTGCCTCATTGCTGTGTGCATGCACAGACTTGCTCCCTGTGTGTCATGGTGTGAGAGGGATGAGAGCTCTTGTGTCCTCCCAGACCCCAACACCACTGCTGCTGTCCTTGCCCTGCCTGGTGATGTGGTGGTGTGGGGCAGGTTGCTGAACCTTGTCTTAGTGTGTGGCAGGGGGACCTTGCTGCAGTCTTCCATCTTCTTGTGCTCCCTCTGCACAAACTGTTTGCCTTTTCTGGGTTTGGGACAATGTCCCTTTTGTCCACTTTTGCCTTGCTGTTCACACAAGCTGCTCCACCTGCCCAGTGTGTGTCGGCAGCTGTCATGATCTTATGCTGAGCAGTAGAGCCGAGCAATCTCTCTCTCCCTCTCACATTGGAGCACGTTGCCATGGCAATGCACAGTCTGCTGCACTCTGGGTCTCCAGGAGCCAGAAATGATGGTGCTTTTGCAACATTGAGGTAAACATCTCTCTTTTCCCGTATATAGCGCATCCACCCCTCAGTAAGAGTACCAGCTCCTATTGGCATCAGCCTCCCCTTGCCCTCTGCATGGAGGAAGGTTGCTCCGGGCGCTGAGAGAGTGCCTGGCCTCCAGAACCAGGCTCCTGTGGGTTGGAGTGGTGCCTCCGGCAGTGGTAGTGGCCCTCTTATCAGTAGGCTGTATGGGTTTGCTGCAAGGGATAAGCAGGGTGCCACTCGGGAGCTGCATCACTTGTGGGGTCAGCCACTGGAACATGCGAGTTGCTTGTGGAGGGATATGGCTACAGCTCTCCTGGCTGCTGAGTGGGGAGATGAGTCCCTAGCTGCTTGTTCACAGCTCTGCCGCTGTTTTGCATTGATTACCTCGGGAAAATCAGCTCTTTTCCCCTGAGCCCCTTTTAGAGTGTGAAAATGGTCTTGCTCTCTCTTGCACCCTGGGAAAGCACCCCGAGGACTCTGGCTAATGAGTGCAAACACTTAGAGTTGTGGAAATTTGCTGATTTGTCTCTCTGGGGCTTGCCAGTACTTCGTTATGGTGCTGTGGGTTTTCACTCATTTCTCCTGTGCTTTGGGAGTCCATCAGTATTTCTCACATCCAGAAGCCTGTAGCTGGCAGGTGATTGAAGACTCTTTTCACAGTGTTCTTTGTTATTGCAGTCAGTAATGAGCATGGCAGGCTGTTGCAGGCAGGGAAGTGTGGCTGCGTGAACTGAAAATGAATACCTTGCTTGATCTGCTGGCATTTGTTCCAGCATCTTTCTCTCCACCTCTCTCCCTCTCACTGTTGTGTGTATGAAGGGGGAGTTGATGCTGGAGAGGGGAGCGGAGCGGAGCAGGGGAGGAGTTTCTATCAGCCTCTTCTTTTTCTTTTTCTTTTTTTTTCTCCTGTCCAGTGACGTGAGCAATGCCTGTAACAATCAGGCTGGCTCCAAACAGTGTGCCTGAAGATGCTGGAGAAAACAGCCTAGTGTGCTTTAAGCAAACACTGATTGCTTGANGTGGTGGTGTGGGGCAGGTTGCTGAACCTTGTCTTAGTGTGTGGCAGGGGGACCTTGCTGCAGTCTTCCATCTTCTTGTGCTCCCTCTGCACAAACTGTTTGCCTTTTCTGGGTTTGGGACAATGTCCCTTTTGTCCACTTTTGCCTTGCTGTTCACACAAGCTGCTCCACCTGCCCAGTGTGTGTCGGCAGCTGTCATGATCTTATGCTGAGCAGTAGAGCCGAGCAATCTCTCTCTCCCTCTCACATTGGAGCACGTTGCCATGGCAATGCACAGTCTGCTGCACTCTGGGTCTCCAGGAGCCAGAAATGATGGTGCTTTTGCAACATTGAGGTAAACATCTCTCTTTTCCCGTATATAGCGCATCCACCCCTCAGTAAGAGTACCAGCTCCTATTGGCATCAGCCTCCCCTTGCCCTCTGCATGGAGGAAGGTTGCTCCGGGCGCTGAGAGAGTGCCTGGCCTCCAGAACCAGGCTCCTGTGGGTTGGAGTGGTGCCTCCGGCAGTGGTAGTGGCCCTCTTATCAGTAGGCTGTATGGGTTTGCTGCAAGGGATAAGCAGGGTGCCACTCGGGAGCTGCATCACTTGTGGGGTCAGCCACTGGAACATGCGAGTTGCTTGTGGAGGGATATGGCTACAGCTCTCCTGGCTGCTGAGTGGGGAGATGAGTCCCTAGCTGCTTGTTCACAGCTCTGCCGCTGTTTTGCATTGATTACCTCGGGAAAATCAGCTCTTTTCCCCTGAGCCCCTTTTAGAGTGTGAAAATGGTCTTGCTCTCTCTTGCACCCTGGGAAAGCACCCCGAGGACTCTGGCTAATGAGTGCAAACACTTAGAGTTGTGGAAATTTGCTGATTTGTCTCTCTGGGGCTTGCCAGTACTTCGTTATGGTGCTGTGGGTTTTCACTCATTTCTCCTGTGCTTTGGGAGTCCATCAGTATTTCTCACATCCAGAAGCCTGTAGCTGGCAGGTGATTGAAGACTCTTTTCACAGTGTTCTTTGTTATTGCAGTCAGTAATGAGCATGGCAGGCTGTTGCAGGCAGGGAAGTGTGGCTGCGTGAACTGAAAATGAATACCTTGCTTGATCTGCTGGCATTTGTTCCAGCATCTTTCTCTCCACCTCTCTCCCTCTCACTGTTGTGTGTATGAAGGGGGAGTTGATGCTGGAGAGGGGAGCGGAGCGGAGCAGGGGAGGAGTTTCTATCAGCCTCTTCTTTTTCTTTTTCTTTTTTTTTCTCCTGTCCAGTGACGTGAGCAATGCCTGTAACAATCAGGCTGGCTCCAAACAGTGTGCCTGAAGATGCTGGAGAAAACAGCCTAGTGTGCTTTAAGCAAACACTGATTGCTTGAGCCTGGGCTCTCCAGACATAATCTTTTCCAGTTCCTCTGCAAGGGATTGGGAAGTTCCATTAGCTTTCTTCCTTCCCATCCCATACACTCACTTTTGGAAATGATTGGAGTTAACAGTGTTCAGAGCACCAGCAAAGTCCGGGTGAGAGCCACAGGTTCGGTGAAATACTCCCGAGAAGAATCTCTCTGGCGGCAGTCCCATCGGTCAAAATCGATGAAAATCTCCAACTCCTCTGAGTTTTCTACTAAAGAAAGCAAGGTAAATAACTAAATATTAGTAGTGTTTGGCTTGGTTAGGCATGGGGTTGGTGTTGTGAAAAGGTTACGCTTTGCAGGAATTAAGAGCTCCGGATGATCTGCAGTGATCACAGAATTGCTGTCAGGTCAGGAAAAAAAATCTCTGCGTTTGAGGAGAGACTTGAAGGTGAAAGGGCTCTGGTGTTATAATGATCGGGTCTTAGTTGAATGCCCTGTCGCTGAGCTTGGTGCAATAGTAAACAGGGAAAACTTGCTAGTGACAATGCCAGTTGGAGCTCTGCACTTAGGAACTGTGCCAGAGTTGGCAGATGATGTCCTTGGGATTATCTTTTTAATGGGAATTGTTTTCTATAGAAAAATAATTTTTACTCCTTATCTACAGCTCTGTGGTTTAGTAGGTGTGGGTGCTAGGTGAAAATATTGTCTCACTGCATGCATGATTAAATACTGCTGTTAAGTATGTATTAGGAAGGCATTGCTTGTGCATTTGTAGGAATACGTTAGTGAATGGTAATGGTTGGTAGCACAGGCTATGCCCAGCTGCTACAGTGACTGTGTGCAGCATCTCCTCACCCAGCCCAGCCCAGTTAATCAGTTCCTAAGCAAACAACCCGCACTCCATGCAGCATCTTTTTTTTCCTCATCCCTCGCTCCCACACAATAACTGAGGGGTACCCAGGAACTCCTGGCAAGCGCTTTAGTAGCTGTCTCCCTCTCAGAGGTGCTCCCTGTCTCCAAGGGTTGGATGAACTTTATGCAGTGACCAAAATGTGCCTCTAATTTCATTCTTATTGCCAGTTGATGCTGCCCTTAGAAGCATCAACGGATTAGAAGGTATAACACTTGCAAAGGTGTGTTGAATCAGGGCAAAATATTTCATTGTATCAGCCATGCATTTAACTATGACTTGGATCCATGTGCATGCAAAGGAGGCACAGGCATGGATCTTCCTGTACTGTACCTTCCCTAAATCTCTAGTCTATTCTGTGAGAAATCTCCTCTGCCTTGGTGAAAAGATCCCAGTGCTGCACAGTAGTTCCTAGCAGATCACTCTCTGCTGGCTTACAGGTTGTATGGCATTTCAGAGCCTGAGCTGTGTAGCTTAAATCACAGAGTGCTGCAAACTGAAGTAAATGTAAGTATTTTTTCAGTTCAGTTTAATGAGCCTCTGTTTTCAGTACCTAATTAACCAAATCTAAGAAATAGTATATTGCTGAGTTGGGACAGAGAAATAGCATGGCCATCATTTTCAGGCTGTTGCTGATGCAGTATGTGCTTCTCCAACAAATATCAAGGTAAAGGCTGCATTGTGCAGGTGCCCTGGGACCCTGCTCTTGTGATTGCTTTCACCCTAAGCATGGGAATAATTGCATGGTATTCGGTGGGAGGATTTATGTGTGAAAACTCTCCTGCTTATGGTAAAAACTCAATTCTTTTGACGTTGGGTGAATTACTTAATCTCTATGTCTTCCCTCTCACAGGGTTTGTGTCCGCTCTGTATGCATGGCATAGTGTCCTCAGGGCAGGGACTTTCTCGCAGGGACGGTGTCTGACAAAATTAGTTAACTACTGCAGTAATGAAAGCTCTGTGTTCATTCCTCTGTGGAATTCACATTTCTGCCTTCTAAGTGCTGTAGGTTGTTGTTTGAGAGATATCCACCTCTTTTCGTGCCTATCTCAATCAGCTCCGAAGAACACTGCAGCTTTGTTTCAGTTGTGCTGTTTCCTTATTTCATACAAAGGTTTTTGTATCTGTAGGGCATCTAAGATGTGTAAAAGCTGTGTTATGGAGGGCTGAGAAGATCCCTGCATTCCCTTCGGTGATGCCTGCCTGGTTGATAAGATGACAAGCAGCTCTGCAAGTGATTGGTCTTGTGATTTTGGACAGCCCTGTTCTTTCCATCTCTCTGTTCCTCCTTCTGATCTTTGTCTGCCCATTTATTTTGCTAAGACGTCCCTGATCTAGAGAACTGATTTATAATTGAGCTTTGGCTCTTTTATACTGTTGTGTTGGTGGAGGAACCCGGAGGTTGTTAATCTGTAGTGTGGCAGAGGAGGTCTTTCTATCAGTGTAACTCTGTGCATGTGTTCGTGCATCACTTCTCAGGAAATGTCTTCAGTTCTAGGCTGGGCTTTTCTGGACGCTGATGCCATGTAGATCTCCTCAGTCTTAAGTAAGGCTTGGTTTGTAGACTTGTCGTCTTCGTATTTCTGTGGGTGTGTTTCCCTCTTTGTGTCTAAACTGCCTTGTATTTTATCTGTTCTCCATATAAAGTGATTAAAATGCTCAAGATGTGTTTCTGTGACTGCTCCAGCTGACTTTGGACAGGAGACAGATTTAAACCATTTGTGCCTCAGAAACATGCTCCTCTTCTACTTTTCACTTACATGACTCAGCCTATTTTGCTAAGCTATAGAGTATTAAGTATCATCATGCTTTAGTTAATATGAACAAAGCACCAACATGGTGTCTGCAGATGAGGTCTGCCTGCTGCCAGTGTCAGAAAAGCTAGGTAGCCCAAGTACCTGTCATCTCTTAGATGCACATCAGGTAGTGCCTCTGTGTGTATACAGGCTTCACTAGGGGGATGCATCCTGAGTGTGTATTATAGGCAAGTACCACAGCCTTAGGGCAGCAGGAGAACCTGTGAAGAGGATACTGTGAATTATGTACCATTGCTCTCTGGAGAGCAGGCTCAAGTCCAGACTGCATGCAAGGCGAGTCAGGGGACCTTAGGATCATCTGTGTGACCCAGCATGCTCAGTAGTCTCTTCTTCTGACAGATTTCTTTTCTGCAGCCAGGGACTGAATTGCCAAGTACTTGTGCCTGTCCTGCCTGCAAATGCACAGGGCCGATAAAACAGTTTGAAATAGGCTGTGTAGGTGCTCCACTATCAAGAAGCACTCCTCTAGCCTTTTCTCTATTTATCTATAATAATTCAGTATGCTGCCTTTACAATAACACAGATGAAACACTTCAGCAAGTACAGAAAAAATCTTTTCAAGCAAGCCGTGTATATCAATACAAAGGATGCATTTCTTGTGTAGCATTAATTTCTTGGCTCTCAGGAGCCAGAGCTAACCATCCTTTTCTGTTTTATGATGATATAACTGGCACAATCTTTCTTCCTTTTTTTTTTCCTCCCCCTCCCCCTCCTTCTCCATACAAACCAGATTTTTAACAGAGGAGTTTCTCTTCGAAATGTTCTCCTCCAGTTGGTGACGCACTTGAAATTCCCTGGGTGAAATGATCTCCTTTCCTTCCCCCTAAAACATTCCTATCAACCTTATCTCCTCCTACACCGAAACAACATTCATCGGTTCCATATGCTGCTGAACAGCTCTGTGCTGTTTTATGAATAATGTATGCTGGCTTGTTAGAAGAACGTTTGTTGTACAAACCAGTGGAATTTAAAATTGAGAGCAATATCAGCAGACATGCCATGCCGTGCGCTAATGCACAGGCTTCTTGGGGTACTGTTCTGGCATCCTTGCTGCATCCCCATCAGAAGGGGGGAAAATTCATGAGAAATCGAGGGGGTGTGGGCTTTGAATCTGGCAAGGAGCTACAGGCACTCAGTGATTAGAACCTTTATCCTTGCCTTGCCAGGTGTTACAGATCCATGCATGAGGACAGGAGAAAATGTCAAGATCTGGGTTTTGATGGAAGGTGGCAAATAGCAGGTGGTGAAGTAGTATAGATCTGTATTCTGGGAGAGGGCCAGCCTTCAGGTAGTCACCCAAACAGCAAGCCGTGAGTGGTGTATAGCAATGTGTTGCTGCCCATCCAGACCTGTCAGAAGGCAGTGATTCAGAGCTACGCCCCGGTCCAAAGGATGAGCACATGAACACCTGTTAGGACTCTATGCAGGCACCTGTGATGCCTAGTATCTGTTGCCTCTGTACCCTGTTTTATTTTTGTAGAGGTCTGCTACCTCAGTTGTTTTTTCTCTGTCCAATAAAGTACATATGGCAGGAGCTGGAGCTGATGCTTGGCTGTCTGCTCTGCTCCAAAGGGCAAAGCTGATGGACAGGTGCTGAGTGACTGGGAGAGATGCTGTGACTGCAGAGACTGAGCACATCTTTGCCCTGAGGTGTGTCTGGGGCTTCCTTGCTGCTTGGAATCAACCATGCCATTATCAGTTGGAGGTGAAGAAAAAATGTATCCAGGCAGGGCTGCTTCTGGCAGTGGCAGCAGGGAAGTGTGGCAAGGGCCTGGCTCAGAGCACAAGTGCTTCCCTGTCCTGTGGGCATCAAAAGCCACCTAGGCTATCCTCTGCAATGATCAGGTGATCATTCCTCTAACTATGACTCCAAAAATCAGGGAGGAACTGTGTGCAAGCAAAGATCATGAGAGACAAGAACTGGAGAAGACAGTCTGGGTCATCCCCGCTGTCTCTGTGATCTTAGTTTTGGCTTTGCCTATTTACCGGCTCACAGCAGGTATTTCTGGCTCTTGTTTTATGCGTAGAACAGGTGTAAGAAATGTGTTGTATATTCTTTTCCCTCTTGGCGGGCTTTTCTGCATGGGCTAGTGCGAACAGAAAGTCAGTAGTTTGCTTCAAGAGCCAGCCCTATGTTGCCTTTTGAGGGGAGGAGTTGTACAGTGCTTTGGGATCTCTTCAAGCATCTTGCACCCTGCCGGGCGGGCTTTGGAGGCCTTGCGCCTACTTGTTACTTAGATGATTTACTAAGATCAGTATCTGGGTAATTTGCTAGGTCTTTGTCCCTGTGTACACACCTGGTTGTGCCTTTCTCTTGTGCACTGCTTCTGCATGCAGAGGGTGACTCACAGCATCACTGGCAGCCAGCAGGTGACAAGAGCAGCCTGTTTAAATGGGTCCGGGGGTTCGTGCATGTGACAAGATTTTGAGGAAGGTGATGGTGGTGAATGACTTTTTTTTCCTTGGTAGCTTTGAAAAATAAACAGTTTTCAGAAGCATTCTCTCCATAGTTTTGGTTTTCTTTCCAATTGGATTAAAGTACCAACTAGTAAGAGCTTCTGAAAATCTGGGGGTTTTGTGGACCTACTTGCTTACCAAAGGGAAAATGGGGGTGGAATTCAGCAGTTTTTTAAAGAGTTACGGCCTTCCACTTGAAAAGGAAAGTGGTTTTTGCCTAGTTTATGAACAAATACAAACAAATCCCACAAACACATAACAAATCTCTTTTTTTTTTTTTTTCACACCGCAGTCTTCTAAGGGTCAAATTGGAGCTGTAGGAAACAGCATTGGAGTTAAAACAAGAAAAGTGCCTAGGATTTTGCCTGCTGTTCTGCTTTATGCAGCAGTCAGTTTCTTTTATTCTGCCTTCAAAATTGCACTTGTTTCTCCGAGGAGCTTACAGCAGTGCTAGGCCTGAGGTGGGGTGCACCTAGACATCAACATTTATCAGAAAGGGAAAAGCTGTTAAGCTGTAAGGAGTACATCTTTGTGTTCTGGGTAATAGGGATAAAAAGTCAAAGCATTGGAGTTAGACACTGGTGAGTGGTTGATGTCTGGGGGTTTGGATCCTGTCTACAGTAGCCTTGGGTGAAAAAAGAGATAGAAGGTCTTTCTCCTTTCTGGCTGGTATCAGTCCAGCTTGGAGGATGAGACCCATGCTGCAATATTCATTTTATCACTCACTGCTGTGGTCCAGCCTCCTATTTTCTGGCTTACATAGTGAATTTGCCAAACACTTCCCAAGCTAGCAGGTAGGAAGTGGTGATTGTTGTCAGTCTGTAAGAGTGCTTTAAATTAGAGCTTTTATTTCTTTTTTTTTTTTTTTCCATTTCCCAGAGAGAAAACATAAGTTAATAAAATCTGTCCTTGCAGCTAGCTAAGTCATGACCGTGCCATAATCTCTGATGAGCTTTGTTGCAATTTAGTGAAGCATTTAAGTGCTTGTCTCCAAGTTTGTTTGATTTACTCATACTCTGGAGAAATGTCTGCTGAAAAGAGCTGCTGTCTAGATCAGGGCCTTGGGGAACGGCCATTAAATAAATCAGAGGGCCGGTGCTGTGCTGTACACGTATGCTACTGGTTGCAAAACATGGCAGGAGGAAATTTTACTTCTCTGGAACATCTGAGAGCCCAGGTAGACATCAGGAAAGTGTTGAAGTGTAAATTGTTTTGGAGAAGGGACATAAAGCAGCTCTGAAAGGCTGGTGAGTCCAGCAGCAAGTACGCAGCCTTGCAGCAGTCTCTGCCAGAGAGGTGGGTTGGGTGACAGGCATGAGGACTCATGTATCTGCATCCCTGGAGAGGTCTGCTTGTTGAGGTCTTAGTGAACATGCCTGGTGGACACACGGAACATGCTGTGTACACAGCTGCTGTGGATACTCTGTACAGTTTTCTTTCTGTTTCTTAAATACCAGAAACTTTTTGACAGGCTCTGTTTGATGCTCTGTGAGGGACACCGTGTCCTTGGTCAGATGTGTGCCATATGACTGAGTTGGTATCTGTTGCTCCCTAAAGTAGGAAGATGATATCTGGCTCGTTAGTAGAGGTTGGGACAAACATATCTCTCTTTGCACGAGGCAGAAGCCTGGGGCATTTGTTGTCCCTGCACCAATCTGGACTGCTGCTTTTGTGTGTTCTGCTCTTTGGCTGCAGTGATCCCTAGAGATGTGCTTAGCAGTGAAATCTCATAAAAACCTGTACAGGGCAGGTGTTAATTTTCAGAGGTTTTGACCCAATCTTGTAGGCATTTGGGCCAGAGAGCAACAAATGTGTTTCCCCAAGCCAGGTTTTTGCTGTTTCAAAAACTCATTCAGCTAGATGAGGAAAAAAAAAATACTGATTCTGAAAAAATGGTAAAGCAGCTGGGGAAAGTATGTAGCCTCTTTGCTTTGTATTTGGAAGTAATTTTCTCTCTCAAAATATATGAGAATATTTTAGTCATAGCAGGAAGAATAGAACAAGTCAAAGAATAAGACAGGGGCTTCGGCCAAATCATACAAGAAATGTTCAATGACCCCAGGAATCGGTATCAGCATTGGTTTGTGTAGGAAAATGGAGTTGTGTCTAATTCTGCTCAACTGGCAGGAGAAAAATATTAGCTCTTTCTTTTGCTTTCTTTCTGCAGAGTGGTCTTAAAATCTCTTGATAGCTTTCACCTGAAAATTGAGCAACTGCTTACAAATTGCCATAAATGCCCATCCCTTCACCTTTGGCGGTTTGCCTTTGGTTTAGAGCTCCTTATACAACTTCACAGAAAATAGGTTTTATAGTGAAAACTCCAGACTAGGAAATATTTCATCGTATTTCTCTGAATGGCACAGTGAAGCCCAGTTAGTGGTGAAGACCTCTCTTTGCTAGCTCAGCGTAAGCGTGATGAGGCATGATTATTCCTGGTGTTCATATCTGTTGTATTGCCCTGAGAAACCTACTTTTTTGGAACACTGTGACCAAAAGTTGCTGCCTATGTAGCATCAGCATGAGGTGAGTTACATCAGTATGTTTGACTTGCTTGTGTATGGTTCAGTTAAGCCAGATATCCACAGAGCTGAATATTAAGGATCTTCAAATAAGACATCCAGATTCAGAAAGGAGCCAGTGGGTGACAGGATGAAGAGTGGGATATGCCTGTGGTATTGCTCATACAAATTCAGCTGTGGCATATGCACAAGACTAATTTCAGTTCTTCAGTTTCCGAATTATTTTTGGTTTGGGTCAGCATTAAGGCTATCTAAATGTTACTGTTTCTGTTGAACATCATGTCGTATCTATTACAGTATGTGATTTTCAGGCTTGTTCATACTTGATGTGCTACTTTTTGCTAATCATGTGCATCAACAGTTCTTCTACACGTTAACATATTTTGAGGCTGTGTAGGAGTTATGTGCCAGAGGGAGTAAATCTAGCTATGTATATAAGGTGAATTACAAATGTGGATTATATGTGTGAGAATCAGAGACAATCCATGCCAAAATACTTCACTTGAGTCAAGTGACCTATTTGAAGAACTCCATTAGCTTGTAGTAATACCAAGGGTCTAACCATTGTATACATCAGCTACTGCAGGGCTGAATTAAGACGTACTTATCCAACCAATATCTGTACTTTTTCTCAAAAAAAAATCCATCCCAGCTGTCTTGATGCTCATCCAGGCTTAATTCAGCCTCCAGACCCTTTTCTTTGCAGGCTTGTATCAACAGCAGAACTGTTACCTTTGGTGTCAGACTTACTGGCACCTTTCCTATGAATTGAAAGAGGAACAGTGTTAGTGGGCAGCAGTCCAAGATAGTGATCTTCAAACGCAAAAGTTGCTTAACATTCATTTTCTGTTTTGCACTTAGAAACTGAACATGTTTATGTTTAGGTGTGTGACTGGGAAAGCATTCAGGTGTCTGTGAGACTCAGGGCCTTTGGATAGCTATTCTGGCAAATTTTCACAGGTAAGCCCATGTGGTGAAATCTTAACATCTCCATTAAAATCATTGACAGAAAGGTCTCACTGAGAGTCAGGAATTAAACTGAACCTTGAATTTCAAGGCCATAGTCTTGTGGCTTTTGCAAACTGTAAGTAAAGTTCAGGTTCATGACCGCTTGAGGAATGTACCAAAGTCTGTGAGAACCAGTGAGATGCATCCCAGAGTCCCGAGGGAATTGGCTGATGTAGTTGTCAAGCCACTCTCCATGGTATTTGTAAAGTCATGGTAGTTGTGAATTCACCGTTGTATTGGTGAAGTCTCAGTGCCTGGAAGAGGGCAAACATTGTACCCATCTTTTAAAAGGGTAGAAAGGAGAACCATGGCAACCAGGGACCTCCCAGATGCATCTCTGTGCCTGGGAATATCTTGGAACAGGTTCTCCTAGAAGCTGTGCTAAGGCACAGGGAGAACAGGGAGGTGATCCGAAACAGCCAGCACGGCTTTGTCAAGTGCAAGTCCTGCCTGACCAACCTAATGTCTTGAATGATGGAGTGACCACATTAGTGGACTAGGGAAGGGCTTCACGTGTTATTTATCAGGACTTCTGTAAAGCCTTTGACAGAGTTCCCCACAACAGGCCTGTCTCTAAATTGCAGAGAGAGGGATTTTATGCGTGGACTGTTGGATGGATAAGAAAGTGGTTGGACAATCACATCCAGAGTAGTGGTTAACGGCTCAGTGTCCTGATGGACATCGATGACAAGTGGTGTCCCTCAGGGGTTCGTATGGGGATCAGTGCAATTTAATGTCTTCATTAATGGCATGGATGAAGGGATCGAATGCATCCTCAGAAAATCTGGAGATGATACCCAGCAGAAGGATGAGATGGCATCCAGAAGGACCTGGACAAGGTAGAAAAGTGGATCCATGGGAATCTCGAGAGGTTTAACAAGACCAAGTTGTGGGTACTGCACCTGAGTCAGAACAACCCGTGGTACTAACACAGGCTGGGGGATGAACAGATCAAGGGCAGCCCTGTGAGAAGGCCTTGGGGGTGCTGGGGGATGAGAGGCTGGACATGACCTGGTCATGTCCACTCATAGCCCAGAAAGCCAGACGTGTCCTGGGCTGCATGCAAAGCAGCGTGGGCAGCAGGGGAGGGAGGGGCTTCTGCCCCTCTGCTCTGGTGAGACCCCATCTGGAACATTGCATCCAGCTCTGGGGTCCCAGCACAGGAAGGACATGGACCTGCTGGAGAGAGTCCAGAGGAGGAACACCAAGGTGATTAGGTGGATGGACCATGTTTCCTATGAAGACAGGCTGAGAGAATTGGGCTTGTCCAGCCTGAAAAAGGGAAGGCTTAAGAGTGACCTGACTGCGGTCTTCCAGTACCTTAAAGCAGCCTACCGGTAGTTTTTATAAGAGCATGTAATGGAAGTACGAGGGTCAGTGACTTCAAACTAAAAGAGAATAGGTTTAGACTGTATGCTAGGAAGAAATTCTTTACTGTAAGTGAGATGAGGCACTGGGACAGGTTGCCCAGAAAAGTCGTAGATGCCCATCCCTGGAAGTGTTCAAGGCCAGGTTGGATGGGGCTGTGAGCAACCTGGCCTAGTGAAAGGTGTTTCTGCCCATGGCAGGAGTGTTGGAACTAGATGGTCTTTAAGGTCCCTTCCATGGCTGATCCATGATTCTATTCTTAAAAAGGCACAAAGCACAAACCCCAAAAACTTACTTGAGAAAATGGCTGTAATCTCAAAACACGCATTCAGTATTTTTTCCTTAGGTGAAATTTCTGCTGAAGATTCTCACGTTGCTGTTAGCAGATGTGGTACTTTCTTGAGACAGCTTGCTTGCTGATATTAATTGGGTATCTTTCCTCAGCATATTAATGTATGTGTAGGAGGGGTCAAACAATAATTCCATTTCATTTCTCTCCCTTTGCAGGCCCTCTACAATTCAATCAAGAATGAGAAGCTGGAATGGGCAGTGTAAGTATACTTCTACAGTGTAGAAATTAGGAGTTTAAAAATAGTACCTGTGTAGTAATCTGTTTATACCTCCTATGTCACCATCTGTGTGGGCTCCAAAGTCTGTAGACGATAGCCAGAGTACATAATGAGTTTGCTTTTTTGCTAATGAATGACCTGGCAATACAGCCTCATCTGTTTCTGCAGCAAGGGGAGTTGTTAATGATACGAGCCAACTGCATTTGTAAGGAAAGAGGGCATTTCATTTAGTTGGAAACTTCAGCCTGAAAAGAGAGAAATTAAATCCTCTGTTGTTCTATGACTGTATAAATAAAACAGAAGTTGACTTCTCTCTTTATCTTTCTGTTCATTGTGTCAGAACCGCTGAATAGAAACACACGTCTTGGATTGAGTTTCCTGCTGTTGGTTTATTGTCTTGGTTTGTCTCCTGATTAACTATGGATAACTTGACAACAGCCTAATGTGAAAGATGATAAATTGGACAAAGTCTGATATTCCTCCCTCCAATCTTTAGTTGCTTTTGACAGGCTAACACTTGTTAACTATGGAAATGCTGCAGACAAGAAAAAGCTTCTGTTTCTGATTGTGTTAAACTGAGCATTTCTCTGTGCTTTGGTTTCATGTGGTCTAGTTATGCCGGGAAGGGGTAGAAGTGTCTCCTTTTGATTTTGCCTTTTTTATAAAATAGAAGAATTATGTCTTTTATGTATTTTGGCTATACAGAGGTATTTTCCTGCATGTATTTATATATCTGAAACCTCACCTTCTTGGGAACAACTCGTCTGGAATGCATGCTCATGCACCTCTTGTGCTAGAAGTCCTAGCAACTGCCATAGGTCTTGCAGGCCCAGTGGCTTCTGGTCTTCGTTGTTTTACGATTATGATCTGCAGACAAATTTCTTTGTCTGTCAGTGTGTGCAGCCTCACAAGGGCTGCTGGTTCCAAGTGGAATTGCTGTCCTAGTTCAGAAATGTGTTAGGTGATGTCAGAGTAGTAAAGAAGGTGTGCTGTTAAGGGGAGTCAGCAAGAAGTGCCATCTCTGATGAGCATTAAAAGTCGTGGTGGGAGACATTTTTGCAGACTGTGTCTTGGACCTGGAACATGCTGTGTGAGTCTTACATGTCACACCAAAGCTCTTTGCCAGACACTGTCACAGGTACTTTAGAACCAGCAGAATCCATTATGTGACTTTCTTGATGTCAGAATTTTCCTTCAGCTCTTGCCAAGAGACCATACTGTGTCTAATACACTTGGGCAGCCTCCAGGTGGGAACTGGCTCATGACTGGCTCTGCTCCCATGAACCTCAGTCAAGGTGATTTATGAGATAGCTTGCTTCTGTATAGGTGGTAACTGCTTTGGCATTTACATAGTCTAGTCCATGTCCTTTGTTTGGGAGAAAATTCCAAGCAGTCTGGAAGAGGGATAATTCAGACTCTCTTAGATAAGACTTTGAGTGGATATAAAGGTACCTCCTTACAGGAGAATGCTCAAAGGTGGCAGTTGTCTGTTCCAATCTGAGGCTGACACATAGGTACGACTGATGTTACAATTACTTTCCATGATGAGAAACGAAGCTTAGTCTGGGCATACCTTTAGAGCTGAGAGTACTGGCTGGAAGAGGGAGTGTGAAAATGTTTCTGTTCATTTTTATAGAGATGTGTGGTTGGTGTAAAGAAATAACCCCAAGGAGCTCTGGGGCTGGCTGGGCTTGGGGGAGGAGGCACATAACTCTCTTGCTCTATGGCAAGAGAAAGCTGAATGGGAAGGAGACGTGGTCAGTTTTGTTCTGATGGGACCAAGGAAGATCCCCTCTCCCTTCCAAAGATAATTCCTTTGCTTCCCCAATGCACTTGGCAGGGTAAGAAGTGGGAGATAAGGCAATCGTGAAGATAGGACTGCAAACCCCAGTATAAGCTCTCCTGCAATGCTGGCTTGTCAAAGGAATGCGTTTCCTCCAGCCCAGAATACTCTGAGGATCTAAGATGCTGATGAGCTAAGCAAGGTCTAAGAGCTGCTTTGGAAGTACATTATTTAGTGAATTAATGGCTGTCAGTAAGTCCATAGGCAGGAGAGGGTAATGGTGAACATAAGATGGGGAAAGACTGCTATCTAATCCTTATCTTAATAGTTGTGAGCTAGGTGTGTTACCATCTTAAATAGTTTGCAGTACATTTCCAGTAGAATTATAGTCTGATCCAAAGCCCACGCAAAGAAAAGGCTACCATTGACTTCAATTTTGTAATCACTAGAAGTGACACCTTAATCAGCAGATGTTCTCCAGAGACTTTCAGTAGGAGTATTCATTTATCCTTTTTGAACGGGAAAGTGTGAGTACAGCTCTGAAGAGAGAATTGCATTACAGCTCTTCTTCTGCAGTAGTGCCTGGTTCAAGTTCTCCACAAAGTTAAAAGTGAATCACATACCATAATCTGTAAAATAAAGAGATCTGACCTGGAATTTACCCTGAACTGGTAAGTGTGGGATCCTGAAAGCACACTTACACTCCACACTGCACACCCCAAAGGTGTGAGCTCTTCTTCACATCTGTTGTGGATGCACTTAAATTTGAAATAAGGGAAATTTGGAATCAGCCTTTAATTTTCTAGCAATAAGCCTTTTAAACCAGGACACAAATTTGTGTGGATAAACTAGAGAGGTGCTTTGATTGGAGGTTTTTGTGAACTGGTTATTTGGTCTGGAATGGGTTAGGAAGAGTAGATCCAGCCACAGAGGCAAAGAAATAGATTGGCTGGCCTCCTAACATCCCTTCAGTCCTGTTGTCTATAATAGTGTATCTCAAGTTTTTTAGAATGTTTCTCATTCTTTGGCTTTCACACTGACCATTGTCAGCTTTAAGCTGAAAAAGAAAAATCCGTTTGATTACAAAGGTGCCACAGCGAAATACGTTTTGTTTGCATGATGTCTACATGGAAATGTAGTGGTGGCCATTATTGTTTTCCATTGCTTGTAATACTTTGTCTGTTTCCTGCTGAAGGTAATAGGAATAAAAAAATCATCAGCTTGAAACAGGTGATCTAGAATTAATACATGAACTCCCAAATCACTGCTTACAAAATTACTAAAGCCAGATGGCTGCATTTGAGCCAGTTCTGTCTCCAAAACGACCTCTCAGCAGAACAGTGTAGTTTTCAGGAGAATCTCACGGTTTTTAACTAGTCGATGATACACTTTTCTTTCCAGAGAAGTTTACATGGACATGATGTATTCTTCTTCTGTTTTTGTGGACTGTACTGAAAAATTATCTCCTTTCAGCCAAAACAAAACACATCATTGAGACAGTGATGGTGGGAAGGAGATGCTGCCAAGTCAAACTGTGATGCTGAGATCAGAGTAGATATAAAAGACATCTGTGCTGAAGCTCACCTTTTTCTAGGTCAAAGTGAGAAATCTCTCCCTATTGTAATTAACTTTTTGTCTCTGGAATTCTTGGATGTTTCCTGTTTGCAGCTTCTTGATTGGTTTTAGAGTGGGCTCAGGTGGTATTCAACCTGGTTCTGTTTTCTTCCCTCCTCCCGCTGGGAAAGATGCCAAAACTTCTCTCAAGTCAATTACCTAATGCAGATGCTGTCAGTTCCACAGATGCATGTTAGAAACCTGAATTATTTTTTTCTTGCAATATTTAAATGTATGAACCCACCCTTTCCGCTGTATCATATAAGTTTGCTATTTGAACAAAAGTGGACTTCTAAAAATGAAGGGCTTAACCACATTGTTCCAGATGAGTGACTTCAAGATTTTCCAAGGCAAAGCCTCAAATCAGACCATAGAGGGTACAGAAATATTTTTTTTAACTGAGAGAATCGGATGGTGCTTTTCTCCCAGAAGACAAAAATGGGACTTCCTTGTATAGGGTCTTTTTGGGAGAGGCGAAAAATGTTTTTCTTCACCAAAATGGCAACATCTGGATTTCTATGTTTTTCACATCTATGTGTTTAAGAATAAGAAGCAAACTCTTTCTAGGTGTCAGTGACCATGTATTTGGGAAGGAAAACGTTGTTTCAATGCTGTGGCTGCAAGTAACAGCTCAAGCAGATCCCGGCTTTGGTGCGCTGGTTCTCATGGGCAGCCAGAGGGCTGGTTACTGCTCTCTCTGTAGGTCCTTTTCCAAAGAGACAGGCTTAGGGAGGTGGAACTGAAGCTCCTTGTTTTGGGAAGCCTTGCAAACATGATGTGCTGTAACTAGAGTCTTGGAGAAATTCTGCAGATGGTAACCTTTTCCTGTCTCCAGGACCCTGCAGAGCAGAGACACTATAAGTCCCATTTCCTGTGGGTGGAAAGTGGGACATAAAAGATGTTTTGCAGCTAACAATGCTTTTCATCAGGGAGGGGTCACCAGAGGAGCTGATTCCAGACCCAGAGCAGGGAATGATCTTCCTCTACTGATCAGGGACAGAAAAATCTCTTAAGACTTCTGCAAGCCTAACTGAACCCTCATGATGATGTTTTGCCTACTGAAAGGTGTTTTGGAACCATTGTGGGGCGTTTTTCCCCCAAAGGCACAAGGATTGTGCTACTTCTTGTAAGAAATGGGAAGGAGAGGCGGTAGTCCTGCCCTTAAAAAGGACCTGAGCTATGCCTGTGTGACACTGCATCCGTGACTCTGAACATACCTGCACAGGGGCCACCACCCACTGACTCTTACCCCTCGTCACTGGAGGCCTTCATGCTGGAGATGCTGCAGCACATGAATGATCTGTGAGAGCCGTCTGAGGATGGGGAGGTAGTTACATTCCCCACAGTTTAGGGTTTCAAGCAAATATCAGTTTTCAGGTTTATGTACCCAGAGGCCCACTGAATTTTATGCAGTTCTTTTCTTGCAAAAGTACTCTAAAGGCTTGTTAGAAGTAAGCTCAAATTGTTAAATCCCTGATAAACAGTATTTGAGACCTATCTATTCAGCCAGCTTTGGAAGATACCTGAGGAGAGGCTAATACCTGAACTTTTTTTGCTGCTTTGACATTTCTCCAAATCGTCTTGCTTTCTTCTTATGTTTGACCACTGAAGCAACATGGAGTATTTGAGTAAATGAGTCCCAGATTCCCTGGTTTTCATCCACTTCTTGTTTGTAATGAGTCCTTCTTGCCTCTTTGGCTCCCTTCATTGCCTCTTGCAGACTGACTCGTGCATCTTGCCCTCGTGCCTATTGTCAGAGCACTCAGCTCTCAGAAATGCATGAAGCTTCTGCGTCACAAAGATGTCCCATTTTCATGATAGAACAAAAGGCCAGTTAAGGGTTTGTTCAGTGCCACCAGCAATTGTGACAGCAGATGCTATTTTGTCCTTGTCCACCATGTCTTTTGAGGAATTCCTGTTTTAATGGCTACTCTAGAGGTGCTGAGTTTAAGAGCACTGCCCCCAGCACTTAATGGTGTCCAGGATCCTCTAGGGCTGCTCATCACACCACAGTGGCTGCTTTGTTGAGGACATTGGTATATTCTCACAGGACAGTTGATCAGTATACAATAATTCACTCCCATAGCTCCGAAGGAGATAGTTTATTCCAAAAAAATGTTAAGCCTTTTACTGCAGTTGGTCTCGCTGACAAGGAGAAATCTGCTGTGTCCTTGGCTGAAGTCCCAGAATTCAGAAGGCACTTCTGTGTGACAAATCAGCCTGAGTGCTTATGCCCTTTGAGAGATGTTAGTCTGGATTAAGTGCTTCAGACTCGTGTTGGGAGAATTTGCTTCTGGAATGGACGTATATCTAAGAAACACATGACACACAGTGGTTCAGGCTTACCAGCAGCTAGTGACTGTAGTAGACACATGAAGGGTGGGGACAAACAAAATTGTCAGAAATACCTACGCTTTTTTGGTTGGGAGAGGGCTTCAATGAAAGCATACTTGAAGTCAAGTCCTTATTGCTTTGACTAATACGTTTTTTGTAGAACTTTCTGTGCTGGAGTGGGAAAGCACAGATCAATAGGCTGAAAGATGCAAGGACTGCTCTTCCTTGCAGGAATCAGGTCTTCAAGTAAAACTTTGCTCCTCTTAATTAGAAGACCTTACAAGACAACATCATGAAGATATGGTGCACCTCCTTGACTATATCTCTGTAATTAATATGAGGTGATGAAAGTCAAATGCTTGGGAACATGCCCAATGTTCCCTCTGGTACTACAGAGTTCACTAATACAGCCCCCATGTTTCTGGATTTGGTTTACTTGTTGTCACACCACTCTCTTATCCTTTCACCTCCTTAGACTAAGTTATTCCCCAGAAGACCATTTCATAGAATCTAAGAATCATTTTGTTTGTAATCATCTAGTTTGGAAAAGACCTCCAAGATCATCAAGTGGAACCTTTGGCTGAACATCACCTTGTCACCTAGACCATGGCACTAAGTGCCACATCCATTTGTTTCTTGAACATCTACAGGGATGGTAATTCCACTGTCTCCTTGGGAAGTTTGTTCCAATGCTTAACCACCCTTCAGTGAAGAAATTTCTCCTGATATCCAACCTGAACCTCCCCTGGCACAGCTTGAGGCTATGTCCTCTCATCCTGTCACTGGTTCCCTGGGAAAAAAGGGCAAGCCCCACCAGGCTACAACCTCCTTTCAGGTAGTTGTACAGAGTGATAATGAGCCTCCCTTTCAGCAGAGCTGAAGATAACATAGGTTTGTTGCTCTAGCCTGCAGTTCTTGGAGGATGTTTTTTTGAATGGTCATTCCCATAAGCAGCCATGGTTGGAGTGTATCCCTAAAGGAGCTTCTGGATTGACATATGCATTGCTAATCCTCACATAATACATGCCTTTGAGCATATACATGTGTTTGGAATGTCTGCCTGAGCTTGCTCTCTCTGCTCATCATCTGGGTCCAGTGAGATGCAGCAGCTTGAGGTCCACCCCCAGTGGGTTGGCAATATTAGACATCATTATGCTCAAATGATAATTTTTTTCTAAAAATCAGATGCTGGTCTCAGCAGGTGTTTCTACCACAACTTTCCAGTGACAGCCTTCATCTTTCCTGACACACCTTTCCTAGACACTTGGAGGGTAATGGATGTGGACTTCAAAGGACGAAGGGCTGCTCTCTGAAAACCATTGTCCTGCTCTTGTGATGGACACCCTTTATTTTCTAGGTTGTCTAGTCCTTTTTAGCATTTGCTTGTGACAAGCAAAAAGGTATTTATTAGTCAGATAATGCTTGTAACCTGCATTGTTGTCCCCAAGAGCTATGCTGAATACATTGCCCTAATAAGTAACATTTTGAGCAGCATTCTGGTCCTGAAGTAAAGATAACATAATTCACCTGGTGTAGTTTTTATTTTTAAATTACTACTTTTATGTTAGTCTGCAGAGGGAAATAAAGAAAAAGAGGTAGAGTCTGTGTTTTATATGCTAATTTAAGGGGTAAGCCACAGTGATCTGTGTATTCTAATTATTTTCTTCAACATATGACCTCATGAAGGAATTGGGCATTTTTCAGGAGAACCCAGCAGGCAAATGTTTCCTGTTTTAGCACTCAAGTACATGGAGTTAAAAATAGGTGAAGTTGGAGGACACAGAACACTCTTGAAGTCTTATCTTTTGAGACAGTCATGGAAACTTGGGCTTTATTGAAAATCTGTGTCCTGTGCTGGTGAAGTAGGTGAACTGAAGCTTTGCTATCATATGTCCATGTTTTGGTATATTTCTAGGTTTCTCCCTTATTACGGCCCTCTAAAAGAAGGGAGGTATATTTTGACAAAGAGTGTTCAAAAATTCCTGAAATGAAACTTTGCTGGTCAGACCATCATTCATGCATGATTTTCACTGTTTTTTAAGGGATGAAGAAGAGAAAAAAAAATCTCACTCAGATGGTACAGATGAAAAGGATAATGGGAGCCAGACAAAGGCTGTCAGTCGAATTGGCAACTCAAATAACCCATTCCTGGACATCCCTCATGACCCCAATGCTGCTGTGTATAAAACTGGATTTCTGGCTCGGAAAATCCATGCAGATATGGATGGAAAGAAAAGTGAGTAATATTTAAATCCTAATGTGTTATTTTCTTGTTATGTCTTCACAATGCCACTTACCAATGAGCCCATGTACTTCTCAAGGTGAATAGTGCTGCTTTATTAGGGGAAATAGCGGCAATAACAGGCAAAACAGCAACTGGATTATCACACTCTCACTGTTAGGCCAGAATTTACAATGCTCAGTCCCATTTGCAGCAGGTCTGATGCATGAGTATAAGGAGTAATATGATACAGCAAAGCAATGTGAATTTTTTTGTGCTAAAAGAAAATTAACATAGTGGTTTACAGAATAAAAAGCAATTTCCAGTGAATTACAGTGGCTGTTCTGCAGTAATTTGATAATTCTCCTTTTCCTTATGTGACACCAGATTGTTCTAAATCTCCCCTCCCCTCTGGGTCTGCCTTTAAAGAAAGGCTGTTCCCTACCTCTCTTTGGAAGATGCTGTAACTGTTCCCTTCCCTACTTTCCCAGCCTTGGGTCACATATTCAATGAAGGGCAGCAGCTTCTGGCACCAGCCTGCCCTTTACTATGCAGTTCCTCCCTGCCCCTTTCTTGTGATAATCCTGCTGCGTCTCTTACTGACGTTGACTATCTTCTTCCCTTCTTGTCCTGCTTCTGTTTGTGCTGCACTAATTATTGAGGGCCTCTGATGCACCTGTGTGTGTTTTGTTGTTTGGATATGTTCATTTGCTGTCTGTAGATCTTGGAAAAAGCTGAGGTTAGTCAGAGCATCTGCGTTTTCCCCAGTCATTGTTGATAATGGCCTACTCATGGTTCACATTGTTGGGCTAAATCCCGAAGACAAAGTCTGGGTTCATGATTGGTTTCCAGTAACAGCCAGTCTCTCCTGTCTGGGCTAAGCTCTCTGGTGTTCACATGTTTTGCTAGTCTATTTTAGAAGGCACGATTGGAGGTCAGTATTCTCAAGATGGAAGCTGACAGCTGGACAACTGGATCCAGACAGAGGTGTCAAAATCAAGCTGACCTAATTCTTTGTGATGACTGGATACTCTAAACATATTTGTCTTTATTAAACATCTTCTTATTCAGCCTTAATAAGTAATTGTATCTAGTTGCCTTTATTAAATTATATATACAGAATTGCTCATTATTCAGCACACTGGACACTGGCATTTTGGGGATAACTCTTTTATGAGTAATGTAATTAGTGCTGTGTTTTTAGAAGTTCCTGTACAATTTAAAAGTCTGTCTTATTGTCATGCAGTTCTCGAAAAAGTTGCATTCTGGCTTTCCAGGCACAAATAAAACAAAACTTTTTTTTTTCTTTTTAAAAGTTATTTAGACCTTTTACATATTTAATTTCTTAATGGAGTTTTTGCAGGGTGGAGATCAGCTTGTGTGGGATTTTTAATGAAGTAATGTGCTAGAATGCTCATCTGTATTTTCTCAGGAACCTGGTTCTGAGAGCTAAAGCACTTAGGCACTTAGATCAGAAGGGTGTAACAGGAGCCAATGCCTGGAAGCTGAACTGAACAAATGCTCATTAGAAATGAGGCCTGTTATGTAAGATGAGAATGATTAACCTCTGGGACAAGGGACTTGTAACCTCTTCGTCTTCGCTTTCTGTCTTCTGATCCGAATGGGATGCCTTTCTGAGTGTCACGCTTTAGCTGGGCACGGGTTATTGATTTCAGTATAGAGTCAGTGATGTACATGTATGGGTGCTGGTCAGCTGTCCATGTGTGCTTGGTGAGGAGGGAGCTTAGATGCAGACTTCTAGTCTCTGGCGCTGTGACCGTACAGCCTGTGCCTAATTCTCTCCCTCTGTTGCACCTAATTTCAGACTGGATCCTTCAGCCTTCATGCTGAATTTACTTCCCCCTCTCCCCCCCCGGCTTGTCTCTAGGAATTTATGGGCTAGATATATTGTCTCTGTTACGTTCTTCAACCTCTAACTGACTTTCGCTTTCCTGTGGGATTGGGTATCTTTCATATGATTTTGTTTGACCCTTTTCCTTTCTCAATGCCAACGTGGGTGTGCAGCAGCAGTAAAGGGGAAGGATGCTCTGGAGAGACACTGCTTTTTGAGTAGTATCCTACTGGTCCTGAGCAGAGCCTGCCAGCCTGCTGTGGTATGTAGAAAGATTTTCTTTCTGAAAACTGCCATGGTGCAGAGCTCAGACGTAGTTGTGTAGGGGCAGTGTCTCCTATCTGCAAAAGCACAAAGACTGGATCTCTGTGGCCTGCTTTCTGCATTGCTGCTGTTCCTTTCTGATCCAGTCCAGGGCTGTCATCAGGGTTGTTGTATTACTCTCTCTCACAGCAGGTATGTGCAGGCACTGTGCTAAGTTGCTTTGTCCTTTGAAAAAGATAGTACGAAGGAGGTTTAACACAGGACTAATGTAGCTCTCCTGTAGCCTAGACAAAGTGTAAAAATGGATCTGAGTTAAATGGGTTTTCATTTGTTTTCTTTCCAGCTCCCCGGGGAAAACGAGGCTGGAAAACCTTTTATGCTGTGCTGAAGGGAACGGTTCTGTACTTGCAGAAGGTAGGGGAAATCACCGTCTTTTGAAAACTAATTAAAGAGGGATAAAGCAGCATGCATCCTCTCCACTCTCTCTGCCCACCTCCAGGCTCCTTTCCCTCTGATGCACAGCATGGCTGATCTCCCTACCCCCCACCCTATTAACACACACATTCAGGCATGAATCCTTTCATTGACACCCTCTCCCTTTTCACAATTTCAAGTTTAGTTCCACTGTCCCCATCCATGTGTTGACCCTGTAAGTTCCAGTGTGTGCCACTGCTGTCTCACACAGCTGAAAAAAAATAGCCAGCTTCACCAGCAAAGACAGTGTCACCTCTCTATGTCGTGCTCACATTCCTCTAGGCTGCTTTTAATTTTGCATTTCATACGTATGGCTTCCCCTTCTGTGAGGTTGTCCTCGTTTCCCACCTTTTCATAATATACTTTTCTGCAGTGCCTGCAAGACCAGCTGCAAAACAGTTGAACAACAGCTTGGCCTTGGTAGGAATCTGCAGCTTCTGTTCCTTTGCAAAATTGAAGGATGAAAGGATACTTTTTTCCCACAAAGCCAGAAAAGACTGGTTTCTAACAAAATGTGCTTCCTGACAGCGAGATATCTTAAAAAAAAGTCTGACGAAACCCTTCAAGCCTTTTGTTGCAAGCTTAAATATATTATAGTGCATTTTTAACTATACTGTTAGAACGTTAAGTGCAGCATATGAGTGAGAACTGTCAAAATCAAATAAATGGCAGCAGCTAAGCAGGTTGTTAAAGCTTTTTGCCCTCCAATATATTTGAAATATTCATGGAATAGATGCTGCTTGTCCAGACTGCCTTGTATTGCAGAAGTATGCTTCTTTGAAAGCTGTTTTACATTTCCACTCTGTTTTGCAACTCTCAGTAGTGCAAGTACATACTGCTGTTTCCTCCTCTTTTGCTGTGGCTTTCTGAAGTTGTTGGTTTCGTTGGAGCCAACCTGAACAGTTGGCTTCAGTTCTCTTCTTGAGAAGAAAGAGTGATTTGGATCAAATTATTATAGCCTGAGGTTTACAAGGTGAATACTCAGGGTGCAGTACCTTTTTGAGGGGGCTGAAATCCTGGAACAGACAAAACAATTTGAAGTCAGGATAGAAGATTTGGGCTGAAAGTTGGATGTGATATGCTCAGAGCCAGTGCAAGAGCCCTCAACCAAGTCTGCTGAATCCCAAGTCCTTCTGCTGGGAGGAAGTTCAGGTTTTACTAAAATGCCTTCATGGTGTGCTTGTACTTGCCCTTTTCTGACTGAAGTGGATTCATCTACTTCAGTTTCTGAAGTAAGTCATCTTTAATGTTCACCTGAAAAGACTGCATGGTTTTCTGAGAAATACGAAGGCTCTTTGTTTGTACTACAGTAATTAATTTCTTACTTGATATTCAAGGAAAGAACTGAGGATACTGTCTATTTTAGCACCTTAATAAAATATTTTTATGAGTATTGCTGGCATATTAGTTTAAAATGCTTTCTATTTAATAAAATGTAGAGATGCTGTTGTAGCATGCAAATTTTCTACAGAATGCTGCTCTCCACTTTCCTACCCTCCATGCTTTCAGGAGCAGGGAGTAATTTCGCATATGACTGAGTCTTTGCAGAATGAAATGCATTGTTGGAGTTCTTGTTCTTATTTGTTTGTTATTTGTGTATTTTGCACTTGTCAGAGCACTTGAGTTCCGTGATTCCAGGGCAGTGCTCTGCAAAGCTGCACTCTCCCATTTGCGCTGAAGCCATCTTACTGTAGCACACTGACAAGCAAGGCTTTTGCTTTAGTGCTCTGAGAGGTTGACAGAAGGGTGTGGTGGGAAGTAACTCATTCCAAGAGTGACGGGGCAGCTGTGAGCCTCCCCAGGGTCTTGGGCCCCTGCTCAGCCCCATGCTGCAGCTGTGAAAAAGCCTATGATTTCTCTTCAGCTTCAGAAGGTGCACCAGGGCTTTCCTTCAGCACTCAAACAAACTGTGCTCTGTTGGGCATGTAGTATCATAGAAGGTGAAGGTGCCGGAGTTTAAAAATACACAGCTAGGCCAAGTAGTTATTGTAAAAGTTGCTGAGCTGCTGTTTCCTTCTGTCATCTACTAGAGACTGAAATTATCCTAATTTCAGGAAGTATTGAAGCATTTTAAAGCAGCTTGATTTCTTTGCAGAAGTGCATAGTTCTGGCAATAGTCTTGGTCAAAATATCGCCTTGTCTCTGTTACCTTCTCTCCTGATTATAGAGTGCTGTAGGGTGGGGTGCATTCACATGCACACACATTTTTCCTCTTTCTCTCATTCTCTGTATGTCTGCGGAGATGACATCTGTGATGGTGGTTTCATTGCACTGAGTGCTATTCAAGCAGGACAGAGAAAATTCTCACTGTACAGGTGCTGTCTACACACAAACACATGCACAAACCTCTGCAGTATTGCTTTCTGTGTTCATCTGTAACTCAGCTGCTCCCTCAAGACACTACTGTAATATAAATATTAATTGTTTTTAGCAGCTCTGATTCCCCCAGTTGGCAGTGTGATCCCAATTCTCCTGTCGCTCTGTTTGCGTTCCTGTTCCCCTTGTTTTGCTGTCGAAGTCCATGTATGAGAGTGTTTTGTAAATGGTGGTCACTTGAGATTTACTGAGGAATTTTTCTGGGTAGTCTTGTCTCCCTGCCCACATTTTTTTTCCGTTGGAATTATTCCCGTGCTAATTCCTGTGCTGCATATTGTTTTTTTCTTAAAGGAGTGATTTAAGAGAGATGGTTTCTGAATTAGTGAGCACAGAGGGCACTGGAGGGGCTCAGTGGAAACATTCACGATTAGCCAACTAAACATGCCTGTACAGTATTACATAAAATAAGAAATCTGACATGTTTGGTATGTTGGCTGTGTCTCTGGGCATCCTCAGGCCAAGGTTAATTTCCTGCCCTCTGTTCATAGCAAGAGGAAATTGCGAAGTAGGAGCTTGACAGAAACGTCTGTTCACTAGACTGACACGGGATGTGAAGTGCATACACAAGAGAAGCTTATAAGGAGAGGACATAAGGCTGACCTCACTTCCTTGCTAGAAATTGCTTCTGGGCAAGCAGTGCAGGACATGAACCTTTGTGTTTTGTTTGGGCTCTTCTGTGAGGTCTGCAACATACTTGCTCTTTGATGAGGCACTTTATAATCTTGCAGGCTTTGAGTATTTTTGTATAAATTTTCTTAAATTTCCTCTATCAGAAATGAAAAAAAAAATAGAGAAAGGCCGGACTGATGTGTGAAGTGTTTGGTGATGAGACTTTCTGAAAGAGAATTCTGCGGATGTCACATGCATCTGAGTGGAGATATCCATCCATGGTACACCGACTGATAAGAAAAGACAAATGTCATTCTCTGGTTTACCAAAAACGTATTTGGATATGTGCTGACTCTGGGTCAGCAGGATGTGGGAAAGTCATTCTCCAGGAGTTTGAGAAGGATGAATTCAGCATGCCATTGCATTGTGTGCAGCACTCACATCAGCCTTTAGTTGACAGACAGGTCACAGTTCCTTTCTGGCTCCATATATATTTCTTGCCACTGTCTAGGTCTAACTTTGGAGAACTGCCTTCCGTTTCAGCTCAACCTGCACGCTGACACCAGCACATCATAGCACATGCTGTCCTTGATGGCTTAGGCGAAAATGGATGTTCCTACTCCCCTAGCATTCCCTACCAGTCAAGAAGAGTTGAAGGCCTTGGAGAAGGAATTTTGGCAGCACATTCATGTCCTTACAGCTTTCTCTGAGGCTGGCAAACTACATGGAGACATTTCCGGTATGCTGATCATTGCCTTTGGAGAAGCTGGCAGAGCCCCAGCTGTCAAGGTAGATTGCAGCCAACTGATCTAGTGGGATTAGCAAGGATTACCATGAATACTTTCTGTTGGAAAGAAGGGTTTCTCAGCCAGGACTGCTTCTGGGACTGCCCAAATGTGGACTTTTTCTGAAACGGGTTTAGACGCCAGGGCAGGTTGTAGACATTGGATGCAACTCACAGAGGCAACAAGCTAGGTGATAGCTGACACTGTCTCTAAGCACTAATACGAGGAAAGATAGAATATCGTGTTTCTGAGGCCTGTCTATGTTCATTTCCTGGCTCTGAGGTTTTCCCAGTCTTCATGTACAATGGAGCCAGTCATTTCCCCTGAAACTACCACCAAATAAATCACCTTGTGAACCCTTAAAGAAAGGGGCTTGACCTGAGGCCTTGCCTTCTCCATCTTCAAGATGGGATGTGCCAGACTTCTTTGCAAAAGGTTTAAAGAATGCCGTAAGTGGGCATAGGCAAAATCTTTCAAGACAGACAGATGCCTCCAAATCTTCCTGAGTCTCAAATTATTAGAGAGGAAGGACATTTGGCTTCGCTCACTGCCAGCCCTTGAAAACCCTTTATGTCACAGATCCTTAGGTTGAAGGCTGCCTTTTAGTGTCACCTGTGCAGTAATGCTCTGCCTTTCTGCTGGGCCTGCCAGACCTGTGGTGGGTTGTGCTCTTGCCTGGCTCCAGGTGGAGGTGGTGGTGTGGCAGGACTGCTGGGTAGCTGCCTCTCCTCAGGTGAAGTGTCTGAGCAGCAGTGTGGCAAGTTCTGGGCCTGCACTAGTAGGATCTCCATCAGAAAGGATAAGACATGACAGAGGAGCAAGATGTTTCCTCCCACCTTCCAGGAGGGGGTCACCACAGCTGGTGACTCCCCATCCACTGAAACTCAACCTGGAGAGCCCCCAGCCCAGCCTGGCTGAAAGCTCAGATACCTTCGGCAGTGGTGTAGATTCCTCTGGCTGTAATCCTGTTTGTTGTGCTGCCAGAGAAGTTCTGTAAGCGTATTCATGCACGTTAACCAGCTCTTCTCTGGCACGGGTGCCTCCCTGGATGTTGAAGCTGGTGCTGTCCCCACACACTCTCTCTGTCCTGCACTGTGTTTCCTGCTAAACCTCATCTCGTAAATTGTGTTCAAGTTCAGGATCAGTAGTTATCATGCCTGCAGGCAGTTATTTCACTGCTTTGCAGCCGTCACACTCAGTGCATGTTCCAGGTGAGACTGATTTCTGTGATACACTAAGGGGGAGAAATGGAGTCAATTACAGACTGCTTTGGCCTGCCCTTCAGAAACAAAGGGATGCAGGCTTGACGGCAAATCACTTCTCTTTCAAAGAGCTCCTGGCTTTCCCAAGCCATTTGTAGTCATGTGGGCTTTGAATGGAACTTGTGGCTATGTTATGCCCTTATCCAGCTTCTGTCACTCAGGAGATCAAAGACTGCTTCCAAGCTGATGCTTGCAACACAAGAGGAGTTTGACTCCCTGTTTTTGTCATCTGGTGTTAGGTGTGGTACTGTTATTGTGTCAGAAACTGAGACAGAGCTGTGCTTGCCATTTGTAGACCCTCATCAGAGAGATTTAAGGGAGTTTGCTGTAATTTGCTTTGTGGACACTGGTAAGGAGGCTTCTACAGTATCTGAGGGCTTGCCTAGGAGCACATACAAAGGTAGTTGTTTGAGAAAAATTAAAATCGGGCAGCAGATGCTGAGAACCCAAGTAGCTGAGCAGTGGAGGCAGGGAGCTTATTATGACAGATTCTTGAAATGAAGACATAATCCACAGCTGTTGTGGTAGTCAAATACTTCCTGCTTACATCTCTTCCTGTCGAGCAGGTAGTGGAACTGCTTCTCTCCCTTGGAAAGACATCAAAACAGAGAAAGAAAGAGAAAGGAAAACATGTTAAAGGTAGTGGAAACCACAAGCGCACAAGTTAGGTTGCACTCAGTTTGTATACTTCATTACTATTTCTGAACTCTGGAACAAGGTTTTTCCTTAGGCTAAGCAAAAAGGAATAGCACATGCAGAAATAAAATGCCATTTTCCCCCTGCTATCTCCTGCAGGATGAATACAAGCCAGAAAAGGCTTTGTCGGAGGAAGATCTGAAGAATGCGGTTAGTGTGCACCATGCGCTGGCATCCAAGGCAACAGATTATGAGAAGAAACCCAATGTCCTCAAGCTTAAAACAGCAGATTGGAGAGTCCTGCTTTTCCAAGCCCAGTAAGTGGTCTCCTCCTGCCACTCACTGAGGAAAGAAAGCAGTGCTAAAGGAGGGGTGAATTCCTGCCTGGACAGGTTAAAGCAGATGCTTAAGAGGTTCAATCTGTTTATTTGATCAGAAATAAGATTAAGTAGTGATGTGATTAGAGTGCAGAAGTAGTGCATGAGAAAGAAACATCAGGTTTTAAAAGGCTTTTTAATCTAGCTGAGAGAGGCATAACGAGATACAGCAGCTAGAAGCTGAAGCTCCAGAAAATTCAATTTGGAAACAAGGCACAAACTTATAACAGTCAAGGTGATTAATCATTGAAGCAAATGACCAAAGGCAGTCTTGAATTGTCTGTCTCCTGATGTCATCAGGTCCTAGCCAGATGTCTTTCTAGAAGATATGCTGTGATTAGAAACAAAGTTACTACTTAATACAAGAATGATTTGATTAAGTTTTTCATGCTATGATGTCCAGACAGAACAGATGACCTACCTTTTGCTTCTGAGCCCTTTTCTCATGAGATCCATACGAAACCTCCTAGAGATCTGTCCAGCACAACAGAGACCTTAGGACGTATGTCTGAATCAAGGCGTTGGTTGGCTCTGTCCACCTGTGTTACTGGTATTGGATTAGGAGAAGATGTGTGCTAGGCCTAACCACAAGCCAGCCTGTGACTGAGTTACTTAGCACTAACTGTTTGCAAACATGGGCACGAAGAGGGAGCAGACTCTTAAGACTTGTCAAGTTCTGGTTATTCTGGCTTTTAAAATGCTATAGAAGGGGTGGAAAGAGGTAGAAGAGGCTGAGTCAACAAGTGCTTAATGCGTGTTTCTTCCCCAGGAGCCAAGAAGAAATGCAGACCTGGATCAACAAGATTAACTGCGTGGCTGCTGTCTTCTCTGCACCACCATTTCCGGCAGCAATTGGCTCCCAGAAGAAGTTCAGTCGCCCACTCCTGCCAGCCACCACAACAAAGCTATCTCAGGTGAGACATTTTTATATAGATGGTAGATGATGATGATGTTGATTTCTCTTTCTGGATGGAGACTGGGTGGTGGTCACTGTTTTATGGCTGTTGCCACTGGCAGTCCTAGGCAGAGAAGGCTTGCATAGTAAATCTCTGCTCATTTCCTCATGCCAGATTTGAAGTGGGGAGAGAGAAGGAACAGACTCAATTACAATTGGTTTATATTTTTGAAGAAAACAGAACCAGATGAAGAATTTTCTTCTTGTGCTTATGGCCCTGCAGAGGACATTTCAAATACTGATTGATGGGGTTTTTTTGAATTTTGAGTGTTTATGAAAGCCACTCATTTCAGAAGAAGTAGACATACTCCTGGTCTTTGGCTTACTGAATTGATAAAAGGTGAAAGCTGATGCATCAGACAAGCATCCATTATATTTCTCCCACTAGATTTTCCAGACTCCATTTATCAGCTCAGGGATTTCCTGTATAATATGTATTTATAAACTGTGTCTTATATGAATGTCTTTGGTCTTCCTTGTGATCACACAAGCTTTTAGCATCCCATGGCAGGGAGTTTCACAGCTCTACTACTTCTTGCACAAACTCATGTATTTCTGCTTGTCCCAGACTGGCTGTGTCAGATGCTCATGCCCATAGCTTTTTGTACTTTGGGAGATGCAATGTCTGCCTGGAATTCCTCCTTCACTGGCAGGAACATTATTACTGATGGCATTGACCAAGTTGACAGAGTGACAGAGGTTATACTTGATGAGTATCCTTCTGTAGCTTTTAAAGTGATCTGCCCATGCCGGATTGCTTCTTAAATGCATTTGTTGGGGGATTTTTTACCATCTTCATAGCTTACTATAGATAGCTAACTATCCTTAGAAACCACTGTCTCAAAATCTGTGTTTGTCCAAGGGTGTGGGTTTTTTAGGTTGCCCCTGCTTTTTCTCTCTCCATGACAGTAGCCTTTCTTGTTACAATGTGGTGACCGACTTACCATCTTCTGTTCTGGTTTAAAGTTTGAAGCATGGTATGCAAAGAATAATAGTAACTTGTGTCCTCCTTGTGGTTTTACCTTTTGCTTATGCATACTTTTTTAAAAATACAGTATGAGGCTTCCATAATTTACCCCTGGTCACCAAAGAAAGCTGTTGTACTCACTGTTGTTCAGCGTGATTGTTCCATTTAGCACTTTGTTTCCTAGTCTCATTGTTTCCATTTAATCTGGAAAGGAAAAGGATAGATCACAGTCCTGTGGTTTGTATCTTGAATAAGGAGAGACACAAAAAGTGGAATAAGATAAGCTGTTTTAGACAGGCAGAAGAATGTTAAGTGTTCAAAGTAGATAAATTCTAAGGCAAGCAGAAACATGTCTGCTTTAATCTGTCAGTGTGGAAAAGCTGCCAGCAGGCTGTTTCTCATTCGGCAGACAAAAAAAACCCCCCAGATTGTCAAATCCCTGTGGCTGCTGTTTAGGGTTTTGTGGGATGAATCATGATGGACACTACTTCTTCAAAGTCTGTTGTTGGTCAGCCAGAAGTCAGGGTGCAGTGAGGACCTAACATGGGTGAGGAAGAGAGGTTGGACATGATGACAGGTTGTGCAAGATTATCGTACCAGGTTTTCTTTGAAAAGGAGAGCAGTATGGGATCTTGGTTAGTTCAACCAAAGAGGGATGTGACAAAGCTATATATAAAGGAACAACCAGTCTAGAAAAGATCTACTAGAGTGTTGGTTTTCTTCTTTTTTTTTTTGAGAATGCACAGCACATACGAAAACTCCAAAGCTGGTGCCCTGGAAATGACAAGTGCTGTATTCATAGCTGCTCAAAGACCTCCTGTTGTCAGGCTGTAGAACTCACTACCACAGGATGTCCCTGGGACCAGGGAATCGGTACAGTGTAAAGAATGATTGGGCACTAATGAGAAAGCATGCGCATCTAGGGTAGTAACTAACAGCAACAAGAATTTTTGGCAATCAACAGCAAGTGGTTTCAACCCTACCATGTTTAGGCGGAGGCAAATTATCCCACATGTTTCTTTCTTCAGTTCTCCTGCAAAAGAGTTGAAACACAAGATTAGTTGGGGCTTAGCTATCGTCATCTGTAGAAGTTTTCCCCCTTTCTGCTGTTTTCCAGCTCAGTGAGCCAAGAGGCTCAGTCCCCAGCGTGACTCAGTGTGGTGCAGGCATGTCTGAGCTGGGTTTGAAGCTGTGGGCTGCACTAAGAGCCACACCACTGAGGGACAGCACTGGCAGCTCTTCCCTCCTCTGAGGCGAGCTGCCTACATAGGAGCTGACCTGGGTACTACCCCTTGGCTAATTCACCAATATCTGCATGACCATGTGTCTATTTTGGACTTACCTAATTCAGACATAATTTCAGATCCAAGCCTAGAAATGGACAGAAGGCCATCCTGCAGGAGATGGAAACCTTCTGAGATGAGGGAAGGTTAGCTGACAGATGGACTGGAGGAAGTGAGTGGGCCTGGGATTATGATAAAGGAAATAGCCTAGAAAGTAGGAGTAGCAGCTCCTCACTTTCTCCAGTTGCACAGTGGGATAAAAACTGGTAGCAGCTTAGCAAAATGCGTTACCTTTTGGGAACTGGACAGCCCTTCCTCTTCTGAATGCACTGTATTCTTCTAAACACATAGAAACCACGCACCAGAGAGCTTTTGGCAGTGCAGAGATAGGAGGGGCGCTGACTCCATGTCTTTTCTATCCTGGAAGGAACTCCTTTTACATTGCAAAGACCTGAGGCAGGGTCTTTGCCTGTCTCATTCTGCCCTTGGTTTGTCTGCATACACAGACAAGCACAGTCTTAATTAATTTACCAAAAAATGTATTAGAGCAAAAGTGTCATGTTGTCAGTAATGCTCGGCAGCAAGCTGCTTCCATTGCTCACAGCAAGGCAAGAGATGACAGGTTTGCTGTCCTTCCCAGTGGCATCTGCTAGCTGCTGAGTTTTTTCTGCAAGCTTGGCCACTTTGAGTGCCTTTGAGAGAGCTGTTGGTGACAGAGCTCTGGGATAACAGACCTTATCAGTATAAGAAAAAGACTATGAGATATTATTGTATAGGAACCTCTCTATTTTTCTTTGCCTGTTGGATATTTTAGATTTTGTCACTTAAGTACCTAATGTGTTTCTGAAGGATGAACAGCTGAAGTCACATGAAGCTAAGCTGAAGCAGATTTCCACTGAGCTTGCTGAACATCGCTCCTATCCTCCTGACAAGAAGCTCAAAGGCAAGGAAGTAGATGATTACAAACTGAAGGATCACTATCTGGAGTTTGAGGTATGTATGGGAAACATTATTACTTTTACTTCTTGGATGTGGATGGTCTTATATTTGGGGTACAGTCCTGAAGTTCTGCATTTTTCACTTTACTTCCCTAAGGAGTGTGTTCTTACTAGACAGAAAAGTCACAGCAATCACAGAAGCTGGGCTGTGGCTCTTCTTTCTAATGAGAGCTTCCTTAACTGTGAATTTAGCTCCTAGTCTGTAACACGGAGGATAGAAGCAAGACTCCTGTCCTTCCTCATGTATCTGTTTGAAGAGATTATTGTGTACAATAAAACAAAGAGATCTTTGTGTACAAAGTTGTATCATGTCGTAAAACTGTGTTGCCTAGTGTGTTGGAACCTCCGTCTCTAGAGAATGACTGCATTCTGTAGTAATGCAGATCATGATAATTGTCTTTCACTGGTACGTTCTGAAGGAACTGATAGGCTAAAATTAGTGCCATAGGCATGCCTGCCTCATCAGAGCCATTTGTGTTGTATACCTCTGAGATGGATGTCAGGATGAGAAGGAAAAGAGTAGAATTAAAGATCACAGGATTGAGTGATGCAGCTTAGGCAGATGCATTAGGAGATTGTTTTGAGTATCTGACATCAGCTTATATCCATAATGGTGTCTGCCACATTGTAGGACTATGTGGGAATGAATCGGCAACGCAGCACATGTCTGGTATTTGTTATGACTACACCTTTGAGCTTTCTCCCCCAGGACTGCGAGTCAATGTTGCCTTGGGTCTGAAAGGATCCTACTCTAAATAGGCACTGCCTGGCAAGGAAAATATGTAGTCTGAAAAAGAGGAAGAGCAGATAAGACAGATGAGACCTCCAGAGCTGATGCTAGAGGCAATACAACACAAACCTCCAGAACTGAAGTAAGCCTTCTGCCCTGTGTTATCAATTTCTGTTAGGGGGACTCTTTTTACTCCTGGACTGAACTCATTGCATACTTTTGCTTTTGCAGAAGGTTGTAACCATCGTGTTGAGTTTCACTTTTCCCTAGCATAGTCAATCGACATGGCTTTATGAAGGAGGAGTCATAACCTGACCGACATGATAGTCTTTTATGAGAAGATGTTTGGTGTCATGGGTGAGGGGAGAGCAGTGGATGTTGTTTGTTCTTCACTTTGACAAGAACAGAGCACTCAGATGTACAGAGTAAGCCACACACATTCTGTCTGGAGGGGATCTTGTAAAACTTGGAAGATCAAGGAGTTTCTTAGCTTTGGGTTCTTGACATAAAGTTTATTTTTTATCAGTTTTAGAAGCTTGGTGAGTTAGGATGAAATGTAGGCTGGTGTATTAGATGTTTTTAGAAGAATTGATGGGGGACTAGATTGTTGTGGGGTTTTTTCTACTTCCTGTCAGTTTTATCATGGTGATCTTCTGAGATATTCCTCAGATACCTCAGTACAAATCAGAATCAGTATAGCCCAGGAAACAAAAGGTGTCATCTTCACTAGTGAGAATCTCAAACAGCATTTGAGCTGTGCAGTTCAGATAAGTGATCAGCTCTGCAGGTATGCTTATCTAAGCAGGCACATTGTGGCAACAACTTCAGTTATGTGGGAGAAATGGCAGTTCACAGTGCTGGTGTGCAATGCTGTGTTACCTTCACACTTAGCACGGATTTCACAGGCCATGTTGAACTATCAAGACACCATTCCAAGGGCCGTGAGAGCAGGCAATCCCAAAATGCTAGAAGTCAGACGAGGCAGAAGGCTAAATGGGATCTTCTTCTGGAGCTAAGGCAAGAAAGGAAGCTGTGTACTGAGTGGAAGCAGGGTCAGGTGATGTGGGAGGAATACAGAGAGAGATGCTGCTCACCGCTGTAGCAAGAAAATTCATGTGGCCAAATCCCAATTGGAGTTGCAGCTGGCCGGAGCTGTTGGGGACAATAAAAGAGTTTTAAAAAATATATTATTAGCAAAAGGCAGTATAGAAATACCATCAGCTTGTTACAGGATGAGGGTGGTCATCTCACAAACAGGGACATAGACAAGACCAAGGTGTTTAATGCAGTCTTTGCCTGTCTTTAATGTGGATGACAGACCAGGGGGATCTCAGTGCCCTGAGCTGGAGGACCATGACTGTGAGAATGATCAGGTTAACCTTGAAGTTCTGTGGGATCAGCTGCTCAAGCTGGATCCCTACAAATATATGGGGCATAATGAGATTCATCCAGGAATCCTCAAAGAGCTGGCTAATATTGTCGCAAAACTTCTCTCAGTGATATTTGAACAGTCTGAAGAGATCCCAGTTGACTGAAAGCTGCCTAATGTTTTTCCAACTTTCAAGAAGGGCAGGAAGGATGACACTGGAAACTACAGACCTGCCAGTCTCACTTCAGTGCCTGGTAAAGTTATGGAGAAGATTATTCTGGCAGGTACTGAAAAACGCCTGGAGGATGCTGCAGCCGTCATCACAGCCAGCACAGCTGCATGAGAGGAAAGTCCTGCTTGTCCAGCCTGATTTCCTTTTATGACAGGGTAACCCACTTAACTGATCAATGGAAGGCAGTTAATGCAATCTTTCTTGATTTCATAAAGCCTTCAGTGCTATCTCTCACAGAACTCTTCTGGAGAAAATGTCCAGCCCACAGCTGGATAAACACATCATGTGATGGGTAACCAGCTGCCTCATGGGTCAGGCACAAAGGGTTACAGGGAATGGGGTGACGTCAGACTGGTGACCTGTCGCTGGTGGGGTTCCACAGGGCTCTGTCCTTATTCCTGTGCTCTTCAACATCTTCATAAATGACCTGGACACAGGATTGGAAGGAATACTGAGCAGATTTGCGGATGATACAGAACTGGGAGAAGCTATTGAATCCCTTGAAGGCAAGGAGGCCCTGCAGAGAGACCTGGACAAATTACAGGGCTGGGAAATCACCACCTGTATGAAGTTTAACAAGGGCGAGTGCTGGATTCTGCATCTGGGATGGGGCAACCCAGGGTGTATGGACAGACTGGGAATGAGATGATGGAGAGCAGTGCCGTGGAAAGGGACCTGGTCAAGGAGTCCTGGTCAAGGGCAAGATGAATATGAGTGAGCAGTGCCCTGGCAGCCAGGAGGGCCAACCATGTCCTGTGGTGCATCAGGCACAGCATCACCAGCCAGGAAAGGGAGGGGATTGTCGTGCTCTGCTCTGCACTGAGGCGGCCTCACCTTGAGTGCTGGGGGCAGTTTTGTGCCCCTCAGTATAAGAAAGATATAAAGCCCAAAAGCTTCCAAAGGAGGGTGGTAAAGATTGTGAAGGGCCTTAAGGGCAAGCCATATGAGGAGCAGCTGAGGTCCCTTGGTTTGTTCAGCCTGGAGGAGACTGAGGGAAGACGTCATCGGAAATGAGGTCGATTAATAAACCTATTAGGAAAAAGTTTTTCCCCAGGAGGGTGGTTGGGCACTGGAACAGGCTCCCCAAGGAAATCGTCACAGCATGAGCCTGACAGAGTTCAAGAAACATTTGGACAGTGCTCTCAGGCACATGGTGTGACCTTTGGGGATGGTCCTGTGCAGGGCTAGGAGTTGGACTGGATGATCCCTGTGGGCCCTTTCCATCTCAGTTTATTCTGTTATTCTGTGAGGCAGTAAAAAACCCCGAAACAAACCTAAATGTTGAGCTGTATGAAAACTGTGAATGGAAACTTTGTGAATGGAAACCTTGCCTTTAGAACAGTGTCCTGTCAGGGTTGGCTGGAGGTGGTGAGAGAGCTTGCTGCATAGGGTTAAATGAAAAAGAGAATAGGCAGGTGAGGTAGGGTTTTGTAACTGTCTCTTTCAGACCGAGACTGCAGGCCGAACCTGGTGTCTGTGCACAAAGGGCCATGCTGATACATCTCGAGAAACTCACCGAAAGGGCCTGTGAGTCCCTAAGACAGCTGTGTAGTACCATTAGCAAGGAAGAAGCCATTTTCCTTTTCTGTAGGTCCTTACAATTCCTTTCTGTTCACACACTTGTGATCCTTTTGTTCTTGTTCCTGACAAAAGACAGATGAGATGGAGGGGAGGTGAACCAGGAGGTCCTTGTTCAGGTATGCAGCTGGTAGCATTTCTTTTTGATGGTGTCTTTGCTTATACACACCAGGGAAGGAACAGTTCTCGTTGGCTGCTCTCTGAGAGAGTACTGCATCAGATTGCAAAAAATTTGTTGCTCATTGCAGGAAATTTATAGTTAGAGAAAGATCTTCTGAGTGCTGTCAGGTGAGAGGTGAAGCCGGAATACTGATGTGTGGCTACCTCATCTTTCTTTATTATGTGCATTCATTCTTCAGAGATAATGTTGCAGAAGCTTTTGAATGGTTTCAACTTCTTTGGTTTTATTTCTTGACAGAATTTTCCAAATTAATTTTCTTTAAGACAAAATTCCCACCAGCTTTTATCTAACTTCAAATGTCAGGTCACTGAAAGACCAAGTTTGTTGTGGTTGAAATCAGAGTAGAAATGCACTGATTAATTGTAATAGAAATCAAGGGCCTACAAAACCCAGAGAAAAATGGCCATTTGCACACATACAGGTCCTAGATTTCCATTCTGATTGCTGAGTCTTGAGGCTCTGGTGGTGTTTACTGGACCAGTAAAAAGCAGAAATCCATATGGCAGTGAAGTCCCCCTCTCCATTTTATGATATTACACTGTTCCCAAGCTAAGAGCACTGGCTGGCCTTTTGCAGAAGTGTCTGGTTCATTTTGTGATGAATCATCCATCAGCTCACTGCATCATCATCAGGGTTCTTCTTGCTGTTTCTCCATTTCCATTTTTATTAAATGACACATCTTACCTGCTTCATGTGTTTGTCTCTCACATTGTGGAGCTGCAGCTCCAGATATGGAAGTCATAGGAATGCTTATTTATTTAATTTGTAGGTGGATTCTGTTATGATTCTCCTCTATGAGGGTTTGTTTATTCAAAGGACTCTCAAAAGCCAGTCACGTTCTCTTATTTTTTCTCCCCCCCTTTATATTCCACACTTCAAAGCGATTACCAAGCTTTTTGACTTCCTGCCCTCAAATAAATGTTTTTACTAGAACTTTATTATATTATTAGAAAACGGGGAAAAAGATTTAAATACTTTTTCCTCTTTCAGGAACATAATTGTTTGGCTGCTGTTTTGCCACTTTGAAATATAAATTAACAATCAGTACGGGTGTTTACATCCACCTTCCCTGATCCCCAGCACACAGATATCTCTGTGATTACAATGCCTGCACCATATCTTTAGTGGATATATCAGGGGCAGGTTATTAAATAAATCCTGTGAAGTGGATTGCTCTGTTCACAGGACCTCCTGCCCCAACATCTGTTTTTGAGACTCTGCACAGATCTTCTGTTACCCTACCCTTATATTCTTCCTTGCCAAGTTGTTTCTTGGAGAATGATGCAATTGTGGCAAACTGGGGACAATCAATCTTCCTGTTGGAGGGGGAGAAGTCCAGACAAGGAATAGAACAATGTGCATGGGCCACAGTAAAGGGAACTTTTTCCAGTTGAAAAATACAAGTGTCTGGACAGACAGCAACCTTCATCATTCCCTGTGAGTGACCTAGCAAGGCAACATGCCATGCTGGTGTCATAGCCCTCTCATCTGCTCCTTTTTTGTCGAGGTGTGGCCTTTTAGAAGATTCTCTCAAGGACCTAGTGGTAGCCGTGCTGGTACAGTCTGAACTTAGACCCTGTTTTGATTTCTCTGCCGTGGATAGGAAAAGCAGGACCTACTGGTGGGAGTGGAGTGCTGCATGGGAGAGCTGTAGACAACCAGAGAACGATTTTTGTTGTCCTTTAGTTTAGTGCACTTTATCTCCATGCTTGCCTGAGCACATAGGATCTCAGTATATGTGAGCACAGCTTAGGTCTCAGCATGACTAAGGTAGCAAGCTTTCGTTTGGTGGTGTTACTTGGAATGGGAGCCACCACTCAGCAGAGCATTGGAATTTGTGTGCTGCAGAACTGAGTGCCTCTAATTACACAGCACCCCAGGCCTCAGTCTGCCTGAAATCCTTTTTGTGTAATTTACGTTAACCACTGTTGTTCATATCCACATTAGGCACCATTGTTCGCATACATATTGGGCTCCTGGCTTTCAAGGCCAGCAGAAAGCATTAAGTTACTCAGTTGGTGTCTCAAGTGCTCCTGCAGAATTTCTTGCAGACTGATTTGGGCCTTTCTTTCATTTCCCAGAAAAATCGCTATGAGATTTATGTTGGCTTACTGAAAGAAGGGGTGAAGGAGCTGCTGAGCGGAGGAGAGAACGATGCGCCAGGACTGAAGAAATCCCACTCAAGTCCTTCTTTGAATCAGGAGTCTCCAGTTAGTGCCAAGGTGAAACGCAATGTCTCGGAGAGGAAGGACTACAGACCAGAAACACCCAGCATTAAGCAGAAGGTCACTTAGGATGGAAATGACAACTAGGGGAACAGCCATGCAGCAAAGTACCGGTGGTCAAAGTTTTTTCATTTGATAACCTGTCATTCACAAAAAATAAGTGCATCTGCCTGAATGGGGTGTTAGTGACATTTTCTATTGTATATTTTGCTGTTTCTGTGCAGATTGTGGGAGATGTCTTTGCTCCTGCTTTGCTTTGCTTTGTTAATTTATCATTTAGCAATTGAAGCATCGGGACTTTTTTGTGTTGTTCTGTTTCTAAAGGAGCTGGGGAAGGGGTAGGGAGCTGTGACATTTATTCTGTCTCTTCCCCATTTATCTCCTCCCATCGGCATGTGGCTTTCATCTCTCGAGTCACTTGTCACTTTATTTACGTGGTGGGTGGGAAAAATAACTGGACAAGTGCTGCAGTGCTGTGAATGTAAGCTGTAGCTGTGAGAAAAGCTGTGCAAACATGCAGCTGCAGAAGGCTGATAGAAGCTAGGGTGCTGGGAACACTAGTTTCCTGACAATGTGGGGCATGTTGGTACTGGTACTTAGCAGCAGGTGGTACAGTAAATAGTCACTGTTGCTTATTGTTACTGCATTGACCCTGGACACACGAGTGCAAAGGAATGAAACCTGGAAACCTCTGGCCATGCTAGGATGACAGCATTGGAGTAATTTGTTTGCTTCCTTCCAAGCAGAGAGTCTTCTCCTGAGTTTGCAGGCTGGAAGGCGTTCAAACCCATGCTGTCTCTGCAGTCAGGAAGATTAGAGATTACCCAGTTGGAATGGCTATCTGGGCTTCACATTTATTTGCAGAGAAGGCTGCTGTAGATGTCAGCCATTAGCGTTATATATTAATTATATATATTAAAGACAAGGGGCCTCTGTGTAGTTTTTAACTATACGCTCTCACTTAGCTGCTATATAGAGCCTTATGATATATTGTGTCCTGTTGCTTCCCCTTCCAGGGGTTTCCTTGTTGGTGTGCACAGAGAGCCGCTTTCAATTCCTCTCATAGTGACAAAGCACTTTGCCTTTTTTCTTCAGAAAGGGATTCTCCTCAGTTCTCCATTTTCCTTCTTTAGCTCACATATAGGCGGAAGAGGCTGGTGCCTCCTCACAGTTCCTGCATACCCTGTGCCAGGCTTTCCAAGGGGAGCACAGGACAGGGAGAGACCACCATGGGTAGATCTTTTCATACCTGAAAGCCTCCTGTTTGTGCCATAGACCCTTGAGGTGGCCAGCAGTTTTCAGGCACAGAGAGCAGAAAGATGACATAGAAATAAATTTCCCAGCCTCTCTTGTCTGGGAAGCATCATGGCTCTGCAGAGAGTGCTGGCTCTCCTGTTACCTAACCTGTTACCTGGGTTTTGGTCTCGGCTTTGACACTGGTCCACAGGGTGAGCTTGGACAAGTCTCTCCCATTTTGTGTCGCCCTTTCCCTATATGGAGTAGTTCAACCAAACTGGCCTTTCCCACAGAGCACCTTGGGGGATAATGTTGAGGGCCAGTTGAAAATTGCTTCTTGCTGTTCTTTCTGTTGTGCCTGGCACAGGGTAGCCTTCTTGATGAATGCAATTCCTAACGCGTATAGAAATGTCAAGATCAATGCAAGGACTGTTTAAAATGCACGGGTGTTTTCATCCCAAGTAGTGAAATGGCTACACATCAAAAAAATTGCCACCTGAGTGGATACGTGCTCTGTCAGGCTTCCCAAGGATCCAAGTCAATTCATCTAGCTTATTGAGCTGCCAGTCCAGTGGGCAGAACTGGGAGCGATCAAAGAGAAAAGACCCTTAACAGGCACCGCATGACTTGCCTCCCCACACCGAGTACCACCGTGCAGCCGCTTTCCTGGTGGTGTGCTGACTGTTGGCTGTAACAAAGATGCTGCACTCTCAGATGTGAGGTTTTGGAGCAAATTGGTCCTTGCAGCTGCAGCCTAGCAGCAAAACCAGATAAGACTGTTTTCACAAATGCATATCCGTCTGGCATCTGGCACTGAGAGTGGCCGCTCTGTGCTGAAAGTCAGGAGGTTGGCTCCTAACCTTGGCAACGTTGCAAAGAGCTGCAGAGTCCCGAATAGAAATTGTCAGCGCTTTCAAGTGCTGGGGCTTTAGAATTTGTGCATTCCTACTAAGGTGGAGTTAATATTCAGTTCTCTTCCTGAAGAAGAGAGATGCCTTCTGCTGCTGGAGCCAAAGTGATGTGGTGCAGCTTGTTGTGTGGGGAGACTCAGTGTAGAGAGATGCATGCTAATGCTCATTGGGAGGGATTGTTTGGAGTAATTAAGAGTGGTAAATCAACAGCTAATGGAGGAGAAACAAAGATAGATCCCTGCAGCTGTTTGTCATGCTTTGGAGGTTGAAGACAAACAAGCAGAACAGAGAGAAGAAATTCAACTGGGGAGTGCTGAATGCAAATATAGGAAGAAAACTTGACCTGTCTCTTATGAATAAGTGGTGGTATTCCCCAATTTAGTGTGCCCACTGAGAGTGTCCGAACTACATGGTCCTTGCTCGCGCCCCCCTCCCCATCCTTGCAGCGGGCTGGAGAGGAGAATTGGAGGCAAAAAAGGAAAAGATCACAGGCTGAGATACAAACAGTTTACTGGAAACTGCAATGAGATAAGAAAATGAACGGTAACAGCAACAGTGTTAGTAACAGAGTGTACGAGAATGCTCACGCTGCAGAGCCCAACCATACCCAACTGCTCACTTCCCAGTACCCCGACCCAGAGGAGACATCTTCCCCTGATCCTGGAAAATGACATGAGGTGGTACAGAATAACCTTCAGGTCTAGGCCATGCCCTTGCCTGGCTACTGCAAAAATTAACCCTGTCCTGGCCAGAACCAGTACGCTGTCTTGTATAACAATAGGATGCATGCAGCAGAAACAAAACCCAAAAAACGTGCAGATCTTTAAATGGCCCTTCTTGGCTGTCAGGTTCGGGTTGACTAGATGATCTTTTTGAAAGCAGGCTAGAACATGCTTGGCAAACCTCTTGTGATTATGCAGGGCAGTGCTTCAAAAGGCAAAGGGGTGACATTTAACTTTCTTCTTCCCTGGCTTTTAGCATACTTTGGTTGCTGAAAATTCCAGTTAAATTGCTGAGCTCAGAAAGAAATTACTCCTGTTAAATGCATTTTCCAGCTTTGACAAAGAAACTGGGTAATTTCTCTTCAAAGTCATTGCAGAAAAGATGATTTGAAGCAATAAGAAGAATCAAAAAGTGAACTGCAAAAAAGATAATTTTTTTCATTATTTATTATCTATTTCCATGTATACTTATGAACAGATTAAGGTATTTTTTTTAGGTCTCATCTGGGTATATCTAATGCAGTTTTTCACTGCATTTTTTTTTGTCATTAAACGTTTGTTGAGCTTAGAGCACTCTTGCTGCGACTGCTGAAGTGTGCAGATTAGTTTACCCAGAATTTATAGTTTCTGCTCCTGTTTTAATTAATGCCATTTTCCTCTGTTGCTTTACAATTTATAAACATCCCAGGCACCCATGTAGAAATGCACGTGTTGGAGACAAAAACATTTGTGATGTTGTGGAAATCTAAGATTCCTTCTCTCCCTTGGGAATAGGATCATCTACCAGTCAGTATTGTAATTACACTTTTTTCTTCCTGATGATACTATAAAGGGTGGGGCAGGTTCTCAGGAGGTCTAAGTGGTGCATCTCCTTGAGTAGCACCATTGAGAGTCTGGTCAGGTAGCTTTGTATGGTACCCTGCACCCTGCCCTTCTTTGCTGAAATGTTTGCCTTTAGAAGAGATCAGTGCCTGGCCGCAGCAACTCGGGAGCTCTGGTTGCAGCCTGGGACTTGAGCTGCAAATCACTGGAGCAGCCTGCAGCTTTCTGGGTGTGCTCAGTGCAAGCAGGAGTTACTGGCTGGCCTCCATGAGCATGTGTGCACGTGAGAGAGCCTTTGCACTGGTGAGGCAGGGAGGTGTCATCCTTCCCTGCCATCCTCCCTGCTCCAGTGTGCTATCATGGCTCAGGCAAAGCCTCTGCCTGCATGTAGAGAGTGGGGATGCAAAGAGGGGAGCAGGATTGGGGCCAACACCTCTTTGCTTCCCCTTTCTTACGGCGCAGACAGTGGTTCTGGAGGGACACACCCTGCTCTGAAGCATTGCTGGCTTGCTCACCCTGCAGGGGCCGAACCATCTGCTGTCCCTAGCTAAGGAAGGAGAGACAGGAAAGGGCCTCACTAGTCTGCACCTGACGGCAGAGAGCTGATGGAGAAGGGGGAAATTGCCTTCCCCTCTCCCCATTCAGCAGCCCAAGCAGGCAAGATACTCTCACGAAGCCAAAACCACACTCTCTTTTATGAGTCAGCAGGATGCAGAGGACTGGTTGAGATGGTTTTTGTTGATCAGCGGCTGTGAAAGAGACTCCCTGGACTGGCTGTGTGTTTGTGTGCATCTTGCAGATAAATTACGCATGAACCAGTGAACATGCCTACAGCTTCTAAATCCAGTATTTATGTTGTGTCTTTAATTGATGTAGAGAGATAAGTCAGCCAGCAGAGTGATTAATGCAGCATAGTTGTGCGGGAACACTGTTCAGCTGTGTTGCTGGCTCAGAGAGTTTTTCATCTGTAGCCAGTCACTTGTAAATGGTTACCAGAAACTTTCTAATGATTAGTAACAGCTCATCACTAAAATACTTTCACTCAGATCCTGCCATGTCCCAGGTTGCAGTCTGTCCATCTTAAGGGGCTCTGTCAGGGGGCAGTGCTCAGCACAGCCCAGCTTTGAGGAGGAGTTTGGCCTAGCAGACCTCCAGAGACTGGAATTGTTCAGTGACTTTTCACAGCTCCAATGCCTTTGGGTAACAAGGCTGGTTGCTCTTCTGGCTTTAAAAAGCCAAAATTTTTGCTTTTCTCCAGTGGGGAAATGAGGTTCTTGCTTGACTAGAGCAGGCCATTCAGTGAGGAGGTGATTACAGCAGTGGAGAAAGTCAGCGATGACAGGGTTATCATCAGGCTTTTTGGAGGCATTGCATGACAGTGTTCTTGAAAGTGGGAAAGGCTTTTCTCTGCAGATGGCATACTGCTTACTGTGTCTGTATTCTCCATTTCTAAATGAATTTTGGTCTTACTGCAGTTAGTCTGACAGCTCCTCCTCCTTTTCTGTCAAGCTGCTCTTGTCTGTCATCTTAGCACCTCAGCTGCTTCTGTGTAACAGGTCTGTTTCCTTCCATGCTTGCAGAAATCCAGAAAATTTGACTCTCCCGTCTTGCATTGAGAAAACCTGCTCTGAAGCAGTGCTGCATTGAATGGATAACCCTGTGAACAGCTTTTTCACTCTGCTTGTCGGTAGCCTGTGTTTCCAGCCACAGTTATAGCTGGGAGGTGTGAGACCGAGTTTTAGACTGCCGTGATCCTCTAGTCATATGCTGCAGGGATTCAAAGTCCCTCCTCCTACACTCAGACCAGACACTTGCAACATTCCTACTCTTCTAGTATCCAGGTTGTTGGAAATACTGGCTGCTTCTGCAGGGGCAAAGGCAGTATACACATCTTACATCAAGCAGTCTTTCAGCTTGCTGTTTGTTTAAATTTTCTCCAGTACTGCTCTCCCCAGGCTCTGGGATGTCACATCTGCTCTGAGGGGGCAGTTAAGAAGTCCACATTTCTCGCCAGAGCACGATCATTGCTCCACAGCATGTGTTCTCAGCATCTGGTATCTAGGCTGCCTAGAGGGATGAACCATAGAAGCTGTCTCAGAAAGAGCTAGTCTGCAGCTTGTGCCTTTTAAAGGATATTTTTAGTGCGTATAGAAGCAGTATGCCTGGCCTCTCCTCTCCTCTCTCCCAGAGCTCTCCCAGCAGCATAGGTGTAGTGAGCTGCTTCACCTGGAGCTTCACTGTGGAGACCTGAGCTCCAGGAAGAAGAGGCCTTGTCAGCCTTCAGAGAAATGATACCACCTGAGCAGAGCACCAGTGCACAGGACAATGATGCTCTAGGAAGAAGCCAGTGCTACTCTCCATGGCTGGTCACCTGCTGGAGACTGTGTGCTCTCCCATTGCCCTCAGTGCTGGGGGTGGTTAGAAACACTGGCTTCCTTTTCCCTCTAGTCTGTGCTGCTTGAGGACCTGTCCTTACCACCTGCTGCTTTTCCCCTTGTGGCAGCAGCAACCCTTATGCAGGGGTACCACAGTCTCCTTGTGAGGAGACTGCTTTACATGAGAGCAAGGAGGACAGGTCCTTGGAAAAAGTCTGAATGCCATCTGGGAGTATCTGCTCTGCTGATGGCAACATCCAGTTGAACATTGAAAGGCCCAGCCTTGCCTAAGTGTCCCTTGCTCATACATTTTGTTTGTCCCTTTGCTAACATTTTGTTAGCTGCATTAAGGTTGGGGTTTAGTTATTTATTAGAGCCCTTCCCTTATCAAATGCAAGCAAGAGCTTTCCCAAAGGTTGCACCAATGACCTGACTTTGCCCATGTGGTCAGAAGGCGCAAATTTAGGCTAATCCAAAGCGTTCTCTCTTCCCTGCCGAACACTTAATTAGTCCATAAAAATTATGAATGTTTAAACAATGAGGGACCTCCCATTGCACCTGCTTTGAAATCTGGGCCAGGAACCAGCTGGGGTACAGGCCAGAGGTTTATTTGGACCAAAAAAGGTACATCACTTAGGAATGCAAGCGCTGAAAGCGCTACAAGCCACAAGGGCAGGATTTCTCTCTGACATGAACCGCTGTTTATGTAGCCACTCTACAGACAGTGGTCCTGTTTGTAACTCGCCTACATGAGACAGTGCAAGAAGATACATTGTGTCTAAACAGGCCAGGTTTCAGCTTGGGCCGAGTGAGTATCATGGTGTGGTGACAGAGCAGCTAGCTAGGCTGCCATGGAGACTTGTGTCGCATGAAATCCTCCAACTCCCCTTAGATTCTTGCTGGGAAAAGGGAGATCAATGCTATCGAGTCTGTGTCACCACACAGGGCAAACTCTTTTGGTAATATAAGTCAACTCACACGCTGACAAAAACCTCATGCTCAGAGCTGTCAAGTTCTGAAAGACTGTAGGATGAGAACAGGGGTGGGTTGTGATTGGGTTTTTTAAAAATTTGTACATATTCATGACAACTGTGTCCTCTTACTTGAGTCTAGAATTATAATTTGGCTAAAGGACAGAGTTTTTTGGCTGTTGAAAAACTTTTAAGTCACTGCTCTGTGTGAGGTACACTCTGAGGCTTAGATTACTTGGCGACCATGTTTAAGTGATGCCCATAGATGTGTGTATGTATTTCATAAGTATAGTATGGCTTCTGTGGCTCAGCATTGCAAAGCCTGCTGTTCTTTTCTGAGGCTTATTTTGGTCAAAGCGCTTCAGCAGCTGCAAACATTGTTAGGTTGCTTGTTGTTCTAATTGTTCTCGAATGAGGTTAAGCAGCTATCAGAGCTTTTGCAGATTTAAGGTATCCTTTAAGCTGCCTTGATCTTCATGTGTTGTCCACCAGGGGCTGCCTGTTGTTCTGCACGTTGAAAGCAAGGCATGTATTTGAGAATCTAAGCAAGAGTTAGTGGGTGGGATTTTCTGCTAGCTTAACACTGGGCTGACTTTCTCCCGGTTTATATCAGCTGATGCCTGTACCAGGAGCATCCATGCTGACTTTTTCTGAAAATCATGCTCTGGGGATCTAATACACAGCTTTACTTCTGAAAATGTTGACCTTGCTCTGTGAAAATTCAGCAAAGGGACATCATGTCCAAAGAGGACAGGTGCCTGTGATGTCTCCTGCAGATACAGCCATACAGCAGTAGTGAGGGTTTTTTTTCTCTGCAGCTGTACAAATTTCCAGAAGAGTGGCTGATCAGCAAGGAAAAGAAAGAGCAGCAGGGCTGAAATATCTCTCTTGGGCATCTCGTATGCCTCCCAGAGGTTTCTCTTGGGAGCATTAAACAACCTTTTAACAAGTTGCTGGTCTGAGTAAAAAGACATAGGGAAACCCAGTGGGTTTTCCAGTTTCGCTCTAGTCAGGGCAACAGTAGCATGATCTGCATCATTCTTGGAAAGAGAGAGCAAAGCCTGAGGGTGTAATTCTTACCTGGAGTCATAAAACTCTTTATCATGCAGTTAGCTTGAAGCACTTGAGCAACTTCAGTGAAACTATGCCTTTGCACTTCACTGGACCACAGCCAAAGTGATTGTGTCTTGCAGAACTGAGACGCAAGTGAACTGCTCAGAATGAAATGAAGGGGAACACCTCGTCACCTTGCTTTGGGCAAGCTGTAGTCCTGTAATCCTTTTTCAGGTACTGGGCTTCTCCCCTTGGGTTTCTTGTCCCCCATGGTGATGGGAAGATGTGTCTGAGCACTGTCAGTTTCAGAATCGCAGTTAAGAAATGTCATTTACCCTCCACCTGAGCTGTTGCTACGTTGTTTTCCCTTAGGCTGAGAAGGAGGACTGAATTTTCAGTCAATGTTGCTTGGTAGTCATATGGGAAGCATAATTCTCAGCAGTGGTAGTGCAGAAAAACATTTTGCACATGCGTGTACATATACCTTATACATCTCTTGTGTGCAGAACTTACCTTACAGGGCTTGACAGCGGTCCTTGCAAGACCTTTCCTCTGGGTGGTCTCCTGTCGCTTTTGTGATGTGTAGGAACCTTCTTTCTGGTAACCTTGAATTCAGTTTACTCTCATCACTGAATTGTTGGAGTGTTTTTCATGTAACACACTAGAGACACAGTCCCAGTCTCACTGCTTTGTGGTAACTTCTTGGTCTGCTCTGAAGCAACAACACTGAGGTAGCCATTAAATCTTTTCCAGCAGCATGGAACTTGCTGTTCTGACTCTTGAGGAGGTCGTCATCTCAGGTTTGACACTGTCCTTACCACCAGGACACCCTTTTTTGTCCCTGGGAATAGGCATGGCCAGAAAAGCATACTGGGTGGTTGGAGTCAGAGCTGTGCAGACTTTAGTCAAGCCCTGGTTCATGGGAGATTTTTCCATGTGCTGCTGATGTCCATAAGGACACAAACATATACTTGCTTACACAGAGATGCTTTCCTGAAGCAGAGTTGTCACTCTTTTCTACAGGTATCACAGGATGCCCTCCCTTATTCTGCTTCATGTATCTGGTACTAGAATGATCATTTCCTGATAAATGAAGGCACTTAATCAGTCCTCTTCCCCTTGGAAGAAGGACTTTTGGGGATATTGTTATATCATTTAAAATAATATTTTGGAATTTAAGTTTACATTGCTTTATTTTTCACTTGAGGTGACTGTATATAAATATTTTCCTCTATTTTATCATTGCTGATAAAGTAAGCCTACAGTATACAGACAAATAATTTGCCTTTGATGTATTGAAACTGTGAGATATAAAGTAGACTTCTCTCTTGTGTCCATGTTCCTGACTATGACTCTGTTCCTCTGTGTTTTTATAAGTTGGAATAAATGTTGCTTACGGGCAACAACGAGCCTGCAAGCTTTCCAATAATTTTTATGTCATTGAACTCAAGCAACCCTATTGAAGGATCTCACATATGTATAATGATATATGTATATGTACAAACTTTAGAAAGAAATAAACCAAATGTATTTCACGTTCTGCAGCTGAATGTTTTTTATTTGAACCCTGGCAGTTGTTCTACAAGTAAGACCATGAAGGTGGCTTTACAGTGGCTTACAGTCCTGCTTCTGACTGCTGGCAGTCAGTAGTTTTGAGGTTTTCTGAGCTGGAACGTACATGCATTGTCTGCCTTACAGTCTGGATCTGACCTGCGGTTGGGGTAACCCATGGAGCCAGTGGCACTGCGTGCACATTAGTCCTGTGTGAGGGCAGCTGGAGCTCTCTTCCTTCTGCACCTGTACAAGAGGTGGCACCCCTTCCAGCTGTTTCAGGGTATGTAGCCTGCAGAGCTACCACTGCTTGCTGTGAAGAGACAGCAAGAAGAGAATTAACTGATTTTAAATGGGTGTACCAGCATGTGGGCTAGAAGAGCGAACCTGCAGCAAACAGCTGTTTAGAAATGATTGGGAATTGATCTCAAAATTGTTGAGGTTGAGAGTTGCTGCTGACATGGTGGATGGGAAAAAAGGACCGTGAAGGGCAGAAGAGTCAGACACTAAAGAAAATGATGGAGTGCAAAAAGGCAAGGGTGGGAGTGGTTAAGAAACTATGGCTATCCAAAGTAAGGGGAAACAGCCTGTACAACAAACAGCCTTGTGCTTGCAGTTGTTGGGTTGGACAAAGCTCAACATGGGAAGTTAGTATACTATGTGGAGAGTGAGTCAGAGGGCAAATGGAGAGGATGTGTCCAATATGGGTGGGGCATGCCCAAGCTTTACAATAGGGCTAGGAGCTTGTGCTTGTTGTTGAAGACATGTTTCTTACCAAGATTTCTGTGAATGTTTGACTATTTTGAGGTGATTATTTCTTTATATTTTTGCTCACTATGCTGCCTTTAGATGAATGGTAAGACTTTCACACTTGAGGTAGTTCTGTGTTTGTTTGTTTTTTCACACTATGCCTTGGGCTATCAGATTTTTTCGTTGTTGTTCCATCCTGGTTGCTTCAAAGCACTCGGGGCTTTTGATACCAATGTGTGCTTCTGGATTAATACGTTTTTAATGAAAAGCCTAAACAAAGTGGTGGTGAGGATGGGTGGGAGTATTTTAAAAAGATGTATTAAATGCCTCCTCTAAGCCCAGATGAATGTTTGAACTGTGTCTGAATGTTAATGTCAGTACTGCTCACCACATCTTTTCTTATTTTTTCTTCCTAGCTGACAGAGTCAACGCTGAACGTTTTCTGGTGATTTTTCTACCTGGAATCATTAGTCACGTCACGTTGCTCACAATGCAATAAGCTAGAACAAAATGACAGAACAGGTGCAAAGTGAAAGACAGATGCATTTATATTCTCTTCGTTGTCCGTTTTCAGTTCAAGTACAGAATATAATTATCAAGGAAGACTGAAAGGGCTAGTTTGTATATGCAGGGGAAACCTCCACAGTCTACAGCAGCTACACATCTTTTTGGGTATTTATAAATAATGTAGCATGAGAAAGAGACTTAGCCCAAAGTAATGCACAGTTTGGTCTGAAATTGTCATGGTTATCTCTAGATTGGAAATGAGAATAAAGTTCTTACCCATCAGAGCACTGATCTACTGCAGTGGCCTCCTAATCTACAAAGTAAGGGCAAAAATACCCAGTAGCTTTTAAGGTAGGGCTGGAAGAGGAATCCTGTAATGATAACCCAGGTTTTCATTTGTCAGGTCATTGCACATTCCATCTGTGTCTTTCCATGTATGCTACTAAATTGATGTTTCTCAAAAGAAACTATGTCAGCCACTATGCTAACTATTTCTCCCAGAAAAAGGGCCATCCTTTTTGGATGGAAACAAGAATTACTGCACAACAACTAGCCACCTTGCTGGGTTTGCTGTGTCATAGTCATGTTCATCGTAGGATATCTCTTCTGATCCCATTCCACAGCTAGTTTTTGGATACATCAGTACATAAATGATGCGGGTTTTTGTTTCGCTGGTCTGCTCTTCACAAGAAGATGCAAAGATGGGGAGCTAAACTGGGATCAGGTGAAGGAATCAAGACTAAGTAAACCTATCTGCCTTGGAAAATGTGGAAGGTAATGTGTTGCTGCTATGAACCTGAAGTTTTTGGGGATGTTTTGGTCCCCTCTTCCCAGGCAGGGTGTATCAGTAATAGGCTGAGTTTGCCGCAAGAATAACCTTGAGAAGTCCAGACTTTGGTACAGATGCCAGTGAGGATAAACTAACAAGGGTGTATCTTAGGGAGGAACCTGGGCAGAGAAATGGAGGCACGAGAGTGGCGAAAAGATTGTTCCAAGAAATAGAAGCAGTGATAAATAAGGCAAAAAAAATACCAGATTAAGAACAAAGGAAGAGGGAGCCTTCTGAAAGGAGGAGTGCTGGTGCCTACATATGTGTCACTGATTTGCATCCTGATCCACCAGGAATCCCCTTCAGGACGGTGTCTGAAAAACTCATTGTGAGAGGGTAGGCTTCAGAGGAATAGATTTCCACTGTGGTGATACATCATGCAAAGAGGTAAAGTGATGTATTTGTGAGTGAGCAGTTGATGTATGTGATTCATAAGATTTAAGAGTGTGAAATAAGCACTTCTATAATTGTGTGTAATAGGGTGGAAAACAGTATAATTGCAGATTAGCAGCAGTGGTGTGTTTGTTTGATAATCAGTATATTGATTACTTAATAGATTGACCAGTTCCTTAGTGGCATGTTGCTTAAACACTAAAGCCTGTAATTTTGTTATAGCACTTACATCTTGATCTTGCAGTCTAAATGGAGGGAGTTGCTTCCTGAAGTAACAGTTATATTGGGGGAAAGAACATTTCCTACCTAGTCTTAACTTGCTTCAGCCACAACACATTGGCCATTGCAAGGACGCTTGCAGGAATGTTTGTAAATATTTGAATGACACCAGTGACCACAGGCCGCAAGCTAAGTAGGACGAGTCTTGAGAATGCAGCACACCATCAAAACGACATATTGGGAAAGCAAGGTCTGTGAGTTTAAATCTTGGGGAAAGACTTTCATAGTGCGCAAGCACTGTTTTCTCAGCTAACAATGTCTGCATGTGCAAAGGTACTGAAGGGCGTTTATCGTTAGGATGTACAGTTTTAAAATGAAGGGGAAATGTACTGTGGCTAGAAGTCTGTGGAAGGAAGCAGAACATAACATGGAAGACTGAAAACTCTGTGGAAAAGAAGATTGCAAGGAGGCTTTGCCTAAGGGGAGAGGATTTGTTTGAAAGCCAGAAGCAAGACAAAAACTGAACAAGACTATAAAGAAAAAGCATGGGAGGCAACTGAACAGTACACAGATTCAGTTATGACTTGGAAACGACAATCCATTAATAGGAAAGGAGCAGCCTCTTGTGAATGCTGCCTAACCCTTCCCTTCATCAGAGTGCTCTTTTGGTGAAAAGTTCTTATTCCCCCCTTGTTTGCAGAGGTATTTTGAACACTGGCAGGGTTTGCCATAGGGTCAGGACAGCATGCTGTGCCCTGGCCTTCAGGGGAAACTGCTCAGAGTTAGCCAAGGTAGATATTCCTTCCTGCACCTGGTAGCTTGGAAGACAGCAGCATCCCTGGGGCTGTACACTGTCTATTGGATGGGTCGTGTCTTTGCAGAAAGTACAGAAAGAAAATGCAAACCCAAGCTGAAGCCCGTTTTCCATCATCGCTATACTAAGATTGTTCAAAATAAGTGGTTTAGGTGGGTGAGTGTGGTTTGCTCTCTTCCTCTCCGAGAAAATGTGTTTTGTTCAGCCAGAAATCATCTTTCTGCTGTACCTCACTCAGAAGTGCAGTGTAGATATGCTCCATGAACTCTTTGGAAGGTGGATATTTTTAGTCAGCTTGGGCAACCTTCTCCTCACTGTCCAAATGTCCAGCGTAAAAAAAGTACACTCCTTCTTTTCAGGGTAATTCCAGTCAGGGCTTGTAAACCCAGACGTGTGTCACTGAACCCTTGTTGTGAGTGCAGTCTTCAGCACAGATATGTGCCTTGTCCTTTGAGAAGAAATGATTTTGATCAAAGGTGGTGGTGGGGATGCTGCTGTGAGGGTGAGTGTGTAAAATGCTCCTCTCCAGTCAGAAGTTTTTGTGTGATACCCAGCTCTTGGTGTGCTCTGCTTCCTGTTCCATGCCATCCCATCCCATCCTGGGTTGAACTGTGCTGAGCACCCTGTAAGTACAAGTACTGAGACAGGGATGGATGGAGCCAATGCCATTAGCAGCATAATTACCTGAGTAATAAAGACACTAGAGATGCCCACCTTGGCAGGAATTTGCAGTGATCTGTGCCTGGGACAGGAATACTTTCCATGTCTGGCTGGTGGGACAGTTTTGTGGGGGCCTTTCAGCCAGCCAATGATAGCAAGAATGGTGTAAAACCCGAGTTCTGTTACCAGCCATACCCACGCTGCGTTTCTCAGGCAACTGAAGTGTGGGCGGCAGTTAGAGGTTGTAATTGTTTCATGGGGGAAAAAAGCCCATATACATACACACGCAGAATTAAAAAATGAAGTGCTCTTTCCTTTTAGCTGCAATTCCTGACTGCACTTTGGACAAATTGTCAGAATCCGCATTCCCACTGGCAGGGAGCCAGGCTCCCTGGCACACTGATTAAACGGTGTGTGGGCAAAATGTAGGCAGATGATGGGGACCTGGTACATTGAAACCTTGTAGAGCTGTGTTTTCCTTTGCTGCTGCTTTCTTTTTCTCTCCAAACTCCTTTCATGCTAGTTTTCTGACCATCCTTCACTAGATCCATTTTGGGGTCTGAACATCCAACTTTGGGAACTGAGAAGAAGCGTGAAGCCACAGAGGTTGCTGCTCAAGGTACATAATTCCAGCTGCTCGTTCCCCTGCAGGTGAGCATGTAACCCTCTGAGTGCAGTGGAGGTGGTCAAGAGACCAAAATGTTGGGTTGCAGCAATATAAAGGAAATTTTTGCGTGTAGGTGGGAAACCTCTTCTGTGAACGATCCAGTCAGACAGTAAAACACATGCTTCTGGTCCAGCTTCAGCCTCCCTGGGAGCTCCATCTATGACTTGGAGTATGGCTTTATTTCAATGAGCTGCTCTGCCCTTCTCCATCCTGGGGCACTGTGCTCCATCCAGCTGACAAGCACTGGAGCTGGGGATTTCGAGATGTCACATTTCTAATCTGTCTGGTGCTTAGATCTCACAGCTGTAGCATTTACACTGCCATGTGTATGAAGACTGGGGACTGTTGCGTTGTTCCCAGGATATATGTCTGTCTGTCATGGTGAGCACCCTTGGCTTACACTGACTTGCTTGCTCACTTTTTATTTAGTTTCTCTTTGTTTCTCTTAGGGCTCGACAGTACACAGTCAGGAAGGTAAGATGAGTTGTCCAACCTTTGGAGCCACACCAGGCATTCAGTGGGGACAATTTTCATGAACATAATGGCTGAGGTCCGCTGTGAGTCAGTGTTGCCTCACTCCCATGTCTGATGTCACTGCAAAGGGTTTGGCTGGATAGCTACACCTCAAGTGAGGTAACTCTGCTTTTAAAATAGGTGAGCTCCACTGCACTGGACACTGAGGTGGAACCTGATTTGAACACTGCTTTGAACACTGGTGTGGACCTCCCAATTCAGAGGCAGGGTGGCCTCCATGTAGCTTCCAGAGCAAGGCAAGATGATGCCCTTTTCAAAATATGGGCATAAAAGCTCAATCTCTTTTTAAAATTCCACAGCAATTTGATTCACATCTTTAGCTAATTCAAACCTCTTAGGAAATCTGGCACAAACAAGTCTCTGGAGGTATTTGCAGCCCTCTGGGTTCTTGCTGCACTTGGGATTCATCAAGAGTGTCTTCTTGTTTAGTTCAGTGTGCAGCCTGACTGACAGGGCCTCTTTGCCAAGCATTAGGAGCTGCAAAAATCCTTCAGGGGCTCATATGTGCTGACAGTGCAGTCTGGAGCTCAGCCTCTCGTGATTACAGAGAAGGGTCTGGTGCTCCTGGTAGGAGCTATCTGCTCCAGCACAGCTGCACTGTGATCTGCCTCTGTGCTCAGGAGCCTGAGAGGTTTCACCCTCAGCTTCCCCAGGAGCAGACCAGGGCCAGAGCTGCCTGCCAGCTCTGCCTATACTATTTAAACTGCAAACTTCAGGGCAGGGGCTTTGGCTGTGTACATTCAATACTGATAAGTATTAATCCTTATGATTTGCAAACTGCTTGGCTTTCAGAGACTGGTACAACTTTACTGCAAAACACCTGGCACGGTGTTTTATGAGCCCTGGGGACAGTTTAGCTTGTTCAAATGTGTACTTGGCTTTGAGTCACTAATGTGATCAATCAAAGGAGCAGTCTTTTCCCTCTGACTCACCAAGGCTGATTCTTTGAATTTGAGGGGTTTAAATATCCACTTGATTCAAGCATTAAGGAGTTTGACTTAAAAATTCTGGCTGCTGAAATCACAGTGGGAGCAACTGACCCCAGCTCCCACAAGTTCAAGGAATGATCACTCAGGCGCTAAAGGCAGAGAATATCTACTGGCTTTCATCAGCTGAAAATTGAACATTTTGGGGAAAAAGCTGTAGATTTAGTGGGGTCCCAAACCCGGAAAACTTCCCCTGTTAATTTGCTCTGGTCTGTTTCTCATCTAAATGGCTTTTAAAAATGAAGAAAATGAAATCCAGCCCCATGTAATGGGATTTTCAGGTTTCTCATTCCACTCCTTGGAACCCTGATTTTGCCAATGGACACTAAAATGTGAAAGGAGAAAAAAAGCCCATGTCCCTCCTTTTCCATTCAGGTACCTCCTGCTGAAGTACCTGCTGTTTTATTCCATATTTCCTCAGCACCTATGCCTTGAGGCCCGGTGAGTTTCTGCAGTCCTTGCACTGTCTCACCTTGAATGTTGTAATGCTACTGTGGATTTTACTGTTACTGTTCTGCCAGCTGGTATTACTGGTGTCACTGGAGTATGTAAATCTTTGCTTGTCTGTGCCCCTTAGTGCTTTTACTGATGTTCTAACTGACCACATCATGTTGTATCTTCTCCGTGAGCTACTGTCCCTATGTCCCCTACAGGGAAAACAAAGCACACAAAGCCTAAGTAACTGGGTCACACAGGAATTTCTGAGCACATCTGGAAGGTGAATTCCCCTCTTCCAGAAAAAGCACTGGATCACTTGGTGTCACACTTCTTTTTTAGCTGCTTCCAGTACTTTGACAGCTTTACCTCCATTATGAAGATCATATCTTCTTAGTCTTACCCTTCATTATTGCTCTCTGATTTTTTAATTATGAATTGTCATCAGAGAAGACTTCAGCGACTGGCTGAATCTCTGCAATTCTGACAAACACCTCTAGCATATGTGCAGCTCTCTTAGCTCAGTGCAGAGCCCCATTTCCAGACCAAGCAGTAGATCTGAACAGATATATTTGTGGTCACCTGTGCTGCAGTCATCATCTGAGTTCGGAGTTCTGCTATGCTAGGCAATGTGTAGGCCTCCTATGCCTCCAGACTTGGATTTGTTCCAAAGATTTATGCCCAAGCTGAAATTCAAGGGTGAGAGGTTTGTTGGACTTTTTGCCGTTAAATTTTAGTAGGGTCAGGGCGCACTGACTGGCTGCTGAGCATGAATATTAGCAGACAAAATAGTTAGGAAAAAGAGAAAAACAAAGACAAAGAAACAGGCACACTGTGGCTATTTGCCCCTGATCAGATGATTGTTACTGTTAACTGTTCTTAAAGCTGGTTTTACTCACAATAAACAAAAATAGGAGCTGTTTTGATTGAGGGTGGAGGTTAGCTCTGCCCTAGCAGCTCTGCCCTAGCATTTCCATCCTGCCAGGTGAGAAAAAGAAAGCACAACTTCAAACAAAGCTAAGCCCTAGAGCCTTTCTGTTTTTCTACTTAGGCACAGGGTAAATTATACAGCATTGGCACAGTCTCCTTATTAATTTCACTCTAAGCAATCATAAAGCATTTAGTTTTAACATGAAATATTCAAGTTCTTCTCTGTTTGTTTTTGAATTCTTTATGTATAATTTAAAGAATTTGCTACCACAGAAATTATTAAACATGGATACGTCAGATGACGACTAAGCTGAGGAAGAGGGACAAGGATACTGGAAACTGAAGGATTTTCCAAAACTAAAACAAAGTGTTTTGAATGCAAGATTTTTCCTTGGGTGATGCAAATAAGAAGTAATCCCTGATACTATGGCTAGGAATGGCCTTGTTGATAATGTGATAGAGCCAGCACTGCTCAGTCTGCAAAGCACTGGATGGGGTTATTATTACTGGCAGTTATCTGTCGTCGCATGATGGCAACAGATTAGCTGACTGACTTGCTGTGTGCTTTAGTGGAGTCCCAGCTTTTGCAAAGGCTGCTCCAGAAAACATCACCCTATAGTTCCCACACATTTAAAAGCTTAGAAATATCTCAAGGGACCCATCTTGTGCCTAGTTAAACTGCTTTTCACTTGAAAAAGAGGTGCCATGCTTGCTGTGCTCTTCATGCACCACGTAGCCGTAGGGTGCAATGCTCTTCTTGGCTTTCCATGTGCATCCCCGGACTGCCTCTCTTGTAAGTGGAGGATGGTGAAGTGCAGTTGCAGAGGAAGACCTTTCAAGCTGCAAGTCCCTCTTGCCCCTTCGTGGGCTTGAGCTATGTCTGTAACCCATCAACTTTTCCTAGTCAGATTTCCCCTCTGGCTTTCCAAAACAAAATTGCCCCCAGCACTAAGCATGCGTGCCTCCAGGAACATCCAGGTCGTGCTTTTGCTGCCCCACAGCATGCCAGCTCTGCTCCAAAACTGTGAGCTGCAACAGGGTGCAGTGCCTCTTTCCTACCAAGCCCTTCATCACTCTCCTGTGGATTTCCCAGCTGCGTGGACTCTCTCTGTGGATGCACAGCTGCAATGCTCTCTTGCTCAAACATCTGCTCTCATCTGAGCCCAGATTATTCCGATACATCCATGTTGATGCTCCAGCATTCAGCCCCCAAATTTCTTCTTCCTGTTATCTCTCCCACTAGTGGCACTCTCCTGGCTGCCCTGAGCTGCCTAGGGTTGGGAAATCTCCCCCATGCTCAGCTGCCAGGCAGGGAGGAGATTGTGTGATCTGCAGCATTCACAGGATGAGTACTTGGCCTGGCACTTGCGTGTGCTGCTCTGCCGGTGCTGCTGGAGGAGTCAGAAGGATCAGAGCAGTAGTGGCTGATGCTCCTCAGAGGTAGCTCACCTCACCTTCTGCGTGGCTGCATGAGCCTGTTTGGCATGGCAGGGATGAGGGATTGGTGACTGCAGCCATGGATGCCTGTGGGGAGGAAGAGGAAAAGGCCCCTTAAATGTGCCAGAGCAGAGCTCACAATGTCCTGCCAGAATGCAAAAACCCTGGTCGCAGTCCAAGGGATGGTGGTGCTCTGGGGGAGTGGCAAGGGAAATCTGCCATGAAAGGGCTTGAAAGGCAGAATGGGCTGAAGCACTAAGAAGTGGGCAAGAACCAAAACTCAGTGCTGTGAAGAAATCTGGATCAGAGGAGCATGACAAGTTTTCCTGGCTGTCAGAGGATGAGGGAACAGGAGGGAAGGCTTACAAATTTTTCAGGGGCAAGGTCAAGCAGGAGGTGGATGAGAGAAACATGGGCACCTCCATCCTTTCCTCCAGGCCTTGGCCTGGAAGTCTTTTGCTGGTGTTGGTGCCAGCAAGACATGAGTCACTATTCAGAGCCTGAATATGCATCCTGCATCACTTCAAGCTTCCCACCTGATCAAGTTGTGCCACAGGGTGTTGATGGGGTTGGCAAGATAAAAGAGGGGGCAGAACTTGCTAGATGGAGCTGGCTGTTGCTCTTTGGCCAAAAAAAGTTAATGCTGTGATTATTCACCCTTTCTGAGCCTATTAGTGGGCTGTAGGCGTATAGGATTTCAAGAAAAGCGTTATCCATTTAAAAGTCAGATCAAGAAAAATCTGCAACAAACTATGTTTCTGAATAGAAACGGGAATTTCTAGAGAGCCAAACACTTATTCATTATTACCGAGAAGCCAATTGCTTCCGAAAAACCCAGCTCCTTGTCGCCTCTTACATTTTCAAATCCGATGCAGTTGCACGTGGGGACAGTTCAGTGGTGGGAGCTTTCACACAGATTTGTAGCACAGGGGGTGCAGGAGCAGAGGGAACAGTTTGTGCCGTTGCATCACAGCAGCTAAGAAAGCCATATGTGAAATATCAGCCTCCCATCAGCCATGCAGACATACATCTCCATTCTTTTCTCTCCAAATGGCTCCTGTTTCAGAAGGCAATGAGGAATGGAATGCTGTACTGGGAATGCAATCACTGATTGCAGAAGAAAAGGCAGTCCTTGGTGAAGAGGTTATCATTCAAGCTTTGTGCCTGTTCCAGAAAAGCTGGGACTTAACATTGTTTGTGAGCAAAGGGAAAGGAAGGATGGAGTGGGGCAAACCACTGTGCATTTTAAGCAGCTTTGATTCTGAGTTGGAGCTTTATGTTAAATACCATGATTCATGTCTATTTATTTTGTTAAGCAGTGAGCAAGCAGAAAGTCTAGCAGCTGAAATGATGTGCCTGAAAGACTCCTGGCAGGCAATCCATCAAGCGACTATTGATTAGTGCTGCCACAGGAACCATTTTGCACAGTAAGACCTTTATTCTTTACTCTGACAAATGCTCACTTAGATGTAAATTAGCTGAAGGTGTCCTTCTCTCACTTGTTAGGGCTGAACCGGGAATGAAGCTTGCTCTCCTAAGAGCTGAAGTTTCGAAAGCATAGCAAGAGCCGTGAGGGAAAAAAAAAGAGTAAGATTCCAGGGTTCCAGGAGGTGTTTTTTGAAAGAGGAGGAGAGAAGAGAAATCAAAAAATTCCCCCAAGGAAGATGGCATGCTATGACTGAAAAGTGCTCCAGTGCACTGTAATGGCTAAAGAGAAGCTTGCCAGCCTCACTCACTTCCTGTGGTGCATAACATGAAGGAAATCAAAGGTGAGGAAGTTGCAATGGAGGTGCTACAATACCATTTAGACTTGCACTGCATTGCCTGCATTGCCTCAATAGTGTGCATGTCAGTATGCATCTGCATGGATAAGCCAAACAAGCTTTGCTCTCCCAGAAGGGGTCTAAATGTGCTGCTCTTGTTACCTCCCACAAATGGTTAGTTTCTCCTTAATTTTATAATTATTTCTAAACCCATTGTAAATATCTGACTTCCGTTTCCAGCTGTTGGTTCCCACTGTACCTTTCTCTGCTTGATTAAACAGCCTCTCAGGATCCAGAATTTTCTGTCCTGCAGAGGTGCTTTTGCACTGCAGTCGTGCCCGATTTAGTTATTTCTTGAAGAGCTAAACAGATTGAGCTCTCGCCATTTCTCAGTACCAGGCATCTGCTTTGATTTTAGCCTCAAATGCCCATTCTAGTTTTCTCGATGCTCCTACTCAGAGGCATTAAATGACAATGTTCTCAGACACAGTTATTGCACCTTTGATTTCCTTCACATGGAGTCCAGAGACACAGTTCTTGTCCTGCCCCTTACCTCTCTGCAGAGACTTTGCAGGGGCAAAAAAACTGCTCTTAATTGTTGGTGCTGATAGCCAGAGCAGAACCTTGCATTTTTTTCTGGGCTCCACAGGGGTCTCTGGGTGAATTTGCTCCAGATGGATGACCCTGAGCTTCTTCTTGCCCTCAGCAATGAAAGTATATGGGTGGGATTATTTCTGCTGGCACTGTGTTGAACTAATTACTCCCTATTTTTTCCAAAGAACTGAGGTATGCAGATCTTGGTTTTGCATCATAACTGAAATCTTTTCCCAAATTCAGGAAAAATATGTGGCAGTGAAACAATCAGTATGAGCCCATGCTTGGCTGTTTGTAAAGGCTGGATGAGAAGCAATTTTGTCTGGAGAGGTCTCTACATGCATGATTTTTAGTCTCTCTGTGGGTGATGTATACTTGATAGCTTTCAGCTGGTGCCATCTCCATCCTGGAATTAATTAGGTGTTGCCAAATCATAAGTGAGTTCCTGAGCTGCACTAGGTTCTGTGCTCAGTCTGTCAGCAGCTCAACACATCCATAAACATCAGCACAAGACAAGCCTCACAGGTGAACAAGATTGGTAGGCTGTTGAGTACAGCAGCTGGGCAGAGGTAATGTTGGGGAAATAGCCTGAGTTTTCGTGCCCATAATGCTTTGCCCTGGTTTTAGACAATTTAAAGGAGAACACTCTCAAATGAGCTGCCTATGTTTACAGGTTCAGCCAATCTCTTTTCACCAATCAGGAATGAATATGGGTAAATGTAAGTGAAAAAGCAAAAATCACGTGGCACAAGAAGCTGAGCTGCCTGCCTGAGCAGACCCACAGTACCAGCCTTCTGCCCCCACCCAGTTCCACGACTTCCATTTCCTGGCTAAAGGGTCTTAGAGAGACTAAAAATTTTTGGGCACAGATATGGAATACAATAACATTTTGGGTTACCCACCACATGCTGGAGGAGACACTTATTTAAATGTGAGGATCTTGTGCCTAAATGCTATTGAGTCAGTTGGAGATGGGTGTGTGTAAGGTACATCACGCAGGGCCTGGATGGTGACACTGAGTGGAGGGCTCTGCTGCAGCTCCTGTGAGCCACAGCTCTGCCAGGTTGCCATGCGGGCAAGGAAAAGGGGGATCTTTCTGGTCCTCTTCCCTCTGCATTCAGGGAGAGCTTTTTGTACTTTCTCTGATGTCATGCTGTCTCCATTGCTCATGATGGTCTCAGTCTGTGTTTTCTCTAGTACCACACTCCTTTATTTCTTATCCTGGCAGTATGCAAACACGCTGCTAACCTGCGCTCTCTGTATGACATGGATTTAGTTTAAGTTCAGGTGACTTAACACATTACTGTAGTCAGATGCCCAGTCCATCTCTTGGAAAGGTGTTGCTGGACCTGAAATGAAGCAGTACATTTAGGCATGGTTCATCTTGCACCACCAATGACTTGAAGTAGCATTAAAACAGCTAGGCTATGAGGTACACATCCTATTATGTCCAGGAGTGTTAGCCCATGCAGGAAATATTATGGCAGAGAGGGAAAATTAATTCATCTCTTCTAAACCACTGCCTAAATCCACTTTCTGTCATGGATAAATTGTTTTATTACAATGATTCTGGCTGCTGATTCTGAATGACTTCAACTCCTTTGGCTTCAATGTAATTTTAGCCTGTGCCTAAATGAATTTGAACAGAAACTGGTGTGAAAATAAAACAGTCTTAGCAAAGCTGTGACTTGTTCTCTTTCAGATTTTGTATTTTTTTGTTTGCTTGTTAATTTTTTTTGTCCTTTGCAACTAATTATTTCGGGAACAGGTGGCAGGGGAGAAGGTGAATGCTTCTATAGAGACATCTTCAATCTCAGCCATTTAAACAGCAATTAATTGTAATCTCTAATTTATTACCTTGTGCAGGGTCTAGTATCACAAAATATTAACAAGAGCTGAACAGGGAAATCAGCAACAACGAACTATCTGTATTCACTTGATTGAGCACTCAGATTGTAGCTATAGTACAATTTGAAAACACTCCACTGTGTAGACTGATGTGACCTCACATATTTTACTCTGTCTTTTTAGTCACTGAGGTTTCTCAGTATTTCTCTGTTTTTTCTTGGGGCCATTTTTACTTCACCGCTCTTGTATTGATTTCTCCCATTAAGGACAGGCAGAAAACTTATGAAAAAACACAGGGCAGGATCAAACCAGGGTACTGGAAGGAGAAAACTTGTATCTGTGAACTACTGTTGTTTTAATTCTCTCATTAATTTTTCAGGAAAGAGATCAGAATGTACACCAGCAGCCAAAGATACACTGGCTGCAAGGACCGACAGCGGCCAGTAGGATCTCATGCACCATATGCTGCTCTGCTTTGCTTCTGTGGTACCACCTCTTGTCATGGCTCAGGGCTTTTCTTTGCTGTACGTGTTTCTGAATTTGCTACTTGCAGCACCTCAGGGTTTTTTCGTGTTACATGTGGATGCCAGCAACCATTAGCAAGATGCCATAAGGCTTGATCTTCTGTATGGCTGTCCAAAATGCAACAAAAAGGATTTTCAATGGACCTAACACTTTTACTGATTATTCTAGCTGTGTGCAATTGGCCAAGCCACAGAAGTGGGGCAAGGAAAGTACTGGACAGGAGAGCCAACACAAAAGATGGAGCAGTCCTTAAAGGTTTATGATCATCGGTTTAATAAGCAGTGCCATTCAGGCTGTGAACTCTCAGAACTCACCATGTGGAAACCTTCTGGAAAAAAGCCCCTGGTGGTGGTAGTACATCATCATTGGCTGCTGCCTTAGTCCACATATTCTAGGCAGCTCTGACAATGGCACCCCACTGGTGACAGCAACAGAAGGCAATGGGACCTGAAGGCACAGGAAGAATGGTGGCCACCCAAAAGGATTTCTGGCTAGTAAGGAATTCTGGCATGCTGTGGCCAATGCTGATGAGCCTCTGACTGAGAGGCACAAAAGCAGGCACATCTACTTGGAAGCTGGCATAGAATCATAGGATCATAAAGGCTGGAAAAGACCTGTAAGCCCACTGAGTCCAGACTCTGCTGTGCTCTGTGTGTCACCTCTGCCGCAGGTCACAGCCCTGGGGTCACTGCAGCCCCCTTCCCAGTGTGTCTCCAGTAGTCTCAGGTCTTTGCAAACTGCATGGTGCTGCCTGTCTCTGTTTGAGCATGGGGCATAGACAGGGGGTATGGTTGTGCAGCACCAATATCCCTTGTTTTAATCCACCCACCAAAAGCCCTGTTTTATGAAAATGAACTAAAGAGGCAGAGAGCAGCATCTCCTGGAAGATGGGAAATAGGCAAAAGATAACCTTTTCTAGACCTAACACTCATTTTCTTGCATCAGAAACTGGAAAACATTTGTGTTCTTTCACCCAGACAGTGAGTCAGAGGTAGGAATGCAGGACCCATCCTTGTCCTGTGCTCACATACTGACTTTGTGTACACCCTGCTACAACTTGACTATCCATGCCATGGGCATGAAGGAGGATGGGGAAAGGAAACATTGGCAAACCAGGAGGAAAGTTCTTCTTTGGTGCAGCTGGGGGTGTAGGCTGGGTGTCTGTGGCACCACTTGTGCTTGCCAGAACCGGGGCTGACAAAGTGGTAAGAGCTACCTTTAACAGGGTCATGAAAAAGCAGGATGGCTGCTGGTGCAGGAAACGTAGGGAGTCTTCCCTCCCAGGGCTTCTTCAGTACTGGCATCCTCCTTTGTCCTGACAGAGGACACAGCTGACCTTCTCTGGCTTGGCTCCTAGCAGTGGTCTCTTGGGTTTTTGCATCTTCTGCTCCTTGGACTTCAGAATGAGCAGGACTCGGAAATAATCAACACCTTGGGTATGTTCTCCACTGATGTATTAACTCCTGTGTAAGTGCTTACCTCATTGCACCTGGCAGCTGGACACAGGATGGGGGAACCCACACAAACGGGTGGTTGCCTCAAGAATACCCTGTAGTTTAGTTACAGGCTTTGTTATTCCTCATCATGTGTTCTAAGCCTATTATTTGCAAATCTCTCTGCATCTGTGTTATTACAAGAGTGGAATTACTCAGCTGCCCATCCATTACTCAGCAAGCCATTCAGTGTTTGAGACATAGCCTTAAATTTCCATTTATGACTTCTTCTTCTGAAATGAAGTCCTGATCCCTCAGTCCCTGGAGCAGTATGAGATTCTTGCCTTCCTCAGAGGCTTCTCCTGTGCTCAGTTTGCACTCATCCACAAATATTGCTAGGCAAGTGTGTAATTTCACCAATCATTGCATGTTCACCTTCTGGGGAAGTTCAGAGGATGCCTTGGCATGCAGGCTCCCCATCAACACCAGGTCTTGTTGCTACTTTACTCATTATTCGTTCTCAAATGGTGAAAGCAAGTGACTCAACTGCTAAATTGAGTTTCCTACTGTTTCCTACTGAGCTTAACCGAGTAACACTTGTGAGGAGAAAAGATCCTGTTTGCCTCCGCCTCGCTTTCAGCTGCAAAAGACCATCTGAAGAACACCGACAGCCTTCTCCTTTAGGATCTTTCCACCGCACCAACCCACTGGAGTAGTTAAGTTTTCCTTTTCGGTGCCAGTAGGTGGCATTGCTTACTCTCTTAAATGCCCAAAAGTTAAGCGAAACATTTGGCCGAGCCTTTAGGAGTAGTACCCAGTTGGAGAGTCACGGCCTTTCCCAACACTGTGACAGCTTCCAAATCCAGCATCTAAATTTTGGCTGGAAATCAGTCTGGTTTCTAGCCCCCAGAGGAATGAAGTTGTGTTAGCACTTCCCTGCTGAAATTACAGGTGGAGAAGAACGAGGTAGTTTTATGCTGTAGCATGATAAATGTGTGGCATGGTGAGATTAGCGGTGATATGGTGGAACCGCAGCCCGTGATCTTGCAACCTCTACAGTGGTGTGCAAATGCCGTCTGCTCAATGGAGCCGTGCCACTGGCAATTACAGCTCTATCTTGTGCTGGCTTGCAACCGTGATTGCAATCATGTTATGTCACTACATGGCACGGATTGACAAAGATGTGGCCATGCGATCTTTCTCCTAATGGATAGCCATTTCCTGTCCTGCAGATATAGCACATGGGACATCATCTCTTTGTCACAATAAGACTGGAGAGATTTTTCCAAGTGTATGTTGAAGGTTCCTGGCACTTCAAATGCAGCTTTGCTGAGAATCAGCACTCCAGGAAAGACAGCTTGGCAGGCTATGGTGTCATCACAGGAGATGACTCTCTATAGGCTACTGGGAGCGGGGCGGCATATGAGGAGAAAGGCAGGCAGCACAAAGGCAATTGGAAGTCTAAGCATGAACTGCCTTCAATGTTGTCTTGCATCCAGGAAAAAATACACAGACATGTACATGACTCCAGAGTAAACTTCAGGGTCTCTTATCTCTTTGTGGACAAGGAGTGTCCTGGAGGACTCAACACCACCAGATTAGATTTATGAGCAGAAAACCTATCCTTGGTCTGTTCATGAGAGGACTGCTGAAATGGATAGGATACATTAAGTGACATGCCCAAGGTCACCCTGGACACCTGTCACAAGCAAGGGGCTAACCATCTTGCCATTTATGCTGGCTCAGGGAAGTGGAGGTCTGAGAGCAACTTTTGTCCAACCATTTCTGTGTCATCACATGGCAGGGTGGGGATGTGCCCGTTGCACATGCTCACGTGGTATGCTCTGAGCGTGCTGAGGGGAGACTGTGTGATTCACCTGCTGTCAGAGGACACTGCACAAAAATGTTGAGCATCTCTCTGAATGAGAACCAGGTCCAACTTGGCTCTGGACCACTGCACAGCACCACATGCCAGTGCTCTAGTTCCAGTACCCAGGATGACTCTGCCTGTGTTTGCACAGCAGGTAGACCACTATTTTCTGAAGTATGCATGGTATCTGACACAAATATGGAATATATGTGGGGCATCATGCAATTTGCAAATGGCAACGGCAAACACTTCATTCCTGGCTCTACAGTGGTCTTCTCCTACTACATGCTGTCTCTGTCTTCTGATTAGGAACAGCTTGTTAGAGTGCATGTCTGCTCTTTCAGGAGTTCAAATAGCCTTAATGGACTAGGCCTTACACGTTCCTCCTGTGCCACTGGGATCCATGATCTATCCCAGTGAGATGCCGCTCTTGGTCTTGATGGAGTAGGAGTGTGTCTTATCTGGCAGGGGAACCTAAGCCATGTGGAAGATGCCCGATCAGGAGCTCCTTAGGACACAGATAGTGACTTTAGGACCTTTTTCTCTTCACCCATACCTGAAAGGTTATCTCTTCTACCTCTTGCCTCAAATTACTGACAAGGGGTGATGATTTTGGCATCAAAAGCAATGCCAAATTTTGATGCCTTGTGCATCAAAAGCAAGGCATGGAGAATACATTTCCTTATCAGATGACTGTTATTAAATACTTTTCAGCTTGTTTCGTAATGTTCCTTTGTTCCAGAATGAAGACTCCTGAATGACGAATTTAATTAGCATCAGGTGATGTTCACTGTGAATTAAAACATTTTTGATTCCATTGTATATAATTTCTAGAGAGCCTACTCGCATTGCATTTTCTTGATTTATTTTTAAATTGTGGCAAAGCACTGGAGTCTATTCTTCTCAGAAAGTGATGTATGACAAGCTGTGGGATGTTCTCCTGAGTGGATTCAGACTGTCTTCTTACGTAGTCACTTTACCATTTTTGGTTGCAGAGTCTCAGGGAAAATTAAAGAGTGATTCAGATTCATAAACACATGTACCCAGCAACATTTTAGCTATTCCTAGGGTGTCCAAACCCTCCACTCAAAATAGGCAGATGTGGTGTGGCACCTGTGGGCCCACAGGGTTCACAGACTATTGACCACAAGGAACAGCTTTGGTAACTAGTCCTTTGATATGCATTATAATTTTTTCTTGCGTATTGTTGTTCTCTGACATTGGAGGAGTTATGAGGAAATTAGCCCCCTAGGCTCATGATTTGCATATTCTATGTCATGCCCACTTTTATTTTGTCTACAGTTAGGAAATTCAGCTCCTCTGCCTGTGGCCATAATGGTCTTGGCTGCAAAGCTCGTTGGTCAGGCTCCTGTGGACAGGCCTATTCCTTTGATTAAGAGAGTCCTTCTGAGGCAGCAGTAGCACAAAACACATGATGTCTCCTCCCCAGACTTGGCTGGGAGCCTGTTCTGCTCTTGGCAGCCCTTTCTCAACTCTGTTTTTTGTCTTGCAGGATATATCATCGCTGCCATGATATCCACCCCTGGGACTGAATTAGCCCTGAAAGCAGCCCCCTTGGGTACACGTTATGGCATTGCTGTGATAGCAAAGAGCTGAGAGTGGTTCGGCTGTCTGAGAGGGAGGGGCTGGTGAGCATGGAGGCCCTGGTCTTTGCAGTGGGCCATTCACCCTCAGGTGTGCTGTTTCCAGGACTGTTCCAGGCTCTGTTATGAGAGCCATGCTGGTGGTGCTGACTATGGCATGGGAAGAAGGACAACAATAAAGGAAGAAAATATGACTCCTCACTTGCACACACTACACATATCTGTGTGGTCTTGACATCAGAGGAGAAGGAGCCTTTGTGAATAATATAAAGATGGCTTTTTAAAAGAAAATTACACTGTGTTGTCTTTTCTGCTACTCAGGACAAGCAAAGCCTAGGACTTAGTTCCAAAATGGGTCACCTGACCAGAAGCTGTTGGGAGACTTTGGATGCTGCCGCTCACACAGGTGCAGCGTGCTACCCTCTGTAAAAGGAGGGTCATGATGGAGAGAGTGGCCATGCAAAGCCTTTGAAGGACAATAGCACTGGAGAGGCATGTTGACACTCCCCTCTGCCCCCCCATGACATTAGAGGGAATGAGAAGGCATGTAAGCAAGGATCTTTGTTCCTAAGTGCCTATAGTGACTGCGAACACCCAACAGGAGGAGGAGGATATGTCCAGAATACACAGCTCCTTAGGACCTCTCTTGAGTCCTGAAAGTTTAAAAAAAAACCCCACACAGTAGCAGAAAAGGATGTAAAATAACAAATTGTTCTAACATTTTGTGTGTCCCTGAAAGACTGCGTGGCGTTTGGATTTGCAGCCAGTGGGTATCTCTTCATTAGAAGAAAGAAGAAGCTGGTCAGGATATACTACAGAAAAGGGCCTTTTTTGTACCTCTAGTCAATGAATTCCAGAAATCTTTTCTTCCATTTATAGCCTCTTAGCAAGCACTGGTGTCGACCTGAGTTGTGCCAGATGCTGCTAGTTGTGCCAGCCTGGAACTTGGAGTTGCTGTCTGAGACCAGGGTCCTCTTTCTACTATTTTCACATCCTAGGCACATAGTGAAAGAGTTTTTCAATGCCCATGAGGTCTAGTTTTCTTGAGCACAAAACCAGACACCCAACTTCTTATTAAATCACTCCATGAGCAAATTTGAACTGAGTTTCAAGGTTTTTCTCCTCTAGTTCAGGAGTAAATCCTTCTAAGGCCATATTAACTATGGGTGAGGAGTTACCACGGCTGTGTTTGACAAGGAGCTGTCTGCTTTCAGAGCAGTGCAAGAATGCACCTTGAATATGCCTGTGATTCCTCTTCTCCTAGAAATACCAATTTCTGCTGTGAAGTGCTGTGGACCTCAACGTGTCTCCCACAGAGTTTGGCAGATGAAAGACCCAGGGGAGGAAACTTGAGGCATAGCAAAGTGTTTCACTTCTTTTGACAGTGTTTGTGGCCCCAGAGCGGGAAAAACTGTACAAGATCTTTTGTCTGTAATGAACATTACTTGATGCCCATGTGTCAGGGGATTTAGTGACTGAGGTCTTTCAGATTAAGTTTGAAATTAAGATTTGCCCTATGCTATCCTTTCTCCTTCCAGGGACATGTCATATAGTCTTTCAGCACCTCTCTAGGACTGTACAAACATATTTCAGTTCCTGGGGGACCACAAATTCTTCAACAGCTCACCATGAAAAGGTATGGACTGAAAAGCCACATCTGTTCCTTCCTGCAGACCTGAAATGCCCGTAAACAAGACCTGCAGGGGATGCCTCTGAGAAAACATATGAGACAGAATTACTCCAGAAAATTTTACAATCTCAATATTGAACACGATACCTGAACTGAAGGTAGGATTTGGGATTCCTTGCTTTAGGACAGGGATTGCTAGTTTCAATTAGCTTTAAGACTTAAACTGTGTTTTATCCACAGTGTAGTAAGTTGTCTATGGCCAATTTGCTTATGTTGAGAACCTGATGGCTGAAAGAGAGCTACAGGATGTGAAATGACAAGTTGTTCTAACACTGTGTGTGTTAGATACTGATCAACCCCATTGGAAAATGCAGCAAGTGACCTTCCTGAGGCAAAAACATATTAAGAAATATATCTTAGCTTGCATTTAATTTAAGTAATAATGAAGAAAATTTAAAATAGATCAAGACTAGCAACATGTTTTGTAATTTGTGTAATACTATCTTTTTCCTAACTGTACACTAGGGATGAATGGTAGGAGTTTATGTCCTATTGCAAAATTAACCAATTCATGCTGTTCTTTCCTGAATTTTCACAACAGTCTGGATACTTCTGTAGCACAGTGATGGTCTTCTGTCTGAAGACTTTTGTTCCTTCTTACACATTTCACTGCTTATGATACCGACTTACGGGAACACCTGTACCCCCTCTGTCTTTAACTTGCTGTCTTGTCAGTATCTGCCAAGAGGGCTCCTCCTTTATCTTTTGTAGCTGATGTATGTACTGGGGCTTCAAACTCTTTTTTACTTTCTCAGTGTTCCCCCCGCTATCACCTGGTATAACAGAAATGCTCTTGAGCTCCTTGCCGAGGGCATGGAAAACCAGTCTTCCAGAACTGTGTGTCCTTTTAACACTCATGTCTGAACACCCAGCCTGGAACATACAGGAAGTCCCATGCTTTTCCTGCAGACAGTTCCTTTCTTAATGACTTGTTTACTTTTGATACTGTCTAGTGATGTGGAGTTCTTCCCTAACAATTGATGGATTTGGGTGCTCAGGTTAGAAATAAATGGCTGTCAAGGGTTCCCCTAAGAAACTGTGAAACTTCTCATCTCTCAATATGAGATCTGTGTCTTGTTATCCATTTTCACACAGAATATAGTGGGAGAACTCTCTGATTTGGATGAGGCCCTAAAATTGCTTTGTTTTCCGGTCCATCAAATCCTGTGTGTAATCTAAGAAAAACAACTGGAACTTTCCTCTGGCTGAATTAGCTGAACAGCTTTTAGAGCTTATGTGTGACTTTCTGGGGGTTGAATCGTATTCTTGAGGGACAAGGAACCAGTGACAAATTTAGAGGGCAACTGCCAAAAGTTCATGGTAGGGACTTGAGTAGGTGGAGGGATAGCAACAGAGTCATCTTTCTCCCAGAGAGTTGTTCCAGTTGACTCTCTCGGGGTTTGCAGGGCTGAGCATGTGATTGGGAAGGGCTGCGGTGCCGGCTGCTTGCCAAGGCACTTCGGGGCTTGGAGGGGCTTAAAGTGGTCAGTACTGCTCCTTTATGGGGAGGAGGGGGCAAAACATGCAAGACATGATACCTAGACACTTTTTCTACTTACTTCTCAGCATACCTCACTGAGTGGTCTTCAGTAGACCAAAGTCTTATGGGGGTGATGTGTTTCAGGGTGCACAGAAATGCTTCAATGCAGTAAGTCTGTGCTGGATCAGGACATTTCTGTGTAAGGGCATAAAGCCCTTTGAAGGCCCTCCTCGAAACCTATGACAAGGGAAGGTATCCAATAACCAAGTGAGTTACTGCCAGCATAAGACTGTGTGGAAAGAGATACAAACACTTGATGCAATCAAAACGCCCAGACCCAAGAAATGAGTGAGTCTCAGAACGTGGTGAGGACATGCTGCAGCTGTATTCAAGGAGTAGTTTTACAATGGCGTGTTCTCAGTCTGTGGTGTGCACACCAGCCTTGCCCCAAGTACTTGCCTCCAAAGCCGCACCAGCTCCCAGACTCACCAGAGAGAGATGGTGTTTGCAGGATGTAGACAAGCATCTGCAGTGGATGTTGAGTCCCATTTAGCAATCACTTGGCAAGGCTGGCTGCAATGCAAGCACAGTTCACGCAATTTCAACTGTGTACTCTCTCCAGGGTGTTGTGTCATGCAGGAAAGGCCTCTAACTTTTAGAAAGGTCATGACTGGACTCCCAAAGGATTGAGATAGCCCTTCCCTATCCTTGGGGAAGAGGTTAATTTTCCAGTGCCTGTGGGTGTAGATAGAGAAAGGATGGTGTAAGGTCTTGGAACAAAACATCAGGCTGGGGTTTAAGTAAGTTCGAGGCTAGAGGGGAATAGGCCTGATTCTCCTCTTCGGTTATTATGCAGTCATTTATTGAGATGGTTTACCCAAGTGCAAGGACCCTTAAGCACAAGTTTGGCTTTACTGTGTCGAAAGAGAAAGATGTTCTTAAGTGAGAATGAGGCAGAAAAAAGTGATCAGCACAAGAGAAAATTAGAAAAAGGGGTTTATTCCTGCAATACAGACCTCTACGAGAACAGATGAAAGAAGGCCTTGTCACATAAGGAAGTCACAAAAACTGAAATTACAATTCATGTATTTTTATTCTCAGCAAGATTTTTAAATTTAGCAAGAAACAAATCCTTTTTCATGTTGCCTGGTTTGGCCACCTATCTTGAGTGTTTTAAAAGATCAGATATCTTTCCAGCTTGTGCAGTCATAACACACAAAGCTAGTGAACTCCTCCTACTTGAATTCCTGTTAGGTAGATGGGAGGCCTCTTTCGTGCTATACGGATGTTGTAAGAATTATTTGCCATAGAAAGTAGCAACCATCTGCATGAATCTGCTGCCTCTTTTGTAGGGTTGGAGTTACTGGAACTTCAGAATCCTTTTTCTATGAGACATTCACAAGGGTTGGTGTACACAACTCGGGACTTTGAATTTTGGGTTGGATGTTACAGGAGTTCTGTAGACAACAGGGGCTGATGGATGGACCACACTATACCATCCTATGGGCTGTCCAAAATTTTGCCTTCAGAATAGGTGCTTAGGGGAAGGTCTGCAGATACCCTGCTCCACATGACTAACGCTAGTTATCTGGCTGACACAAGGGAATTTGTGCCTCCAGACACTCTGGATTTACCAGCTGTTTTACGCACTGCACATGATCCTGCAGGCCATAACCTCCTAGGGAACTGTCCGTACCAATTACACGTGCAATTTCAGGGTGCAAGAGTCCTCTTCCTCCAGACTGTTTCCTTTCTCCTGTTCCTGGGGCAACCCAGCCTACCGAGGTTTTGGAAACTTAGCTTCCACAATGCATGCTGTGATCATCGGATGACAGGTGGTGAGGAATATATCATTGCTGTAAGTCTCTTGCTCTCTATGCCTGCATCCAGACAGGGTAAAAGAACTGGGGAAGGGGATTTCTCACTGAGCCCCTGCAAGTGCAGCAGGAGGAGTAACCAGGCACAGACACACACACTGACATATTTCAGCAGGCCCCCAGTAGGAAACTAATACTGTTTCCTGCTCAAGTCAATCAGTGCTCCCAGCCCCGTGCTTCAGCAACACCAAAACCTACCAACAGGCTGGGCTGGGAGGAACGAGCCTGTTCCCTTGCAAACCCTATTGGGATAATCAGTAATTCCTCTTCAAGGAGGTAGCAGACTTTGTTTCCACATGTGTAAACCCCTCACTGCAGAAGGAGGGCAATCTGGCCAGGAAAAAAGCCGTGTAGTAAAAGGTCTTGTTCCACTGTAAGCAAACCTTCACCGCCAGCTATTGCAAAGTTACTAGTAGCTAATTAGAGCTGACTTCAATGGTATTTAGTGTGTTATTCCAGAAGAAAATACTTTTCCACAGAGAGTGAATGCAACAATTACACAGATGCCAAATTATGAATTATCATTTATATTTTCCATATATTTGCATTTTCAGATTCTGTTGCCAGATTTTTAAAATTTATGCTGATATTATAAAGCTGTGGAAATTACTTTTTGGGGATATAGGTTTCATTTTTAATAAAAAATATTTTTTTAAATGCCAATTTTTTTTTCTTCAGAAAAATGACAATTGGAATGGAAAATTGAAATAACTGCCTAAGACCAAACACAAATACTTATCAAAACCATCAGTGATCAATAAAATAAAATCCAATTAAATAAAAAATTGTTCATTATTCAAATTTAATTTCAAGGGCTGGGTGGTCAGTTCCATTTCTACCCTTTAAAAACAAATTTAAAAGGAGGTTATAAACCAGAAAGTTTTAAAAATCAATGTTTTGCTTTAGAAGGGTCAAAACAAAAAGGTTGGATGGAACTACTTTTAATCTTGAGCAATTTAGTTAATTCAACCCAAAACTGCAAAATACTGTGATTGAGTCATAGCTTAACTTTTCAAAGCCAAGAACTATTTAGGTTGAAAATACTTTGCTGAGCTCTACTTCTGCCTCAAAAGAGAAGCCTGCAGCTGTTTCATCGTGAATTATCCATGGAGCACTGACTCCTTCCTTTACCATGCCTAATCAGCCCCAAATTTGCCTTAATCCATTAGCTTTGTTTGCTCTGTTGTCTGTCTCTTCTTTATCTTGGGAAGGAATAAAGGTGACAGCCCAGAACCAAACAGTAGAGGACTGTCCTCTTCAATTGCTTGCAAAGCAACTCACAGGGTAGTTCTTTCTTCTAATCAAAGTCCTGTAATGCCCCTAAAACATAAGGAAAGAATTTTTTAAGATTTCCCTTGTGAAATGAGAACTTCATATAGGAACTGGTTTTACCATGTTCACTTTTGGAAGCTCCTTTGAGGCTATTTTTTCCTTCTACAAAGCTTTTTTTTTTTTTTTTCTCTCAAGACTCTTAAGGAAAAGAAATGCAGGCATAAATACAACAATTAAAAGAACCCAACCCTGCTCAGCTGAGATGACAAAACCACAATATCCAGATACGAACTACTGAAGGAGTCAGAGAGTGGCTTCCCACTAATTTGCTCATCAGCATAAATAAATGATAGAGAGATTAGCAAAGAAGAGAAAACCAATGGAAGCTTATAAACTGTTCACTAGTCCTAAAAGGAGTTGAATCTTTTAGGAATGAGGGCATATTTTATGGGTGTAGGTAGTTTATGTAAGACTCTCCTTCCAGTTCTGCAATTGCTTACGATTCAGAGCTTGCATTACAGAAGAGTAAATATTTAGCCTTCATGGCCACAGAGAAGGGTTTGATGTTGAGAATGTTAAACCTTAAAGACCAGAAGGCAAATAAAAATTACCCCAGCATTTGTCCTTTGAAACAAAACAAAGAAAGCCTAGCAGTTTTTAAGCCACGCTCAGTAGTGTTCGTTCTTTCTGCTGTTTGTATTTTCTGTAGTTTGTTCTCAGGGCTGTCAGTTCAACCCTGTACTTCAGCCACAGGATTTCTAGAAAATCACAGGGTGTGCATACAACTGCATGCACCTCTGCTTCTCCTTGTGGTGGAACAGGTATGCCTGGGCTGGGCTCATGAACAGCCAGCCTCTCCAGTGGGAAGGGGCAGTGTCATCCCATTCCCAGCCTCTCATCACGTTTTCTGCAGCAACACTTACAGCAGGTTTCGTGGCATTTCTAAGACCTGAACTCAGGATCACATCTAGGTCAGGACTGCTACTGAAGAGAGTCCTCATTTTGGCCTTCAGGGTATATAAGCATCAAGCAGCCAAACATCTCCAGAGTGACTGGTAAATGCAGATATCCTTGGAAAAAGCCATCTCTGTTAGGAGCAATGTGAGCATGAGGAAGAGATAGAAAGTGCCTTTTGCATAAAAATCTGTGCTACAACTCCTAGATGGGAAAGTGCTTGTTTGGTCCTGGACTGGAAGCAAGTTAAGGCATCCAACAGGAGCTGAGCAGCAAGACCAAGCACGAGAAGGCTGAGGCCATTTGGTAGTCTGTGGGAAATTTTGTGTAAAACAAAATTTTGTTGGCTTTACATCAAAGTGGACTAAGGGAAGCCTCAGGAAAGTGCTTGGAGGAAAATATAAATCAGCAGTGGAGAGTCAATAATTTCTTTTCACTGGCAAGGAAAAGCCTAGCTCCAGCACAGAGGCCTTGGTGCAGCACGGGTGTGCTGGCTGAGGCAGCACCTAACCTCGGGTGTGCTCCTGTGCCAGCAAAAGCTCAGCTTTGGTCCGGGGGGCTGGAGAGTGGCTGGTGCGAGGGTCCACTTCCAACAGCAAGGCAGACATGTTCCTGGGACCTTCCCACTTAGTCAAAGTGAGTTTTCACTGCTTCCACAGCCCCACCTCAGCCATCTGAGTCCGCAACACTGTGTGCACTAGGAGCTCCATGTGATTTTATTTACCCATGAGTTTTAGGTAAAAAAAAAAAAAATCTTTTTATGTTTGCTTTAGGTCAAAAAATGCATTTTTGTGTTCCTACATGCAAAGGACTGGAAGCCTTAGCTCTTACACCAATATAAAATAACTAAGGACGTGAACAACTTTAAATCCTAACACTGGAAAATTTTAGGAAGAAATTCACTCAATAACAAAAGAACCAATATTCCTTGGAAGAGCTGCATTCCCGGAGTTCTCATGGCATCAGACAGATCGAAAATCAAGTTCACATGTCCCTAATTATTTAACAGGAATTCTTAAAATTCCTGCAGGATAACTAATTCGAAGCAACCCACAGAGCTATTTTGCTTGTTTCCTGGGGCAAGTTTATGTCACAGTTTGGTAGTTACAATGTTATCAGCTGTCTTGGAAAAACAGGCTCTGCTAATATGACCATTACCTAATTCATGCCTGGAGTCTGATCCTTGGAGATTTCTAAGCTTTTTAGTGATCCCTTGAATGGCCTCTTTATAACTTTAAACACAGGGACATTTAGTCAGGTGGCTGCCATGGTAGGAAAACAGAAAGGTTTACAAGAATAACAATTTTTGTTTGATGTCCTACCATCTGCACAACTGCAGACTTGTGTATAAACACACATGACTACTTTTTCACCACTATACATGAAAACAAAAATTACCCAAGACTATGTGAAAGATGGGAATGTGGAGGAAATGAAGGTACTGGTGGAGCCTGATATCCGTGTCTTCCAGAGGAGATGGAGGCAGAAAATACTTCTCCCTCTTTTCCATTGTTTTTTTCCCAGTTTTACATCTCTTAGGAAGGACATCATGTGAGGGGCCTGCCCTGCTGAGGGCAGTCTGTGCCCTGGGTTTCTTTACGCTCCTCACATTGTACGCAGCCTTGGGGCAAGCCAGCTTAATCTTTGGTGCCCCAGCTTCTCACTCCTGGAAAGCGCTTACACACGGCCTTAGGGGCTGCAGAGGGTGGTTTCCTCTCACCCGGATCCCCACTGCTGCCTGCTAGGATCCCACGGGGGCACTGAGGCACAGCCACACTGGGTCAGGAAGAAGGTGGTGTCAGAGACCGTCAAATCAGTCAAGTTTCCATCTGCTCTGTGTGTGCTCTGGCTGGTGCAGAGGACCCTGAAGTGGACTGGCTGTACTTTCTGCCTCCAAGGCTGCCCTTGACACGCAGAGCTGGTGCCCCTGGACTCCAGCAGGAGCTGGAACATGCCTTTTCTGTGGCGTGATACGTGGCAATGTCTTCAATGACAGGCACGTGACTTACACAGTAAATGTGGCAAACTGAGCACTTTGCAACTTTAAAAACAGAAAAAAGCTATGCCAGATTTGTGGCTGTAGATGGCAACGATGGCATCATTTGGTGCCCTGAAGACCAAGTTGATGTGCTTCCCTCACAAGCTGTCTCTAGAAAAAGATATTCCCAGGGAAAACGTGATTTTCCAACTTGGAGAATCCTGTCTATGGGATCTGAAGGCCTCCATGACCAGGGAATCAGGTCTGCCATTTTTCAGGCTTCTCCCATAGTTTGCATTGCGTTCAGAGTTGATTGATGAATAGCAAGATCTTATTGCTATGGCCCTCGTCTTTCCTCTCCCCTTCTCCTCTTTGTGTCTCCTCTTTGTTGCCATGTCTTAGTTTTGGCAGGAGTATCTCTGAGACAGGGACCATAGCTGCAGATGTTCCTAAAAATGTCACCATACTTGTCAAGATAGTGAAGTGGTGCAATGAAGGAAGTAGGTGGAAATAAATACTATTTGTTTGCTTACTTGTGGCAAATAGAATAGATAGGACAGGGAAATTTTACTGTGCGTATGTAAACCCAACCTGTTTTCTGGTCATAGCTTGAAGGTAAATCACTAACTGAGCTCAGGCTTTGCTTGAAATATTTTAAACCTCCATGAGAAGTAAAATTGATACATATAAAGCTTAGGAGCACAAAATCACTGCAGGATTTCTCTGTAGTTCCTGGAGGCACTGCACGAGTGTGCTTTGACTGCAGGCAGGCTGAACTGTCCTTTGGGGAGCACACCCCTCACTCCACGTGCACTTGGTTTGAATGTCCACAGCAGGAGTGTTGGGCCAAGAGGGTGTTTTTATTTACCAGTTGCAAAATTCCAGAGAAGCAATGCTAACTCAGCCGAAACTTTAAATGAAAATTAAAACAAATCCCCCTTGGGATGAGATGGAAATGTCAGCCCAAGGATGAATCTGTTCTCAGTAAGTTGCAAGCAACTAAAGGAGATACAATTTGGAATCCAGCCTTGGCTGCACCACACACCATCTGTCAACTTTGTAGAGTGAAATAAAGGAAAAGCAGAGAGCCTGCAATTATCCTCTCCCTTGTTGGATAGCTCAGAGGCCAGAGAAGTGGATTCTCTTCCCTGATACATTTCTTGAGATGGAAATGACACATTCATTTTCCCACAGTGGTGATGCTGTGCATTGCTCTCTCATCCTACTCGCTCTTCCCTTGGCAAGCAGGAACACAGCCTGCCAGGCTGGGACCTGAGTGAGAAGGCTCTCTTCCCAGGGTTAGAGATACAGATTTAGCAAATTGCAGGAGAAGAACATGAGAGAGCAGGGGACGCTGAAGTCTCTTCACCCGGCACATTGCTGGCAAAATGCAGGAACTTGCTTCTGCCCCTACAGGCGCCTGAGCACTGCTGCTGCTGAGCACTTGCAGTCAGGCAAAATCTCTTCTCTCTCTCCTTCTCCCCCCTGCCCTTGCCCATTTTCGTAACCTCACAAAAGTTTCAGACAACGTCATCTTTAACCTACTGCAGGCAGGACTTGGGAGCCGCGTGAGGAACAGTGAGGGGGACCATACTTGATCAGAACACCAGCCCCGTGGCCAATGAATGGGAGACTTGCAATACACTCCCCTACACGCCACCCCAAACAGGGTGCTGGAATGTCTCTCCCTTGGCATTGCATTTTGAAAGATGTGTCTGGCAAGACAGCTAGCTGAGTTTGGCAGGCACTGCCATTAGTGTGATAATTAATTAAAGAGCAGTTGAGAAAATCACAGCACTAAGTTACTCCACAACCAGATCCACAACTCACCACAAGAGCAGGCATCCTGCCCTATTCTATATCTCTATTTTTTTTAAGGAATCAGTAACTTACATTGTGCACTAGAAATAAGGGAGTAGGATGAAGAGGAATGAATCCTTGTGCTAATCAGTGAGAGGACCTTGTCTGTGAGATAAGACAACCTGGCAACAGAACAGCAGCTGATATCACAGCAATGGAAAGGACAAATACGGCAAGACATAATAGCTAAAGGCTATTTTACACAAGCCTGCTCTTGTTTCCTGTGTGACACCAAAGACTGGAAGAACCTCCCTGCGGAACAGAAAAGTTAGCAGGAGGAACAGGTGTCACGTCTATTGCAGTCAGAGCTGCAGCTGCTTCATAGCTTCCCATATTTCTGTGTCTTCAGCTGGGCTCTTCCAGGTACCAACAGTGAAGGCGCACATATTATGTTCCTAAGCAGACACCCAGGTTGTTCCTGCTGTCACTTTTCCCACTGCTGCCCATTTAGTGAGATTTGAGATAACCATCCCACACAGACTTTGGTGCAACTGTAGCTCTCACCTGCCTGCACACCTGCCTGTCACTGGGCTGTCCCTGCTCCTACTGAAAGGTACCTGTGGTCCTCGCTCACTGCCCGTGTGGAAAAGCAGACGAATACTGGGCCACAAAAAGGGCCTGTTGATGGGTGACAGTGGGACAGGCTCAAGAGTCACCCTCAAGCCCCTGGATGTCTCCATGTTGTGCTTCTCCTTACTTGAAGCAAAGTAAGAGGCTCAGCCCAGGACAAGAGGACCTTCACTGCATGTAGTTATTGCCGTAGCCCAGTTAGTGGTTATGGAAACAGGCAGGAAAGTGTAAATTTTTTATTCCCAAACTGGAGTTTCATTAAAAATGGCTGATTTTCAGAATGCATCTCAAAAACCATTTCATTGATATATTTGAACAAAATAAAGTAGGAGAAAAGGATCCTTTTTTGTTTTTTTCTTTGAACTTATTAGTACAGAAATCATCTGGAAGCGTACACTTACTTTTTGTCTTTATTTTCACTATTTTTCTTCTGCACAGGGAAAGAAAAAAATAAAATATTTATAGAAAGGAAGAAAAGAAAAGACTTCTGACTTGTATTTCCTGGTCAGAAGGAGACCAGAACATGTTTTCTGCTTGTTTCTAAGGAGATACTTTCGTTGGAAGACCTTTCACCTTCAGTTATCAAATCTTTTATGTTAAAGCAGTACAAAAACATTCAAATTGTCATGTTGTGTCACCCCCCTTCCCTTCTCACTGTGCTTCAAGCTCTCTTTGGAGCATTGTTGAGGAAATGAAATTTTCTCCTTGGTTGCCCCCTTCTTGGTGTTGTGTGATGCCAGTGAGTTTGCTCGTGGTTTAGCACAGCTGCACCACATAAACCAATGCTGCCCATGTGGTATTGGAGCCACTTCTGGGCTTGTTTTTACTTTAACCTTCTACATGGTCTGTGGGGGCAAGTACCAGTCTAGTTACGCAGCTCCTCTCTCCATAGTCCAGGCTTTCCCCTGCCCTTACTAGGAACAATGTATTTAACTCTCACTATAGTACCTTCCACCCACTTCGGAGTCCAGGGATACTATAAATCAGGCTCTGTTTTACAGACGGAGTTTTGCTTTCCCCTCTAGGATTATGTATTTCACAGACAAAGAGGAATTCAAGTCCAGTTAATAATTGCATGGAAGGACCTTGAGTTGATGCCATGAAGCTTCTTTTCCATCCAATCAAGATTACCTGCAAGAGAAAAAAGGGTTTTTAAATGTTGGAAAATGTGCTGTGTCCCATCTATTTCAGATTGTTTTGCATCTTAGTTTACAACAGACTTATGCAACTTGTTCAAGATCCAAGAAACCAGAATTATTCCCTTCCCCCCATCTTTCATCACTTGAAAGTCTTATTTTAGTAGTTTGTTATTAATCTTCCTTCTTTCCTTTTTCTTTTTGTTTTTTTTTTTTAATTTGGTGGGCACTTTGCATATCTCTTTCTTAAATACATAGCTATGTCTTAAAGTGAGGCATGGGCATGAAAAAAATTATGCAAACATGCATTTTCAGTGTAACACATTAGATTTCATTCTGTGTAAATCTGCTGCATTCCCTTGCTATTGATAGATTTCACAAATTATATTGGGAATTAACTGTAAGTCTGATTACAGCCCTTGGATTTACAGATGGGGCCAGCAATCTGTCCAGGACTGGTGCGCCAAGCATTGCCACTGCTCCTTTCTACCTGATCCTTTAAGTAGTTAAAACTACAATACTTTTTTTCCCAAAATCATATTGTAATATGTCATATTGTCAGCTTTCAGGAGACTTCATATTCTGATGGGGTAGGTAGCATCACCTGTGATCAGGGTGACCTGGCAGTCTCCCTGACAGCAGCCTGCCTTTTAGTTTGCCTTATGTTGCCATCAGGGAATGAAATTTTCTAGGAGGGATGTCTGACCCTAGATAGAGTCAGGCTGATTTCTAAGGGGGAAATTACGCTGTAGAGTTTCAACCAAATTAGATCAAGAGAAATGCATTGTTTAGTCCACACTTGGGGAAAGGAAAGACATGAAAAAATTCTTGCTATTGTTTTGACAAGAGGGTCTCAAAAACTGTGTGTCAGAGGATATGCTCAGTATTCAGCAAGCTGCAGCACAAACCATATTTTTCCCTGCCCACATCACCACCATCCTCTGGTGAAGCAGGCTGGTCTCTCCTTACTCCCAGCCTCTTCACCTCCAATCCCCTGCTCTGACTCCCACTGTGTTAGCCCCCTTCTCTCCCTGCCACTCAGTTGTCTCAATGGAAAAGTCTCAGCATGGATAGTTTGTACCCCCACTAAATTCTTTCAATGCCTTCTGGATATAAGTAGGGATTGCTGATGGAGGAAATTCTAGTTGTGTCTTCAGGGAAAATGTATTCTTGCTTACAGATCTTACTGGTCTTTTAGTGGAACCTGAAGTTGGAAAGGTGACCCAGCGCTGCGACACTTCAGCAATCCATTATTGGACAATCTCACTAATATAAAACATGTATGTTTTAGTCTCCTAAGGTGCCTGGTATGAGAAAGATCTGCTACCCTTGAAGTGAATCCCATTTGCTTCGCATTGCAAAACCCAAGGAGCCCTCATTCCCTGTGTCATAAGCTTCTTCAGGAAGCTGGGCCTCTGGCAACAAACTGCACAACGAAATGAAAACGGGTATTGTTATTAAATTAACGTCCTTACATAACTAATCTTTCACCCAGTGGCTGCCAACGCAAATCTCAGTGGAAACCACATTTCTGAGAGGAGGACAGAGAGAACTGAAGAGCTCAAAGAATCAATTTTTTATTTCTCAGGAGCACAGATGCAATCTCCAATGAATTAATTTTTTCCTCCAAACTCGTTTCTCCTCGAGTACTGGCAAAATAAGGTCTCGGCAAAGATTTTTTGAGGGAACAGCAGAAGATCCCTTGCAAGCACTGTACAGAAAATTCAGTTAGCTGCTGGTTACTGGTGCAAAAGCATGAATAGGAAGGAAAACCCCACCAGAGGCAGCAGGGCTAGGTCGCCACAGGCAGGAAGGACCAAGGCAGTGAAACGCCGGGGCCGCATCCTGGCTGTGCGGTCAGGGCTGGCCAGAGGGCTGTGGGAGCCAGGCGCAAGGAGGGCTCGGAGTGTAGGGCTCTATGCACGCCGAGCTGAGCCGAGGCGTGGCGTGCCGAGGCGTGGCGTGCCATCCCGCTCCATGCTCCGCTCCATGCTCCGCTCCATGCTCCGCTCCATGCTCCGCTCCATGCCCCGCTCCATGCCGCGCAGCGGGCACCCCGCGGGAGCGCTCCATGCCCCGCTCCATGCTCCGCTCCATGCCCCGCTCCATGCCGCGCAGCGGGCACCCCGCGGGAGCGCTCCATGCCCCGCTCCATGCTCCGCTCCATGCCCCGCTCCATGCCGCGCAGCGGGCACCCCGCGGGAGCGCTCCATGCCCCGCTCCATGCTCCGCTCCATGCCCCGCTCCATGCCGCGCAGCGGGCACCCCGCGGGAGCGCTCCATGCCCCGCTCCATGCTCCGCTCCATGCCCCGCTCCATGCCGCGCAGCGGGCACCCCGCGGGAGCGCTCCATGCCCCGCTCCATGCTCCGCTCCATGCCCCGCTCCATGCCGCGCAGCGGGCACCCCGCGGGAGCGCTCCATGCCCCGCTCCATGCTCCGCTCCATGCCCCGCTCCATGCCGCGCAGCGGGCACCCCGCGGGAGCGCTCCATGCCCCGCTCCATGCTCCGCTCCATGCCCCGCTCCATGCCGCGCAGCGGGCACCCCGCGGGAGCGCTCCATGCCCCGCTCCATGCTCCGCTCCATGCCCCGCTCCATGCCGCGCAGCGGGCACCCCGCGGGAGCGCTCCATGCCCCGCTCCATGCTCCGCTCCATGCCCCGCTCCATGCTCCGCTCCATGCCCCGCTCCATGCCGCGCAGCGGGCACCCCGCGGGAGCGCTCCATGCCCCGCTCCATGCCGCGCAGCGGGCACCCCGCGGCAGCGCTCCATGCCCCGCTCCATGCCCCGCAGCGGGCACCCCGCGGCAGCGCTCCATGCTCCGATCCATGCCGAAGCCGAAGGCGCGCCCCGCCCGGCCCGGGCAGCGCCGGCCCCGCCCCGCCCCGCGGCGCGGCCAATGGGCGCGGGGGCTCATTTGCATATTTGCATATTTGCATACTGCCCGGGACATAAGGGCCCGGGCGCGGGGTTGCCGGTGCTGGGCGCTGCCGAGCCTGTCCTGTTCGTCGCCGCGCTTGCGGGTGGTTAGCCTAAGTTTTCAGAGCAAAACCTATACTTTTTATTTATTTATTTTTTCTTCTTCTTTCGCGCCGAAACTTTCGTGCCGCGGCAAGAGGCGAGATGGGGAGGAAGGCGTTCCTGGCCGCCGTGTGCCTCTGCCTGCGCTGGGTGGCTGCTCTCGGCGGTGAGTCCCGGGGCGGGGGGGGGCACAGGACGGCGCCCGGGGCGCTCACGGGACACGGGGTGCACGGAGCTGCCGGGTCTGCCTGTTGCTTTTGGGAAAGGGGGGCTTGGGGGGAAGCGCTGCCGGCATGGCGGGAAAGGGGAGTTTGCAAACTTTCCTTTGTGAAGCTGTCCCGGGGTGCTTGGGATGCTGCGGGACCCGGGTGTCGCGGAGTGGGCTTGGAAGGTGCTGGAGAGCGACACTGGGGGGAACCTCCATCCTGTTAGGAGAGAGCTGGAGCCTGGTCCCCAACCGAAACTCAGGCACAACCTGCCGGGCTGATGGCGCGACCTGTTGAGGTTTGAGATGTGTTTTTTCCCAGAAACAAGGTGGCTTCCGAGAGTCTCTTGCCCCAGCAAGGGACTTGCACAGCAGTAGCACCACGGTAAGGTCCCTGGGGTCCCTCCTCTGTGGGACTCACCCATCCCAGCTTCGTACAGTTCTTGATCCTAGACAAGGCAAGGCTGAGTTTCATCATTATCCTGGTAATCTGTTCGAGCTGTAGTTAAGCCTTTAGTGAGCAGAACCCACCAGGGGAAGAGTGAGCAGAGGGATGTACTCTCGCTTGAGGTTCGCTTATGGCTGAATGTTTGCACTCTGCCTGTTGTACCCGCACTTGTGCGTAGACACCCCGTGCAAGCTCGAGGAAGTGGAACACGTGCGAATGTTGACTGCTAGATGTTCTCTAATGCTCTCTCAGTTAATCACAACGTGATTGAAGCTGTTACGAACAAAGAGACTAGTTTCAGAAGATCACTACTCCTCAAGCTTAAAAACTAAAAAAAACTATTAAAATACTGTTGGCAGTGCCCTGTCACGGGCTTGCTTTCTTCCGCTGATCTCCCACGCATAGTATCTATCTTTAAAAGTTTCTGGCCTTAGAAGCAAGGGTGGCTGTAGCTCCTAGAGCTGCTCTGTGATCCTGAACTGGAATATATAAACTGCTATTTTTTTCTTCCGTGGATGCCTTTGTTACTGCTTTGTGTACAAGGAAGCTGAAGGGAAGTATTCAAAAGTAAGAGGATGGGGTGCTAGGGTACAACGAAAGGAATGTATTCTAGCTTTGAATCCAGTCTTGTGCCATCAGAGACAATCAGTTTTTATCACGGTATCCAAGTTTTATACAGTAAAATAACTGTCTTCCCAGAGAAAGCTTTCATCCCTGCAGGAACTGATTTGCCACAGACTTACTAATAATTTCATTATTTCTTCTTAGGAACAGGTTATATGAAAGCAGGTTGTGTGTTCATCCTAAAGCAATTGAAGCCTTTAGTTCCACACTTTTCTTGCATGCCACAGTAAAAAGTTTTTTGAAACCACAGAAAACACATGACCCAGCCCTCCAGGAATCCAGAGTGTTTAAAAAACAGCATAGCAAATGACTTTCTAGATGAAGAAAATGCTGGTGTTCCAGGAAAAGATAAAAAAATTGCTAGGAATACATTCAGTAACTTATTTTTACCAGTGTAAATCCAGAATCCACACTGTTGTGTGATGTGAGCTGCTGGCTTTTTCTATGGCTGTGTTTGGGATAGACATACCAGGGCAGCTGTGGTGTGGCCTTTTGAGAAACAGTGCATTTCTGAGAAGGCACAGAGGTGAGGCTCTGAGGCATCAAGTTGTGCTGGAGATTAGCAAGATCACTATCACTCTTAAAAGTTTGCTGGAATCTCCTCTGTGCAGAAGTACTTGCATGATAGCATTTTCTCATGCATCCTTACCTCTATATTACTGCAAAGTCTGACAGTGGTTGCATTTTAATTGTCTTGGGCTAATTCCAGATATCCCAAAGGGACTGATGGATGGCATGATCTCTGCTGGATTGAGTTTTGAGTGTCCCAGCTGCAGCTGAGTTAAGATTTGTCAGGGAGTACCATGGAGAGGGGTGGGTACCCCTGTGCATGGTGCAAGAGCAGCAGTTTGCCAGCTGCAGAACTTGAGCTGGGAGGTCCTCACTTAGCTTCTGAACTTGTGCCCGGCAGCTTTTCAGAGGTGTTGCTCTTTCCATTGGCCCCACCCGGGAAGCGAAGCAGAACGTACTCTCAGGGCTCTGCCATTAAGGAATACATAAATAAACTTGAAGCTGTAATATTTTTGCAGCAAGGTTAAACAATAACCTGATTCGTGAGGTAGGTTTTCTGGGATTGCAACACGCAGTAGTCTTCTTTCAGTTTATAGTGTAGATCAAATTAAACGATAACCGTTTCTGTGATATAACCCCTTTATTACAGCTGACTGTAGGTTTGCTTCAGAATGTTAGGAATCTTAGTATGACTGCTTGATGGGTGATCCTAATGCTGATTGTTGGCTGAGGAAAGATTGAGCCCAGTTAGCTACAGCTGGTAAATGTTCGATGCTACGTGCAGATGTGTACTGCTGTGCATGTGCGTCTCTGTGGGCTATAGTATACACAATCTAGCAGTGTAATTTCTAAGGATCTTTGCACCTAGCTAATAGTATTTCCATTTCTGAGTACATAATGCTAGGAAATTGTTGTTTATCAAAGATTCCCTTTTTAAAACCATAGCTCAGGTGCACCCATTCTGGCAAATGCATTGTTATCATATTTTGGCAACCTGTGTGATGTGGGCAGTTTAACTTCTGATTAATATTCCAGATGTTGTTACTTCCTCGAGACTCACATTCTCCACCCAGCCGACCAGTGGTAAACATTTTCACAATCAAATTAATTTGTCAAGTTGCCTTGGGCTTCCTGTGAAAGAAACTTGAAACTGAATTCTCTTGACTAGTGTGTCAGAATGACTAAAGACAGCGGGATGCTTTCAAAATTGATAATTGATAGGAGTTCCTAACTGAACGGAATTTCACAAGTTGCAAGTCCAAAGTGTCACAAACTTTGAACAGAAAAAACAGAACTACTGACTTTCCCCAGTTAGTAAGCCTTTTTTTTCCGCCCCCCTTTCTTTGAGTTCTGTGAGATTCTCGATACCTTGCTGCACAGGACAGCTTTTTATAATTTTTTTTTTTTAGTATAGAAACTCAGATTGTGGAAGTAGAGGTGTAAGAAGAGCATCAGAAAACTTTGTATAGCATGACAAAATGGTGAAGTTTTGGCGATGCAGCCTGAAAAGCCAGCTTCCATCTGGAATTGGTCACTTAATTCTGCTCCCTTAATTCTGCTCCAGTTCCCTAAATAATCCCTTTGTAGGTCATGTTAACTGTAAACACATAGCAGTAGAAAGAAAAAATTTGTTTCGCAACAGTTGCTTGTGTTTGTAACTGTGTACCTGTAAGCTTTGGCAATACCCAGTGCTTGCTTTCGTATCTTTGCTGAACTTTGTCGGGGAAAGTGCAGTTTTTAGCAAAAGCATGGGTTTCTCTTTCGTCTGCTTATATTTACTTCCAGTCTGTTTTATTCAAGGCCTTGTGTAGAAATGGGACTTGCATTCTTGCCATGAAAAGCTACTTCGGTATCTCAACATGGATGTATGTATATTTCTTGATATCTGATTTTTGTATCTGCATTATGAAAAATGCAATGTTAATTCAGATAAATTTCTGTACACCTTTCAGAAACATACTGAAAGCTACCAATTCTTGGGTTTTACTTGGTTTAATTAACTTGAGTTAAAAGATATTATTAACTAAGCAGTAGTGAGTGTGTATATTGACTATCTCTGCACTTCTTTGTGTAAGACCGTAAGAATGACGTCCAGCATTTCACTGGCTCAGGACATGATTCAAGGAGACTTTTTCCTTTAAATCTATGAGGAGAAGGTCTATTGCAAAAGTCTATGAATGACGAAGTTTGGTTCTGAATATTTTTTTTGATAGACCAAGAGATATGATGAGGTACAAGAGCAGAAGTGGGAAATACTGCTTTTCTGAAGAGATGTGCTGTGTAACTTCTCTGCTTCGGGTTTAAAGCATGGTACATGCAGGTGTGTGTGGTGAGTGTGCACATACCTCTGTAATGCATTTGTAAAATGTGTTCTGCAGAAGCTGAGATGTGAGGTGGTACTGCAGCAGGTGTGCAGCACAGTATTAGGTGAAGACAAGGTATCTTGTGCTCTGAGCCATATAGAATTTGTGAAGACAAACTTGGGCAAATTCTGATGAAAGCTTCTTGATGAGCACACCCTGAAGAAGTCTGTAATAAACTCCCCTACATACACAGTTCCCTCATCCAAAGGGTATCTTGCCTGCTGGAAACTGAGCATATGTGGACATAAGATAACATGACACTTTTTGTGGGCATAAGATGATAACAGTAATTTCTTCTGACTTTCTAATTCCTCATACTACATAGTTAAATGAGAAGGGAAATGCCTGCCATTTCCCTAACTCATTGGCTGTTGCTTTGCAGCTGCTGCTTTCCTGGTGGTGTCTGTATCTCAGTGATTTTATGTCCTCAAATCCCCATGAAAGATTTTTAGACTAAAACATGCAAATATTTGTGAGGCACTTAGCACGCCTTCAGTGGCAGGTGCCACTCTGCTGCAATCTTTCTAAGCTTGGTACACTTTTCCAAGTGCACCCTTAAGTATAGTACACTTTGAATTGTAAATTTCCTATAAACTTGCTTTCAAAAGAGCTATGGTCTGAACTTACATGCAAATTCTAGCATGTGTTTGTAATTGAAAACACACTACGAGACAGGATATCAATGTAATTTAGATTTTGGGTGATTATCAGATAAGTTTAATTCAGAAGGGAAATGGTATCTATATATGAAAGGAAGCACTATTAACTAGTGAGCAGGTGGGCTATTCTTGTTTGCCTTCCTGTACTGGGAGGGAATATACATAATTGGAAGTCCTGGCGTTGGATGCCTTACAGTTGAAAGCTGTTCTTGTCCCTTTCAAGGTTTTACTGATTCACAGCTGAGTAAAAAGTTATAGCTGATATTTAACCAACCAGCCTTTGGGATTTTTGTTTTTCTGGCTAAAAAGTAAATAATGCAAGTCTAAAGATTTGTTCCAGAAAAGTGTTTTATACTCTCAGTTGGTGAGAAAAAGAAATTTTGAACATGCAAAAATGTAGAAAAGGTTTGGTTAGTTTGGTAAATTTAGCTTTCATTGGTGGGTAAAATGTTATCTTTATCATTATATGAGTACTTCTACTGGTTTGGAGGAAGGGTAAGGTCTATGAAAAACACCCTTCTTTAGGAGGAAGGAGGCAGGAAGGGGGCCCTCAGTGTAATTATCCTGGATTAGCTATCCAGCCTAGCACAGTCAAGGTCAAAACCTAAAGCTGAGTACTGCCTCTGTTCAGTGAATGGTTCTTGCTTTCCTGCGTGTGCTTTGACAGGTGAGAAATCCTGCTGAACTTGAGCAATGTCAAGCCATTGATTACGGCTGACAAGTTTCTCTGAGGCTTGTACATAAGCATTTGTTGCAAGGCTCTGTGCTGGTTTTAGACTGTACTGATGCAGGAGGTCAGACCCTGATTTCTTGTGACCCTCCAAGCACAACAAGAACTTACCAGAGTTTATAGAGCTCCCTGAGGTGATGTCAGGCAGAAGTCGGTGCCCTGCTGTGTATGGTAGCTTGAATGAGAAGACCAGGAAAACTGTTTTGGAAGAAAATTAATTGTTAGTTATTAATCACCTGAGTGATGCAGCACAACTTTATGCAGAAATGCAAATCTACCAATTATCATAGAAAACCTCTTCTGCAATGAGAAAAAGGAGTGGAAAGCTGTTTTGTATGCCTGGTGTAAGGTCCTTACCTAGGTATTCCCTGTGGAGGCTCAGAGCCAGTCATTAATATGTGTTCAGGAGTTTGTGAAAGGTTGGTGGTCTTTATGTCAGGAAAGACAATACTGAGCAGGACAGAATTGGCCTAAGTTCAGCTGCACTTGAAAAACAGGCAATCCATATTTGCCAAACTCGAGTTGCCAAACAGGAGCCTGGGTTTTGAAAAGTTAATTATGGGGTCTGCTGTATGTAGAGGCATTTAAGTGTTGAATCAGACATAAAAAGAGGAGACATTTAAGTTTCTTCCCAAAGGAAATAGTGATTATGAAGCCTAAAGTCACTTCTCTGTCTTGGCAGGAAAAGGAGTACTTAAATTCTGAAGCTGGAAGCTGGCGGGAGTGATCTTTGCAGGCCATGGCATACTTTACCAGTTACCACCAGTAAAAGATCTTTACCTTCTTCCCCACCATGGACTCAAAGTAGCTTTGGGCAGAGGAAGATACTTTTCTGCCCTTAATTTTTCTGTAGTTTATCAGATGACCTGAAAATGTACTTATTTCAAAATAGACTGCTTGTTCACTAGTTCAGTTTCTCTGATGGGTGTCTGATCATCTCACCTGCTGTTTGTCGGTCAGAAGTTAAAGCTAGCATTTTGTAAAGCAGCGGTGACTTCACAGCTTTTAATGCACTGCAACTACATGGTATTATAAAAGGCCTTGTTAGGCAGTGATTATTGATGAGGTGATGTGGAAGATGCACCACCAAAATATGTAATAGTAGTAGTAACTCTCTGCTTTCATGGATGACTCTCTGTGACTGTCCTGTGCAGTTTTCTATACTCTTGTGCTACTTAAGAGGCTTCCTGCTTAATGTAATGGGGAAAATACTGGCTGTTAAAATGGATTCGTACCTCTGTCACAGCTCAGCAGATTCTTACTGTTTTAGCAGGACCTTGGAAGGGCAGCAATTTTCATCCTTTGGTTTCCTCTTTACATGGCTGTTGCATGGCTCCTGAGTGCTGGAGGAAGTGAAAACCACGCATCCAATTTCTTGACTGTTCCAGATATCTCTCCAACATTGTACCTGTGCCTTCTGGCTTTGTCCTAGTACTCCTAAAACGCTGCTATATGTTTTTTGTGCTCTTGCATAGCAGAAGCTGAGAACAATTTTGATGCAATTGAGAGCAAGTTTTCCTTACGGACGCCTGCAGAGCCCGATGAGGATGTCTGCTACCTGGTTCCCGGGCAGGTGAACAGCCTGGCACAGTGCAACTTCAATCATACCAGTAAAACCTTTGTGGTGATCCATGGGTGGACGGTAAGTGGGAGGAATCTCCCTTTTAACCACACTTCTGATAAACTGTGCACGGGTGTCTCACAGAAACATTAATATATCTCCTTTTTTAATTAAAACACCCAAAACCAACAGGTGACAGGGATGTATGAAAGCTGGGTCCCAAAGCTGGTGGATGCTCTGTACAAGAGGGAACCTGATTCAAACGTCATTGTGGTGGACTGGCTAGTTCGAGCTCAGCAGCACTATCCGGTGTCTGCTGCATACACCAGGCTGGTGGGGAAGGACGTTGCTATGTTTATTGACTGGATGGAGGTAAGACTTGGAGACATGTCTCACATTCTACATAATGTCATAGGAGACAAAACAGCAGTGATGCAGCTGTGTAATCATCTGTTGGGTAGATGGAGTAAAACTCGTGCAGACAGTACTTTGCTGGACTGGTAAAATTCCAGCTTTAGGTTACTGGCCATCTCCTACTCAGAGGGCTTTTGTCGTGCATTCCAGAAATTTTACCTTGTGGTCTGTGGGGTCCTGTGAGCCCACAGCATTTCTGAGGGCTCTGTGAGAGGTAGCTATGAAAGACAGGTTCCTATATATTACACAACAGCCAGCCCTTGGGAATCAGAAATGCGCCCTGCCTCTGGAAAACACTTAGGAGATCCAAAAACTGGTGGGGAGAGGGTGCCTGAAAACCTTTATAGTATTGTGTTCTATCCTTTATTCTGCATTCCTCTCAGCTTAGATTTTGGCCATAAATTAGTTAAATCAAGAAATCTACTATGGCACAAAATGATGATAACTGTGTAGTGTTTCTTCTATTATCCATGGCTCAAACAAAAATCCCAGTATTAACAAAACGTTTTATTTTGTGTCTTCTGACACAAAATATGTTTTTGTGTTTGGTTTTGAACTTTAAACAAATTGTTCTCTTCTGCAGGAGCAATTCAATTATCCTCTCAACAATCTCCACCTGCTGGGGTATAGTCTAGGTGCCCATGCTGCTGGGATTGCTGGGAACCTGACCAAAAAGAAGGTGAACAGAATTACTGGTAAGGAAACCTGCGACTGTAGAGTGAAGAGTCCCATCTCTTCCATAATGAAACATTATGTTCCACTGAAAAATAACCACAATAATTGTTGCTTGCTGGCAGTACTTTGTTTATGTGTTCATGACTTAATGAAATAGCAGGGCTGATATTTCTCTAGTAGAACTGGAAAAAAATTCACAAAATAACAACAAAGGGGGTGAGTGAGAAGCCTTTATTTGCTTTTTCACAAGAAATGAGTGAGTAGGCCATGAAAAGAGTAGTTTGGGGGGTGTGCTGGGGCCTGACCAAATCCATGGCTTGGGAAAGGTCCCAGTATCTCTTGCAGCATGAGAAACTCAGTTGGTTGTCTTTATCCAGGCAGTCATTCCTTACAACTGATGGGAGCCATTCAAAAAGAACAGGAGGTAGATCCTGCTGCAGCAGTTTTAGTACCTGCAGAACTCTTTTCCATGGGATGGTGCAGATGCAAAAAGTTTGTATGGGCTCAAAGGGAGACTGAACAGATAATCAGAAGAGATCCAGTGTGGCTTTTTAAAAAGTTAATCCTAACAGGCCCAAGAAATATTCAAGGCTGGAAATAATACTGTGAGAGTTTGAGGAAGAGGAAGGGAGCATACATATACCTGCCTTGTTGCTATGTGTGCTTAGATGTCTCTTTAAAGTGATTTTTGGAGACTGAGAAATGTGCTAGACAAGGCAGAGTGCATGGCTATTCCGGGGCTGGTTTACAACCCAGCACCTGGAGAGCCGAGCCTCTAGCACTGATCTCGGTGACAAAGGAATTCCCAGCATCAGCAAATGAAGCTAAGAAAATTGCTCATCTGTAGTGTCTTTGTTTCTGAGAGAGCTTGGGAGCAGCATTCAGAAGGGAGCCTAGCTCCTGGCACCCTTTACTCTTTCACCTGAGCCTGGCTGTGATCCCAGCTCCACAGGCAGGCTGAGAGGTGGGCTAGGCAGCAGTCACATCTAGAAAGGTCGAGTCCTGAGGGGTGGCAGATCAAATTCAGGAGGCCAAAGCAGAGGGCCTCTGCCCTTCCTTTCTCTAAGTTGCAGCTTTGCTTCTTTCCCTGAGGCTGCCAAATCACTGACATGTCAGTAGCCCTCTCTTATGCCTCCACAGTTGCTCTTGGTGCTGAGGATGAACCTTTCCCTGGCAAAAGCACAGAGAGCAATGTAACGTGGCCCCTGAAGCCCTCACAGCTGAGGGGGAGGCAGCTCAGACCCAATGGAGCTAACTGTGGGTGAACAACACGGATGCCTGTCCCTACCTGAGGGCTGCAGAAGAGACATGTCCCTTCAGCCGTCTCTCAGGTAGTTGTCTGAGTAGGAGATAGTACTTGCTCAATGGCAGAATAGTTCTGGGCTTTTTTGATGTCAGTGTTGCTGCAGCTTGACAGTTTACCATAATAATCCCCTTCCCCTTAGGTATGTAGACAGCGAAGCCCTCATTTATGTTTCCCACTTTTTTCCCTGGCATGGAGTTGCCAGCAAGATTTTCCGTACTTCAGGCACTTCAGATACAAGTTCTACAATTCTTGACAAGAGAGTAAGATATTGAGAAAATATGAGCTTGTTTCTTCCATGCACTAGAAATGCTATAGCTCTGAGGAAGTTAGCTGTGCTTCCTTCCATGTGTTTGCATACACTTATTTTTTTAAACAGTGACAGTATTTCAAGGTAGTGCATTTGATTCTCCAGTGTACATGAGTGTTATTTAAATGATCCCTCTAATGTCTGCAGGAAAACCAACTCAATACTCCAGCCCGATGTGGCAGCTGTCAATGTTGATTGCTGTCAATGTGGCAGCATTTGTTGTCAATGTCAGTGTCTTTGGCAGACAATCGTATCAGTTTTTCTTTGTGGTTTGCCCCATAAAGGGCTGGATCCTGCTGGTCCTACCTTTGAGTATGCTGATGAGCTCACCCGCCTCTCCCCGGATGATGCTGACTTTGTGGATGTCCTACACACCTACACCCGAGGCTCTCCAGACCGCAGCATTGGGATCCAGAAGCCTGTTGGACACATTGATATTTATCCCAATGGTGGAGGTTTCCAGCCAGGTTGCAATCTGGGAGAAGCACTGCGTCTGATTGCTGAGAAAGGTTTTGGAGGTGAGGTTGCTCTGAAACAAACAGTATAACATTCAGAGGGAAGCATGAATAGTCCTGCAAGGTGTCTTGCAAGGAAGGATCTCTGAGAGGCACAGGAATTTGTTCTTTCAAGTGCTTTTAAAACTCATCTGTAAACACCAGCTCTGGCATAGTGGATCGTGCGTGTTGACAGCATTGCTTAGGGGTTTGTATCATTGTATGCGTGCATGTATACATATTACACATTTTCATTCTTTCAAGATGTGGATCAGCTGGTGAAATGCTCCCATGAACGATCCATCCACCTCTTCATTGACTCTCTCCTCAATGAAGAAAAGCCCAGCATGGCCTACCGTTGCAACACAAAGGAGGCCTTTGAGAAGGGCCTCTGCCTGAGCTGCCGCAAGAACCGCTGCAACAATTTGGGTTACAAGGTCAACAGAGTGAGAACAAAGAGAAACACCAAAATGTATTTGAAAACTCGTGCTCAAATGCCCTATAAAGGTAGGTAGTGCCTGCTTACTGGTGAGCAAGACTGGTACTTGTGGTCAGCTGTGTGTCATGGTGGGCATGTGCTGCAGATGACAATATTGCTGCTTCAGTGCCTGGGGTGAGCAGGGGTGAAGCTGGCCTGTAGCTTGCCATTGCATACAAGGCTCAGAGAAAAGTGTTGTCTTACTCAAAGTGTGCAGGTGTGGGATAGAGTACGAGAAGAAAGGTCCTTTTTAACGAGTTTCTGGGTAGCAGAAGTTAGAGTTCCTCTGCTGCCCGATCACTTGGAACAGCTGAGTCTTCCGAACTTTTTCAGTGTTTTTCATCCAAATGATTGCTTCCTTCTGCTGGGGAAATAATCAGCAGAACTCAGTCTGATGAGCAACTTATTTAAAGATGTGCAAACATCAGATTTGTGTCTTTGGTAGTGCACTTGCTACAGGAGCACTAGACCTCGTTAAAATAGCACAGCACTTCTTGATTCCACTTGCCGCTGTGGGAGGCCTGAGAAGGACAGTGCCAAGAGAACTGGGAGACTTTCAGCTAGGAAAATAGCATTGGATTTTACTACTTCTTTCTATTTTCCTCCCTAGCTTTGCCTGTATCCCTCGAGATGCTTATAGTGTGCATTGTGTGGTGGACCAGCAATCAAAAGGCACATTCCTGCAGTGTTAGAACAGCTGCAAGACTGGTGTTCTGTTGGCATTTGGTGCTTTAACTGCAGTGTCAGTGGGTTGAGGTTTTTTTTTTTTTTTTTGGTCTCATTTTACCAAGCCTCCCATAAGAGGAAGGCACATCTCACTTGTTTCAAGTCAAGGATAGCAAGTCTTACATGTTCAATAGGTGATACTGCTCCAGCTGGGGTTATAGTGGCAGCTGGAATGCAGAGTTTAGTTGCAAGAACTGCAAAGGTGTTCTTTAATGATGATTGCCTTGTTAACTAATATTTACCTTCTCACAAAAATAGTTCCCTGGACACCTGCAGGGAAATAAACTCATTTTAGTGAAGTTGGCATATTCCAGCCTAGGATTTTCAGAGGTGAGGAAGGGTGATTTTGTCATTGGATATCTCTTTGGGGGTTGAGTTTTCCTAATGGTGTTTCCTTTTGTATTCTTCCAGTCTTTCATTACCAGGTCAAGATACATTTCTTTGGAAAGACTAACATGGCCAAGACAAACCAGCCATTCCTGATCTCTCTCTATGGCACTCTAGATGAGAGTGAGAACATTGCTTTCACACTGTGAGTAGCTACAGAAACAACTGCAAAGTACTGCTGAGTTCACCTAAATTTGTTAAACTAAAAAACTTGTTCTAGCTCCATCTACAGTAATCTTACATGGTCCCAGAATCTGCTCTTGTCCTTGATCAAGGAGTTGCATTCACTTCTGAGGCTAATGAACCAAACCCTACAGGAGCTCTTCTTGATAAGACATCTGAAATATGGAAATTTGAAGTCTGACCTGTGACTCAGCCTAATAAGAGTTTTTCTAGTGCTTTCTTACTTTCTTTTCAGTATCTTTGTACCATGTTAAATCTTCTTAAAAGTAGACTTATGGGTCTGAAGATCTTAGTGCAGAAGTTGAGGGGGACTTGGGATTTGCTTTCACAGCTCTGCAAATAAGAAGGTTGTGTGTACATCGCTGGACACAGGCAGGCAGGGAAGGGAGCTGGAAAACACTGAAGTCTGTTTCCTGGTCTAAGGAATGTAAACTGTTTATGGGTGGTAATTGTCTGGCTTTTGAGTCACCAGAACAGGAGAGGACATCCCTTGCCTGGTAGACTGTCCCAGGATTTTACCAGCCTTGCTAGAGAAGGATGTTCCTTTTGCCTCTGCGAAAGGTTAAGGCAATTTTTCCTTACTTCATCCATCAAAACTATGCAGAAGGTTGCTTTCTTCTCTGGAGTACAAAAATTCCAGGTTCTATTGCTCCTTAATTTTCTTTGTCTGTCCAAGAGTTTCAGGGGGTTTGTTTGTTTGTTTTTCTTCTCCTCCTCACAGGCCTGAAGTGTCCTCAAACAAGACCTTCTCCTTCCTGATTTACACAGAAGTGGATATTGGAGACCTGCTTATGATGAAGCTGCAGTGGGAAAAAGACGCCTTCTTCAGCTGGTCAGACTGGTGGACTCCTTTGACATTTGACATCCAGAGAGTCAGAGTGAAGTCAGGAGAAACTCAGAAAAAGTAACTTGTTTTGATTGTTATAAGCTATATTAGTTTTAATTGACAGTGCTTCCTGATTTCTGCTATCTCAGAGGCTGGGACAAACATGTTAAGCAGTTACAAACAGGTGCAGCACTGCTCCACTGCATCAGGGCTCCAGTGGTATCAAACCACCATTTATATCATCCAGGTTCAGTCATTTACTTCCACTGGGATCTGCAATTTGTAGTCTTTACTCCCACGTAATAATTTGTATCCCACTGTCGTATCTGCTTGAGGTTAGTTGTAATATGCAGGAGAGTATCTCCATGAACCAGCATCAGTGACTGTGTTTGCAATTTCTCTCCTTTTTTATGGTGAGTGTTTGCATAGGTTTTGTCACAAAGAGCATGCTTAGATGGAGGTTTTTAGAAATCCTCCAAAAGTGTGTTCGCACAAGAAATTATTGCTTAGTTAAGTTGGATTTTCTTAGGGGTTTAATACCTGAATGGTGGGTGAAAGCTGAGACACGTGACTGCTGCAGGACATTGCTAATGCATGAATGTTAAATCATCAAAGTCTGAACAAAAGTGCTTTGACATGAATCTTTTGAAATACTCATATTCACTGAACATGAGATCTGTTTGCAGAACATGGGCCCAGAACAGAGTATGTGTGTCCTATGTATAGTGTAGTAAATAATAATAAGTTCCTTCTTTGAATAAACAGGTCAGTCACTTGATCAAAGAACAGTTATCAGAGCTGAACAAATATAGGGGTGGGGAAAGTACTGATAAATAGCAAAAGCAAGTGGTCAGGTTTTCTGGAAATTGCAACCTACTTCATTTGCAAACATTTGAGGGAGTATGGCTTTCTTCCAAGTTCATTCACCTGACAAAAAAAACTCACATAAAGACTGGTGTAAATAAAGATGCAAGAGACTTTGGGATAGAACTTCTGCTGTCTTAGCCACAAGAAGATTTTATGCAAAGGATCAGTGAAAGTTATGGCTATGGTTTGATGCCCATGTATAATTCATTTACCAGTTTTTCTTGCACAGCGTTTCTTTTGTCACAGAATTCTCTTTTAAAAATAACTTTCTCACAGGCTTGCGAAGTAGCAATGCCCCATGTGATAAAGTATAAAGACTGTTTCCAAGCACCAGTCCTCTTTCTAAGATTAAAAAGGGATGTTTGGCTCAGTCATGTGATTTTTCCAATATTTGTTCCACAGAGTGGTGTTCTGTTCTCGAGATGGCACCTCACGACTCAGTAAGGGAGAAGAGGCAGCAATATTTGTGAAGTGCTCGGAGCAGCCCGTCAACAGGAAGAGAGGAGGGTATGAGTAATCTCTATTGGTTTTAGATTGTTTTATTACCACTTGAGTGGTAATACACCTTTCCCATTAATTGACTTGTGCACTACTCTTCTCAAGGCTTCAGAAGCATCACAGCTCAGACTAACCAGAGGTTTGCTTATGGCCACTTAAGCAGCTTAAAAGCCCTTAGTTTGCTTCTCTGCTGACCATCCGTGTGTGGTTGTTAGCATGTCTGAGAAGCAGGTACTAGTCACTGTCTCTGGCAGTCACTCGGTGCCTGAGCATGAGGGACTGTGAGAGGGTTATGGACGAGGCACTAGCACAAAGAGGAGAGCAAGTCTCTTTCTCAAGACTCCCTACACTTACCCTTAGCTGCGGAACATTTAGACTTCCGTACTGGGTCAGCTCAGAGCTCTCCCTCCTTACTTGCCAGCAGCAGATTTGGAGGCTTGTACAGGAATGGAGCAGGCATATGCAGGTGCTCTTCTTGGCACACAGCTTTCTGATGGCAACCATCAGGTGTGAATTCCTGAGGTTTTCATCTCTACAGATCAGAGATTCTGCCCTTGTTTAGTAGCCCTTGGTGCACTTTAATATTTTTATCAATACTTTTTCTGACCCAGATTGAATGTGGGGACAGTCCTTGGACTTTACCCGCTAAAGTTTGCGATAGAGAAGTGGTTGTATTTATTTTACTTCAATTGCTGTGTGTGAATGGTGTCATGGGGACACTTCAAACTTGAGATCTGACTCTGCATAAAACTGCACGTGCTGGCCTTGACTCTGGGGCAATGACTTGGACAGGCCTTGAGACCTCTGTGTGTGTATCTGACATAAAATCAAGCTGAATCCAGGAGAAGACCAAGCACATAATTTATCTTCCTGTTAAGTAAGGAGTTTTAAAATCTTAGCTCTCAAAAATAAGACAAATATTTTACATCTTCCTCATCACATTTATATTTTATCTTTTTCTCCACAGTACCAAGAAAGCCTCTAAAGAAAATTCCGCTCGTGAATCTGCTTAAGTGACAAGAGCAAAGATTTTTCACACTGGGGAGGAGAAGAGTCTGTTCATCCCTGTGGACTGGATGTTCAGAACCAAATATATAGAAATATTTATCCGCTGCTGGATTTTTGCCTGCTATTTCTAGCTATTTTAGAGACGTCTTGTAAGAAAGTCTCAGCATATGAAGTTACTAACCATAAAGATACGTTATCTGAATAGTTAAAAACAAAAAGAAACCTGCAAAACAACATGCCAAAGTTTGGAGTGCTGAAAAGATACAAGTAATTTTGCTTAATCATGGTGCCTTGTGACTAGGTTTCTTGACATCAGATACTATATAGCAAATTTTTAGTATTTACTGAAAAGAAACAAAGCCCTGTACTTCGTTTTATTTTTCATTGGTGCTTTTATTTTGTTTGGTTTGGTGTTTTTTTCTTTTTTTCTGATTAGCTGGTTTTTTTGTTCTTTTCAGGAGTCCTTTGAAACTAGGCAGATTGTTTTCTGTCTTGGCTAACTGAATTTTCAGGCAGTTCAGTGGAGAGAGTTCATAGTTATCAAGTGTGTGTTTAACAAATAAGTAGGTTTCCCATGTGAAAAAAAAACCACCTTTGCTGTGTGTAATACTAGAAGGTGTCAGGGACTGACTTAATATGGGGATGAATTTTTTTAGTTTGTGGTTATGGATGTATTTAATTGGGGGTAGATGCCAGTGCTGCTTAGCAATAGGTATGATCTGTTAAACTACATACTTCTATGCCGCTTACCCTTGAATAAATAACAGCTGTAGGAGAAGGCAGCCATGCCAGTGTCTTATGCAGACATTTAGTATTTTATCTATGCTTTCAGTTATTGCAAACGAAACTGTCTAACCTTCAACACTGTGAAAATCAAAGTGCAGAGGAATTGAGCTACCAGAAAATGCAGGAAACAGATATTTCCCCCCCACCTCCACCCTCTCCCGGCTTGCTTGCGTCATGTATGCCAAAACTGTCACAGTTTCTCTGCTCTTTGACACGGAGTGTCAGTCATGCAGCTGAGCGGCTGCTGTTTGCAGTTTTCAACGCAAGTGAATCCACTTGATAGCTGACAGGGATGCTCATACTTCCCTGTACTGGAATTGTGACTGCCAGAGATCCACCTCAGTTTGTTTCTTGCCTGTGGTACAGTGCTAGGAGCTGCTTAGTTTTCTGCCATGAGATGGAATTCAGCAGGAAGCAGAAGCTGAGCCAGTTAAAAGCAGCCTGATTGTGTGCTCCACAAGAAAGAGTGCTCTGAAAGACACTGAAATCAGCCATGCTGCAAGTTTACAAAAATAGATGTATTGAAGGCAGTCTGCCGTTTGAAAGTAACATATAATTTTTCTAGTGTGCTGAAAGGAGCAGTAGGCCTCTTTTAACTTTGTAGAGGATAAACAAAATGCTGGGGAGGTAGAAGGGCCTGAAGGTAGACACTTGGAGGAGTGTAATGTTAGCTATTGATACTGTGTGTTGTAGTCTTTTCCTGCATGCGCAAGACAGCACGGAGATGGTGATTTCTCCAATATCATCCCGTCTCAAAAGCAAAGGAAAAAATGTATGTGTTTATGTGCACAGTTTGTTTCCTATTTCCAACTGTAGCTGCTAGCATATTTGGGGATAAAAGTCTTAAACAGTGCAATATGTTGGAATATTAATAGCTCTGAAATTGCTCACATTTGATTAAACTACAGCAGAGATGTGATGAGTCACTGAGGGTGGGGTTGAATATTGAGCCACTGCATTTGAGACCTCTAAAAATAAATACAGTGATTTATTCCCTATAGATTCCACATTTTGTTGCAGTTTTCTCTTAAAAGTTAAATTCTTCAGAAACGAAATATCTGGACAGCTGTGCTCTTAATACAGGATCAAATACAAACACATTTAGAATTTGGATACAAAATAGTGAAGGTTCTTTTCATAAGGAAACATGGTTTAGCTTGGATGTTATTTATTAGCTGTAAATAAGATATTTATGAGTGTAAAGGTAGTTTGTATATATTGCCAAAGTTGCTGACAGTCTCTACATTAATATAGTTGTGTAGTATTAATCCTGTATATAGCTTTCAGAGATTTTTATCAACAAGCCACTTACATTGCATTGTTTCCTATGTGGTTAATACTTTTTTTTTTTTTAAGAATCTCCTCAGTTTTGTATAGAACAGAAACCTATGGTTTTAATAAAATTCTCAAACTGACACTGAAGTCACTACTTTCCTTTCAATGAAACAATCTGCTGTATACCTTATATGTGAAGGCCAGAGCCTGTCCTTGAATTCTGGGCTGAAAGGATGTAATGAGACACTAAAAAAAAAAGGGGGGGGGGTGGGGCAACGTGTGATTTCTGCACTGCCCTCCCCCACTTCATTTTGGGAAATGTGAAACTCATGTATTAAGACATCAAGCAATCACTGTATGAAAGAAAGCATCCCACATCATAGAAGAAGTAGGTTTTCACCTATAGTTTGTGGTTTTCAAGTTTCAGGCCCTTTTAAGAGCAGTCCAAGAACTGTCCTTATTTTGAAAGGCTTGTTTCCTTTTCTTTTTTTCTATTTTTTTTTTTTTTGGCAAATGTGAGAACTATGCTTCTGCTCCATGTTTTACCAAAATAGAGATACTCTGACCCTGTGGTGTCAGATAAAATAGAGATATTCAGACCTCCTGTGGGTGCAGGAGGAAAGCTCCAGTCCCTTACCACCACTATTGATTGAGTAACAGTGACAAATCACTTTCACCCATGTGTTATGAGTGCAGCTGAGGTCAAGAATGGTTGTCACTAGAACAATTTGCTCTGTCGTACACAGCAAGGCTCCACCCAGGCAAAGAAGGAGGATTGCTGGAATTAAGGAGAAATGTAGTGACGCGCACATGAGGGATCATATTGGGAGTAATTAGAACAGTTCCTTTGACAAGAGCAGAGCTCCATTCCATGTGAAAGTAGAGGGAAGCTGTGCCATGGAAAATGGATGGCTGAAGAGGATGAATGGAGGGAGGGATGAAAGAAGAACTGGAGGGAGAAGGGAAGAGGTGGGTAGGGAGTACACTGAGAGAATCAGTGGAATCAGATTGGAATGCCTGGAAAGCCTGGCAGTGGGTGTTTGAAAGGCACTGCTCTTTCCCTTGTGTCAGTGTCTGGATTAGGGTGCTAGAAGGACTCCTGCAGTTGTACGAGACAAGGCCTGAGATCACATCTCCTGAAAACACCATGGTATAACTGTACTTTTAACATCACAGCAGCCTCAACACATCAAATGTGTTATTAGGCAAAACAGAGAAATAGTTTTTGGTGGAGGGACAAGAATCCAGGTGTCTTCTGTGAGCCTTTAGAGCCATCCCTGGGCCCCTTTACTCTTGCAGCTTGCTCTGCAATGCCCAGCCACATCAGGAAAGGTGATGATCCCTGCTTCTCCTGCTAACTGTCTCTGGAATGGGCTGGAAGGGATAACTGTCCAAAAGTCTACAAATGGGTGGACAGACAGAAAGAGACATTCTTGGCTGTAAGGAAAGAGTGAAGAAAATGGATTTTAGCCAGTGTACCTGCAAGATGAGGAAATCCTGACTCAGGTTTCTCATGCCTAGATTCTAATTCCGAGAAATTTTTGGAACCAGCAATGACTTAGCTCTCCGCAGGTGTCTCCATACTTCCTGCATTCAGATATAGTTGTGTGCCTGCACTTTTGTGTGTTAAGAACAAAATGTCAAAGCTTGCTGCTTGGGATCAGCAAGACATTGTGCACATGTTGTTTCTGAAGGTCAGAACCAGATACTGAAAAATAAATTTCTGAAAGAGAGAAGAATGAAACTATCTGTAGTATTTTTGTTTTTGCTTACAGCTGTCAGTGCAAGGCTCTCCATATTCTGACTGCCAATACAAACACAGCGATATTAAAATCCTCAGGCCCAAAGGAGTCAATCCAGCTGCCATAGAGTTGCCATATTTCAGGAAAAACATTTCCATCTCTTCCTGCTGCATCTTTACAAAAAAGTCTTCTAGTTCAAATGTCTCTTGTAGCAGGTCTGGAAAGTCACCAGTTTATGCATAAGTGAATAAAGGGATTAGCATTCTCCAGTGGCTGAAGGAGAACAAGGAAATGAGAAGAGGAAGGGAACCATTTGGCAGAACATCCCATATAAAGCTTGTCTTAACAATGCTTTTATGTCCGTGTGTGGTGCTATCTCTGCTCAGCAACACTCAGAATGCTTCCCTAAATCAGCTCAAGTTAACTCAGAACAATGCATCCACAACAGAAATGCAGATGCTAATTGGGGACCACTTTGGATATAGCAGGTGTTAGTGTGGGGGTGCATTTTCAATGACGTAATCTCCCAGCCATTCATGTCAGATAAACACTATGTTCTTCATTGTAGGCCCTTCCTGCGGGAAGTGACCCAGTATCGTCAGTCTCACTGCTTGCCAATGACACTGGAGTATCTGCTGCTGTTCATCACCCCACCATGTAGAACCATTCAGTGAGAAGTAAGACAGCCTGGCTATGCGCTACCGTCCTCAAAAGAGCCAGGAAGTGAGGGCATGTCTCATATTGTTCCACCTACCAATGGCTTTTTTACCCACAATTAGCTGTAAACCTGGAATGTTCCAAATAGTAGAACAAGGATACTCCAAATACAGAAACTAGGAGGAGTAGAAACAGATTCCCATGCTAGGACAGGTTGAAAAGATGCAAGAATAATTACTTTTTCAGAAGAAGCACTGAAAGAAAAAGACTTCTAAAGGTTTGCTTGTCAGGTCCTCAGGCTTTGGTCAGGCCTTGCTTTTTTCCTCTGGCAGGCTTCGTTCAGGAGCTTTTGAGGTTTGCTCCCACAGCTCAAGAAATTGCTGCTACACAAAACTCCCTTAGGAGTCACTTCTTATCTTTGGAATCAGAAACCTCTCCCATGGGAAACTGTGTATGCAAGGAGGGGGCTACCAGTCTTGTTCTTCTGGTGAAAGGGCCAACCCTGCCTTCAGTGAGAGACACAATGAAAACTCCACTGAGGCTAGGAAAAATCTTTTTGTTGACACTGTGGAATTTTGAATGCTTTCCTAACAACTAGCACAGATTTAAAATGAAAGCACAGCTCAAACTTTCTTGTCTTTAACACTCTTACGCGGTGTTTCCAAACCAAGTGCATACAATGTCAGGTCAAGACCTGCTCAAGCACTAGGTTAAATATCTGCTCTGGATGACTTCTCACCAATATTGCCAGCATCTCTTGGCAGTAAAAACATTCTTATTTATGGGACACCAGAACAAACCTCGTAATTGCAGTGATGTGAATAATACCCAATTAAAATTAAAACAAAGAAATCAACTAACAGAAAAACAAGGAAAGGAGGAAAGAGATGGAAAGACATGCACAATGCACAGTACCTCATTTAACATCTACAGACTTCTGTAGGAAGGTGTGAGACCAAGACAATCCCAAGCAACCTCCATTGTTTCCCTTGCCCTTCTTGCAGGCAGGCGTGGGCAATGGGAGCCCTCTCAGGGATGCTGTCGCATAGCTCCACCTCACTGCCCTGTGTGACACACTAGCCACGTGTCTCAGGTGGTTTACTCCTTCCAGATCTTTCCTGAGTCTTGCTCAGAAGCCAGGCATGGTTACACTGACTCTTGAATTCCTCGCTGCTGCCAAGCTGCACAAAAAGAAACAGCACAGCGAGAGTGGTTGGTTCCTGGATCTGAGTCAGGGGGCTGATCAGCTTGACAGTTGTGATCATCCAGGAGGCTTGACAGAAACCTAAATGTTGGAGAATTTTCTTATGTGTCAGCACTTTTGAGAGAAATCAAAACAAAATCAAGACAAGACGCAAAAAGCAAGAGCAGAAATGTCTAAGAAAAGGCAAGAAGGAAGGAGGAGTCTTCGATGTTGCAGCAGGTTTTACAGTACTGTACTGCAATATCGTGAAAACAACCATACCAGGACTTGCACAACACGGCTGTTCAGCATTCCTTTGATTTTAAATATGCATTCTCTTGACATCAAGAAAATGGAAGTTTGCAGCAGAGGCTAGGTATACACTTAAATGCTTTACATCATGTTGATATGCATTAAAAACATTTAATCCATAACAAACCAGTCCTAAAGAAAAATGTGTATAAACTCATTATAGAAAGATCATCAAGATTACAGAACAAAAAGCAAGATATAAATAAACGTTAAAAAGTAGAAGCACATATTCAGAAAGAGGAATAAATTTAGAGGAAGAGGAAAGGCAAGGAAGAAGAACTCTGCCTTAGGAAATTATTCCACCCAGGACACCCACCCACATATTCTTGGATGTAATTGAGCTATTATTTATATGCTCATATGACTAATTTCCCCCCTTTTTAATGTATTTATAACCCAGACACAAAATTAAGCCAAATTTTTTGTTTATCTTGGGAAAATTTTGCCCTTTGCTAGCAAAGTTTTTCAGTACAAGGGTAAAAAGTAGATCTAAATCTCTCTGATTTGATTTCACAGGCCTTAGGCAGGAAACTCAGGCCAGACTCAATGCAACAGAAAGGCTCCTTCTAGTATCAATCTTCTGTTAATGTCCTGAGCACAGAGCAGTGATGGAGTAAGCAAATGCCTACACAATGGCTGATTCAAAATACTAAAAATGCTTGCTACTTTTTTTTCCCCTTTTTTATTTATAGAGCTGTGTTCATGTGCCTTTTTGTAGTTCTTTGTTTTTCTTTTTAACATCAGCAAATTTGAAGACCCTGGGGAGAAATCAGGGAAATGCTGGGGAACATTCTTTTGACAGTAATTTTACTCCCATACTTTGTGTAAAACTGAAAAAAAAAAAGCATTTTCTTGGCTGGATATTTTTTAGTGAAAGGCTGTAGCACCCAGTCACATTCAAAACTGGGTGTCATTTCCCTCTTTGTCCCCTGAATTTGAAAGCATAATTTTGAATTTGCATGGGAGGCATCAGGAGAGGGAAAGAGGGCAGGACTTCTATACTAGGTTTATTTGGAGCTTCTTGTCAGTGTTTTAGCAACCCTCTCTGAGACATTTCAGTTACTAAGTGGTGCCTCTTCCGACTGACTAGTCCCTGACCATCATTCTGTTTCCAGTCATTTTCTGACAGGATCCCTATGAAGGCACCCCTTTAGCTGTCAGGGTAGTAGCCCCACTGCCTTCAAGACTTTCTTGGGCATTTTAGGGGACGGGATAACTGCAGTTACACGGGAGCATTTTCTTCCAGACAAAGCGTAACTAACTTGGCAAAGATCTCTGACAAGTAGTTTTTACATAACCAGAGAGGAAAACTTGTATTTTCTTACCAAGCTTAGACCAGATGCTTGGACATCTTTGTGTAGGTATGACTAAGTCTCTATGACCTTCTCTCCAAACTTATCCTAGCTTGCTGCTGAATCTTGTTTCCCGTTTCTCCTTTCATTTCTCTTTTGGCAAAGTTTGCAGAATTCAGCATCCTTCCTCCTACCAACGCCCCTGTACTCCCTGTCCCATGACTGCACAGGACCCTGATAAATTTGTCTGTTATTCTTTGCAAGAGTACCCTGCCTCCACCCAGATAGGAGAGCAGCCTGCATCAGCTACTTTTAAGGATCCTGCAACATTTTTTCGTCTTTTCTATTAGATTCCCTTTAACCCCAGCATGAGGTCTAAAAGCCCCCATGGATGGGGAGAAAAAGGTATCATATCGAGATAACAAAATAGGTGTTTGGAAGTCCTCCACAAGTTGATCAGAGTGAAAGGACCTAGCTGTGCAATTGTCTTCTCAAATGCAGTGTACATTCATTTAAAGAAGCAGCAGGAATCTCCTGTTTGGACTTTCCTCTGTGTCATGATAATACCTTGAGGGCTTTGGATCCATATGCTGTAGAAATAATCGTCTTTATTCCATATTCTGTTTTCTATAGTATTCATTGCTGATGTACACACAGTGCTGTTAAGCAGGAACACAATTCTCTCTACAATGGTTTGTGTGTGTGCTGCTGGGAGGATTTGATTTTATGTGCTTGCCTAGTGGTAGTCAGCAAAACCCTCAAAATATATGTATGTTGTATAGTTGTGTTTGAATTCTATATTTAATATTTCTAGAGATAGGACAAAGAACATTAACTCCTTGAAGAGAAACCCTTTCATCATTCCATTAAGTAGCATACTCCATACTGGACTGAAGGAAAGACTGTCCACGGAATAAATCCTGAGTTCAAGTTTCCTACCATTTTAACGGACTAGACTTAATTACATTACATAAACTAATGGTGAGTGGAAATAACTTCGACTGTTTGTGGAAAAAATGCTTGAAGATTTGGAATTGGGATTTGGTGAATAAATCCCCCAAAATATATTAAAACCCGTTTGACTGCAGGAGAAGAGGATTAACTGTGAGCTCCCTACAGGCCAGGCTTGGAGAGTGATGCATTTGAGCCTATACATCTCCAGTAATATTTTTCCTGAACACTTTTTTTGATATGATGCAAGTCCTTTCTACACTTTCTGCACGTTTTAACTTTGAAAGAATCAATACAAGCAAATAGTGAAGGGCCACCACACGAAAGCAGAGATGGTTAAGATCCCCTCTTGCTTAATGTATGTCACAGAATCACAGAACAGTTAGGGTTGGAACGGGCCTCTGGAGATTATTTGGTCCAAGCCTCTCACCAAGGCACCATGGAGAAGAGTCTGGCACTATCCTCTGGGCACCCATCTTGGAGATATTTGTATGTATTGCTGAGATCCACTCTCACTCTTCCCCAGACGAAACAGGCCCAGCTCCTGCTCTCTCTCTTCATAAAAGAGATGCTCCCGACACTGAATCACCTCAGTGGCCTCCACTGGTCCCTCTCCAGCAGCTCCTTGTCTTTCTTGTACTGAGGAGCCCAGATCTGGACACAGCACTCCAGATACGGCCTCACTAGAGCTGAGTATGGGGGACAATCACCCCCCCTGACCTGCTGGCCACACTCTTCCCAACGCCCCCCAAGATCCCACTGGCCCTCCTGGCTGCGAGGGCACTGCTGGCTCACAGACAGCTTGTTGTCCACCAGGACCTCCAGGTCCTTCTCTGCAGAGCTGCTTCCCAGCAGGTCAGTCCCCAGCCCGTGCTGGTGCCTGGGGTTATTCTCCCCAGGTGCAGGACCCTAAACTTGCCCTTGTTGAACCCCATTAGGTTTCTCTCTGCCCAACTCTCCAGCCTATCAAGGTCCCTCTGAGTGGCAGCAAAGCCTTCAGGTGTGTCAGCCACTCCCCCCAGTTTTGCATCATCTGCAAACTGGCTTAGGGTTCATTCTACCCCTTCATCAGAGTTGTTGATAAGCAAGCTAAATAAGGATGAACTTAATTTCTTTTACATGCTTAGTGATGACCTCCAGAATGATCTGTTCCGTCACCTTTCCAGGGATGGAGGTGAGGCTGATGGGCTGGTAGGTTTCCCAGGTCCTCCTTGCCCTTTTTGAAGATGGGAGTATCATCGGCTTTCCTCCAGTCATCAGGCATCTCTCCCACTCTCTGTGATTTTTCAAAGATAATGGAGACTGGCTTAGCAACATCCGCCAGCTCCTTCAGCACACCTGAGTGCATCCCATCAGGCCTGTAGATTTACAGCTGTTTAGTCTGCCTCGCTGTTCTCTAACCTAACCCTGTACAAACAAGTCTTCCATTCTCCAGCCTTCTTCTCTTACTGCAGGTATTCCTGAGGGCTCTTCTCAGCAGTAAAGACTGAGGCAAAGAAGTTATCCAATAATTCTACCTCCTCTGTGTCTTCCAACATGAGGACACCCCTCTGATGTAGCAGCAGCCCCACATTTTTGCTGTTCTTCCTTTTGCTGTTGATATACTTGTAGAAATGCTTCTTGTTATCCTTGATAATATCCTTGATATCCCTTGCCAGACTCAATTCCAAGTAGGCCTTGGCCTTCCTTGTCACATCTCTGTGTACTCTGGAGATGTACCTATAGCTGTTCCACATGGCCTGCCCCTTTTCTCCATATCCTACAAATTTCTTTCTTCCATTTGAGATTTGCTGGGAGCTCCCTGCTCCTCCATGCAGGTCTTCTGCCTCCTTTGCTTGATTTCTTGCTCACAGGGATACAATGGCCTTGAGCTTGGAGGAAGTGATGCTTGAATATTGACCAACTCTCCTGGACCCCCTTCTCTTCTAGAGCTGTAGCTGATGGAATCCCTCCAAACAGGTCCTTGAAGAGGTCAAACTTAGCTCTCCAGAATTTCAGGGTTCTAGTCCTGCTTACTGCTTTGCGTCCTCCATGCAGGATCCCGAATTCCACCACGTCACTGAAGCCACGGCTGTCCCCAACCTTCACATCGTCAATCAGTCATGAGCAAGTGAAACATCTTGACGTGTGGGCGTACTTAAATCACTCAACATGGGGATTTCAGGTGCAGCTACTTTGGGTAAATCATTGCACAGCTCTCTGCCTGGAGGAAAGGTGGCTGCAAAGTGACAGTAGCTATGTCAGAACACAACTAGCAAATGAAAAGCTTAGAATGGAGTAACTTGGATCCAGGACCCAGAGTAAACCACACGCTTCTGTTAAGGATTGACACAGTAAAACACATCACAAGGCAGCTTCCGTGAACGATATTTCTGTTGTCTTTACCTAAGCATTTCCACTGATTTTGTAACTTCAATTCTGTGCCATCTTCTCCTGTAGGAGAAAACCTGTCAATACTGCTGTCACCTGGTACAAATACATGAAGCATAGTAAAGAATAGTAGCCAGGTGTACAGATCTTTAGTACACGCAGGCTGACTAGAAACATGGCTGTGCTCCTGCTACCTCTGCTGAATTAACCACAGAGTACTGACTTCAGAAGAACTCTTCCACAAAGAAATAAAAGTCCAGTGTAAAGCTCTGAGCAGCTGGAAACAACAAGAGTTTGTTGGAAGAGTTTCCAGCTCTGAGCAGCTGGAAACACAGAGGAGAAGATGTCCCTGATTAATATGTGGGTTTCAGACACAGTTGTGTGAAAAAGCAATGAGAGAAAGATCTTTGCTCTTTAACAGTGTTGAGAAACATTAACAAACGAAAGGGAGCATAAACAAGTAAATACTGTATCATTCACTTGCAGTATTTATCAGCACCTTTCACATTTGTTGAAAAACAGTGAGGAAAAGAGAGAGAAAGGGCGGGGGAGGGGTAAAGAAAGCTTTCCTGGTAAGTCACTACCCTGAAGACTGAATGCTGAAGATAAGCTAGTCACTGCTGTGCAGTACAGGGATACCACGCATACTCACCCTCCCAATCTTGTGAAGCAACAGCAGCGTCCTTCTTACTCAGTCACAGCACAGCTAGGTCAGAGCTCCTCATCTTCTTACCAAATCCCTTACCAGACATATTGTACTGGACTGCTACTAACCCCAGATCTTCCTCTTTTTCCCCCGGAAGCATGAGGAAAACCCCATTTTCTTTCAGAGCATGGACAATATAACAGTAAACTCAGGAATCTGACCCTTTTCTCTTCTTTTTTCACAAATTTCAATTGAGAGGCAGTGTTTCTAAGATCAGAGAGTTTTTATCTTTGACTGAAAAATGCCTCAAAATAAAACTGAGGTTGAAAATGTCCTTTTACATCATTACCAAGAATGCTTCCAGGGGTATGCATGGGCAGCCTTGCAGGTGAGCCAGTGGTCTGGCATTGTAACATCTCTGAGGATGCTTAAGGTCCTGCTGATACGAGAAGAATGGATTGCCAGTGTCCTTTGCTAGACTTGTTATCACATGTCTGCTCAATTACTCTACAGTGCATGTATGGCAATGCACGTGCACTCATACATACATACACACACATGCTTTCTGATTTCCTGACAGCTATGGCCAAAGAAAACTTCCAGCACCTCTGCACAAGCTCTTCACGTTGCACAGAGCTGCTAGTGGGTTGCTTCAGATGTTTTGAGGGATTTCTGCTCTTTTGGTAAATGGCAGAATCAGGTGGACAGGTTTAGAAGACTTTGCTTCTCCTGGAGAGACCAATCCTTGATGACTGCTCCCTAGAAGATACCTCCCTTGTACATTTCCCCCAGGAAGAAAAGAGGCCCTGAGCCTGGGGTATTTCCACAGAGCTGAGGCTTCATGTCCTCTGACCACATGTTGAAAATGGCCCTTACACATTATCAGTTCCTGGGAGACTTGTTTGTCTCTTTCAGAGGCCTCATGGTGAGCAGATAAGTTGGTGAGAGCTAGAAGGGGGGAAAGTTCTCGAAGTACAGATGTCTGAGAGCTGTGAAAGTAGCTAAAGTGACAGCTGCTCTTTTTAACAGTGGCTCTGGTACCTGCCAACACTGGGAAAACCAGAGCCTCTGCAGATATGCCCTTTCCCTTCTGGTGCGGGTAGGCATGGAGCAGCTAGCACCAGCAGGCAGTCTAGGGAACCCATGGCTTTGGAAGAGACAGCAACCTGAAAGCAGTATAGGCTAGGAAAAAATGGTATGCAAATGGGATGAGTGGGCAGTGAGGAGTTACTCACTGTATCCTTGTCATGTTACCCACCTTCCCAAATATATCTCGGCCCCTGTCCCTAGCGTACAGATAAATGCTTAGCACTTTCCAGTGCCTTCCTGACCTCTCTCCTCTGTGATCTCAGTCCAACCCACTTACATCTTCAGGCTAGCTGTTTCTTTTCTACAGAAGCTTTCCCAGATTGAGGCACATGGGGAGAACCAGAGAGGAGTGAAGAGTAAGATCTACATGTCAAAGCACCCATGACAATCTCTTCCCACATGGAAATTAAACCTTCCTTTGCTTCCAGGGGAAAATAAGGGTTGAAGTCTCAGAGATCAGCAGCCTCCAGTACTACCCCATCTCAAATCACTACGTATACATATAATCCATAAGAATATACATATACATACTTATACATATTTGCAAGCTGACTTGTCTAAACTCCTTTCCCCGTTTGGCTTTTCACTCGTTACAGCTGCTGACTGACAGCCACGGTAAAGCAGCCCACCATGAGACTAACATGAAAAGGGAATTAAACAACGGAGAAAGGTTACTTTCGGACAAATTCCTGCTGCAGCTCCAGGATGGCTATTCACATGTGACGGCTCCTTGTGCAGGGGTGAACACAAGGTTTGGTGCTGAGGGAAGATGCTAGGCTGTTTTGAGCACTTGACTTCAGAAGTAACATTTCTGAAAGGATTGCCTTGGCCATGGACACAGGCAGGCTGAAGGAATAATGTCTGACAAAGCTTAAAGACTCTTTTTTTTTTTTTTTTTTCCCTAAGAAACTGGCAGTTCGCATGGGTTTGGACTGGCATATTATTTCCTTTTTTCCCCCCACTTTGTTATCTAGGTGGTTGTGGTCCCACACCTTCCTGAAGCTTGCATGTCCAACAATCATTAATGAGTTTTATTCTCAATAGGGTATGTTTAAGAAATGCAGGACAGAGATAGTGAGGTAGATTAAATGTCTCACCTACAGAGATCATGGATGGTTCAGCATTTGTAAGCAGGTTTCTCAGTGCTCACAAACGTTCTTTCATCAGCCTTTTTCTTGTCTGGCTCTTCAAATGTAATTAAGAGGAGAAAAGAATTTTGCAATTGCCTCAGATCCAAGTGTATCAGAACCTGGGATGACTATATACAGCTCACTTTCAAGAGCAAGTTGAGTCCTAGGAAAAAGAAAGGAACAGAGAAATACCCTTGTTTGGCAAAACATTCTTTTGCATATTGCACCCAGAGTCACTCTGGGTGACTCCATCATTTCCTAGAGTCATCAACATGGGGTCTGAAAGCCTGAACCCCGCAGTGTTGAGGGGAGCAGGAGACCATATCTACAGTGTCTTAAGGTAATTTCCGAATGGAATTTAGGCTTAACCCTGGGGCAGGTGCTTTGGTTATCTCACTGTTGAGAGGGGTCCTCTTCCTGTTTCTTCCTAGTCCTTGCTCCACTGTTTCAGGTCAACAGCTCTGCAGAGAGACCTTGGATCTCAAGACTGCCACAGCAGTCCTAGTTTCTCTACCCTAGGGGGTAGAGAAAAGGTTCTGCAAGTTCTTTATGTGTGCCTTTTCACAGACTGTCATTCCCAGCCATGCTGCTGCTATGTGAGGAGCTCCTGCCTGGAAAACCTTTCAGCATACTCTTAAGAAAAAGAGACATATTATTCTGATCCTACTTTCTACAATACACAATATCTAAGCCATGTGGCCAACAAACCTAGCAGGTTCACCAAAGCAGCAGTCTGGAATATACCCTGGTATGCTGAGGATACTTGTGGGGACTTTCCCTCCTCACAACTACAGTCCGGATGGTGACAGCAATGTATCTGTGATATAACCAAAATCTCAAGACAAAATAACGGATGTATTTCACAGAAAATGCAGTTTAAAGGTGGGACACTTTGACACAAGAATTTTAGATGCCAAAAAGACTATGTGACTTAGGAATGATCAGATAGCACTTCTGAAGAAAAGTCTGTCTAGGGCTGTCATGCACAGCAATACTGCCTGTAGTACTGGAAATATCTGGGCATCATATGACTGGAGGCTGGGAAATCATCTTGTAGAAACTTTGCTACATTTGCTTTTGTTCTGCAGGTGCTTGGTCTTAGTCACTGTGAGAGGTTTACCAACTGGTAAAACTGTAGCCTGGTCTAGACATTCTCATATATTCTAGCTGATAGTCCTATTTACATATTATTCACCTTTCAAATTAGAGCAATTCTAGTACACTTAAGCAAGATTCATTTAATGCCTTCGATCTTAGGTTTACCCTAAGGAGTTGGTTAAAATCAATTGTAAACGTGTAAATTTTCTCCACTCATTTGGCTTAGAAGAGTGTGGTAGGTGAGCCCTTTGGTATATTTTTGTTTCTTTGTTGAAAACCTGAAATTTCCCAGAGGGTAGATACACAGACAATAACTTTGATTTTCTGTTCTAACAAGTCAAATACTTTTCGCTTAAACAGAAATTCGTAATTCTGAGTAGTGAGAGTGAGGATTTCAGTTTTGAAAAAGAAAGCTTCTGGATAAACTGTGAAGTAAAATTTTTCAATCTAAGTGTATACATCAACTGTATGCAGGTACACAGTATATTAAATAATACCATCTATTGCTAAACTGTTTATACTGAAGGCCAAGGTACACAGTCCTTGAATGTTCATTTGTTAACAAGTTGAGCGAGCTAGATTTTAAGCTAAGGCTTTTCAATGGATCTTTCCTGGTCTTCTCTCTCTTGTACAATGCAATTCAGTGTACCTAAACTCCCTGTGAGAGCCACTCTGTCTTACCATGTAGACATAGCCCAAGTATCTTTCTGGGTAAACAGGTGTTAATAGGATCTCAGATTTCAAGACAGTGATGAGACAGAGGCTAATTAGTGGTTTAGGAATGTCTTCATACTTGGTGGGGTTTGGTTTAATGGTTTCTCATCTCATGAAAAACTCTTCTCATTTGTTCCGTGCTGAGGGAATATTGCTCCTGAGGCAATGGTACTGTATTTCTGGAAGACCGATCACTGTGTTCCAAAGGCTGTACATTTAGACTTCTCCTAAATGCCAAGTAACAGATGCTATCATGGGAGAAATGCCCTCTTCCCCTCTAATTCCAGCAGGCAGAGCTGCTGGGCCTTGTGGAAGTGTAGGGATAATATCCTCTATAGCAACCTAGTAGCAGGCCACATATTAACCTGAGATTCATAATCCAGCACCTTTCTATTTCCTTAGGTTTCACAGATTATTCTGTGTTTCTGTTTTCTTCCTCCCCTATGCTGGAGAAGGAAGGTACTTCGATGATGGATATGATGTTGTGTCAGAAGAATGTAAATTCTGAGAGCACGAATTTCCTTCACTCTGCAAGTTGCATTTTGGGGTTGCCCCAACAGAAGAACGACAGGACTTTCCCCTCTGCTTCTCTCCTGATTGGGCAAGGACCACAGCCAGCCATGCTAATGATTAGCAGTCCTCATTAAAGGACCATGGATAGAGGTAGGCTGTAAACTTCAGGAAAGTGCATCCATGCAAGCCCAGGCAGGACTGTGATTGTAATTGTACCAAACCAGAAATGGCATGTATGACTGCTGTGTATACTGCTGCAAGATGGGTACTTCACTGTGTCACCTTCTTCTGCAAGGCTTTCCAGAGAAATTGCAATTGCAAAAGCCGAGCCAGCTGCTCTCTGGCTTAGAAAAGCCAATGTATGTTAGTGCCTGTTTAGCAGTTTGTGTATACTCAACCGCTCTGCTGGCTCTGTCCCCATTTCACTCCTGGGCTCAAGCCCTCACTGATCATGTTGCATTCATGTGGTGTAGCTTCTGGACTTCTCTCTGAAAATAAGCTGTTGAGAGCACAGTTTGTTCTAAATTGTGTATACTGCATTGTACTGTACTGCACATACCTGAGAGACTTCAGCTCTGTCTCAGCAGGACTTGCATGATCAAATGCCTCTTGCTCCCCCTCAAGTGTACTTACCTAGCAGCACGGCATTGTCATGGTGATCTGCAAAAAGGGCTTTCTTGCCACAGAAAAGGAATGACTGTCCCAGAACAAACACAGTTGAAATAACAAAACTATTGCTTGAAAAGCCCCGAGGATAAGGTCTCAATATTTGCTGCGAATGAAACTATTCCACACAAAAAGTACTGAGTCTACACTAGCTAGGGATTGGTTTGGAGTTCATGTCCTATCCTTGTTTGTAAAGGCAGTATGAACAGAACCAGTTCGAGGTAGAAGAAGGGAAGTAGTAAAAGCAGCTTTTTCCCTGGACTATCAATTTTATGGTACACTTCTGTTTTGTTAATCCATTTTTCTCCCTGAGAAGAGCATACTCCTCTGGCATTTATTTGTCTGTCATGAATTCCCTCAGAGCAATGAAGCAGAGTAGAAGGGTGCTGGGTTCAGCACTAGGAGAGAACTAAGCACCCTCTGGTACATGCACGAGATCCTCAGGGGACCCATACAACAGAAACAAATGAGACAGAAGCTGGGAACCAGAAGGTAGAAAATGTGAGATGTTAGGCATGGTGTAAATGCTGCTTAGAATAACCCTTACCCACTCCTTGATCATTCACTTTATTCACCTGAAGGGTTCATGGAATCAGATTAGTTCCTGTGATTACTTTTGTTGTTACAACTGAATTTATCACATACCTAGACCCCTTGGCAGCACCAGCATGAGTCAGTCCTCACAGCTGCCTAACAACAAGGAACGTGGGTAATTTTTCTTTGATCTGTCATATCCTTCTTGTCTAGCTAACTTGTTTTGATGCCATTCCCTAATGGACCATAGCTGGTAAATCAGAAATCCCTGCCTATAGCAAACCTTTTCTTACCTAAAAGACCTGAAAACAACAAAACACTGTGGTTTTATTATTATTCTCCTTTCTGGTTCCAGCACACCTGAGCTATCCAGCCAAGTAGGGGACTTTGAACTGCTCATAATTGAAGTTATGAGCAGGTATGTGCTTTGTTTCTTGGAGAATTTTGGAAGCAGTTCACACCAGAGGGCCAACTTAGTGGACTGGAGAATTCTGCAAAATGCAGACAGGATATGTCGTGCCAACAGAGTTAGCTATCCACTTTCCTCCATCTTCTTTCTTACAATTTCCAGCTGTTGAAGATGCTGAGTCAGACCAAAATTCTTCTATATCAATGGCTGTCCCTTTTCCTAGAGGTAAACTAGTCAATGCTGCACTGATGAGTTTGCATCTGCACTCTGTCATGGTTTGTTCCCTACAAAGACATCTGGGGAGTGTAGGAAGGCTGGCACTGCACCAATGCAATACGAACAGAAGTGGTGATTTATTACTTTTCCATATAAGGGTAATCAGAGAAGTTGGCAGATTGACACTTGTCTTTGGGAAAGGCACAGATCTGGAGCGGGTGGTGGGAGGAAACCTGCCCTATTATCCAGTCGCTCTCCTGAGATCCTGTGACAGAACAGCACTCATCCACTGTGAGCAGCTCAGCCCAAAACAGAGACCTCATGATATCCACAAGACTACTCTCCACGCTCCTCTGAATGCAGAAGTTGTTCCTCCCACGGAGAAGTCCTCTTCTCTTCATTTGCCACCCATGGACCTTGAAACCTACTCAGGCCTGAAAATTGCCCTCAGCCTTTGCAGCTAACAGGGCAGCTTCATAGATGTGGGTTAGAAGTGGTTGTAGAACAGTTGCTGTACTCTGCACTCTCCCCAGTCCTCCCCCTGCTCCCCCAGATAATCTCTTACATTAAACCCTCACGACAAACTTGTCTGTTTTCTGAGGCCAGTGCACAAACAAGAGAATTTGAGTTTCTCCTCTCAGCCTGAAGAACTGATGTAGCACACATAGTGTCAGGACTGGAAAAGATCCAAATCCAGCTCTCTAGGGCATCTTTAGCACAGTGTGCTGCATGTTTCTTAGCGATGGAAGTGTCAGGCCATGCAAAGAAAGGAGCTCTGGCAAAACTGAAAATCATTGTACCTGAAGATAACCACAGCTGGCTTCTGCCAGGTTTCATTCTGGCAAAAGAGGCTGTAAGTCTTCCCTCACCTTGGTCAGCCCACTGCATTCGGAGAAATGCATGGAGAGATTTAAAGTAAGAGTTCCCTCTAGAGGAGTGAAGCAATAATGTACACATCATTCCATGTTCTGCTAAGTCTAGGCTCCATCTTCTTTACAGATACAAGCTGACAGTGGGATAAATCTGCTTATGAATTCCACTGCCCATGCACATGCGATAAAAACAAAACAGTGTCAGTTACACGTAAAAAAGGTAGCAGGGCCTTCTGAGGACTATCAATGGCAACAGAGGACAAAACCTAAAGCTTCAAGTTTAACCCAGCTGCAGCTTACACGATTCTGCAACTAGAAAGGAAGAAAACATCATTATTGCAAAAACTGTGAGAATCCCAGAGAGTGACCCCGACCCCATCGTGCTTAGATACTGTGCATCCCTCCACTGCAAGGCTCAGCAGCTGAACCTGAGAGATACAATGAAATCAAGGCACAGAAAAGAGATTAGGCTGTGGTCAAAGTAAAAAATAAGTGTAATCACATGTGCAGAATTTGTTTGTATGGAGTCATTGTGTTGTCTTGTCAAGTCTTGTTGCTCACTATTTTTTCATTCATATTGATTTAGAGCAACTTAGTTTTGGAAAATATTTTGTTTGATATTCACTGGATATTGCAGGATGCTTTCTTTCTTAAGAACTATTCAGCATTATGGAAATGCTGCACACCTTATGTATGAGATGTAACTTCATTTGCTACTTTTACTTGAGACGCTGATCACAGTAGGAACACCATGAAGACCAGCTGAGAATAATTAAGGTTTCTGGTCTTAGCAATATCTGTCCAGAAATCTCAATGGGAAAAGCCATGGGTCTGAGTTGTCTGATCTCCAGACCAAACATACGTGAAGGCAGAAGTGACCAGCTAACTCACGCAGCGAAAGAAGACAGCAAATGCCTAGCTGGGAAGAGATGAAATATTCTCGGAAGGATTTTGTATTACAGCAGACTTATTTAGACAGAACCATTTAGGCTGAGGTCTTCAAAAGAGACCAGAGCAGGTAGGGATACAGCTTCCACTTGGAGTCACCCGAAACTTCCTGCTGCAATTAAAGCGTATTATGCCTTGGCCTTCTCCATAGGTGGGTTTAAGCGTAGTGCCACTTTGTATTCACCTATATTTTTCATCCCAAGGGAATGGGATTCCTTCAGAAAAATATGTGTGAAGAACTGTTGATGTCGTTTTACACCTGAGGATGGAGAGACAGTACTAAATTATGGTGCATCTGTCAGACATTCATATACGTATACATACAGGTATATTTAAATTACCTTCCCACATTTTTATGTATGCAACTATTCGTAGAGGTAAGTGGTGTAAGGAAGTTAAAAATAGCTAGTGGACAGAAGATGCAGAGGTTTGCATTGTCTAAATGACCTTTCCAAATACTTGTGAAAGAACATACACGTGTTTTTCAAGGCAATAGAAATAATAATAAATTTGAGAGCCACAACAGTCTGTCTGCATCTAGTTGCTTTGTTAGCACAAAAGCCCAAAAGGTCAGTGTAGATTTAGTGCCTCTCATCTGTTTTGGCTTTGAAAGTTAAGTTGTGATGAATAATCTGCAAGATAAGATGTTAGAGCAGTGACAGATCCTTCCCCAGCTAGACTAGTTCTGTGACACAGTTTCATGGAACAATTCATTGCAAGAAAGTGGAACATGAAGCTAGTGAAAAAAAGAGGATTCGGAAGCAACCTAGGAATCAGCCCATGCTTCAAGAGATTTAGCATCAATTTCATAGACTGTCTCTGTGACTCTGGATAAATCACTTGAATAGTCTTTGCCTTCATATGTAGAGCTAAAAGATAAGGTTTTAAATACTCATTTCACTTGGCTGCTTTGTGTGCTTCTTGGATTCGAAGTTGAGGCCATGTAAATTCCAACTGTAAAAAAAAAAAAAAATCCAGAAATTATAAATGTTATGAAAAGTGCATTGTAAGTTATAACATTGAGCAGTGTCCTACAGTTGATGTAGTTCCATGCAGCAAAACAGTTTTATCTATATCACCCAAGAAACAAGACTGTGATTTTCTTTATATCTGCTGCTCCATACAACAGTGTTACTCCTGTGCAAAGATGTTTCAAATGCAGCGTTGTGGATAGAACAGATAAAGTGCACACTGTCATTACTCTTCCATGATTGGAAAAGCAGTTTGGGTGTTTACCGCCTCTGTGAAACAGTAGCTAATACTGCAAAGAACACCGCAAATCAGGCCAAAGCAGTTACCACCTTTCTCATAGACAGGAAGGAGCAGAGCTGTCAGCAGGCAAGATGAGCAGGGTGCTGAATGCAGTGTCTCTGGCCGTGAGAGCTTGATCCCAGGTGTCCCTGCAGGTCCTCCATAGCCAGATGTACCCCCGAGCAGTCACCCTCCTCCCTCTTGGGAGGAGGTGGGATGGGAGGACCTCTTCCGGGCTGTTGGCACTTTCTTGGCCCATGGACCTCTCTGAGATACTGTTCAACGCTGAGTGTAGTGAGTAATAGAGCAAATATTCTAGAATCAGGTTAGGCGTGCTCTTTTTTTGCCAATAGCTGCGGGTTTTTTTCATAACACCTGCCTAATTGTGCTTTATCTAAGCAGTGGTACCTCCCTAACAACTACCTAGCAACATGATGAAGGTCAGACTACGGGCCTCTGATAATGGCCTAACCACTTGAGCAACGCCAGCTCTATAGGCTAGAACACTAAACAACCCCTTGCTTTACAGCTCCAGAAATCCCGCTTGCCTAATGATACACATTGGGAAGCTACTTGCATCACAAATAACATTCTCTGCAACAATGTGCAGGTCTTCTCATGATGGACTATAACAATAAAGTGCTCCTATTTCACTAAAACTTTTGAAGCTTTCATGTACACTTTTAAACTCACAACTTTTTTAACTTCTGACTGCTTAAGTCAATTAGCACTGAACAGGTTTTCCTTTTGTTTCAAACTCTTAACCTTCTCAATACCTTTTTTTTCGCATTCTTTCTGTTATTTACACATAAACATTACTGAACCTACCTTTTAGCATCAATTGCCTCTTTTCAAGTTGTTCTACAAAGGCTCACTCTGTAAAATAAAATATAAATATCTGTCAAAGTTATTAAGTTATTACAGTTTGGCTTAACTTGCAACTGTTCAGGCAGTTTTTTCAACTATTACTTAAGGTTACATCCATTTATTTATTAAGTTGGAACTGCTTGTTTACATTATGTTTTTCTTTATGAACAGGGCTTTTGTTACATCCTAGGAAATTTAAATTTAATATAAAATTGTTGGTGATTAAAGATGTTGCTTTAGTGTCTTTGAGGATTTGTTATAGCTGCTGATGTCCATGCTTTAGCTGTCCATAGCTTCATCATTTTGTTTCTTAAACGAGAGCTACAATTAGATTAAATTATTTCATGTGTCCTATGTCTGTAAGCTTTTTTTTTTTTAGATTTACCATTGTACTTCTAGTAGTGGCAGAGGTTCCTGGGTAAATTTCCAGCTAGCCTGGAGTCATTCTTACTATGTTTAGGGCACAGTGATCCACCCTAGTGCTACTACACAGAGGTCCAATGTGTTCTGCTTGCTTTGCATCTCCAAATTCTGAGTTCAGATATCATCTTTCTGTCCTTCGGATCTTTCATTGCTTGACTTCCTCTTTCATTAAGGCACAGATTTCACTTGCGAAATGGCATCTGCACTGTATCTAAGCAGTGTAACATCCCTAACAACCACCTAGCAACATGCTGAAGGTCAAACCATGGGCCTATAATATCTAACCACTCCACTGGCTCTGTAGCTGCGTATGGCAAGACACTAGGACAAAGAAATGTAAAATCCGAACCAGCTTTGTAAATGACATGTGGTAAAAGCCCCAAAATCTCCTTCTTACACATTTTTCTAGTTCTGAATTCATCATACTGTTACTGTACACCTGAAGGAATTTACTCTGGCAATGAAAACATGCTCTGTACTTACAACATCAGGATATTTCTAACAAACTTTCTATTACTGCAACACAGTCTTGACAGTGTTACAAAAAGTCTGTTTAACCACGTCAAATAAGCAACACCAATGAGGCCAGAAAATAACCGTTGCTTGTTTAGCAAGGCAAATCTGGAAAAATGCTTAGTTTATGACAATAAATCCCCAAAATCATTCATAAATTTGCATCTTCGATCTTTTAAAAGCAGACTTTGCATGATCATCAGTATTTCCTGCAACTGAACCCCTGTCTCTTTCTTGTTCAGCTTTTGTATTATTGTTAATAAAATCCCAAGTGTCCTCTATCTGCAGCAGGAACTCTGATTGCACTTGAAGAACTCTACTTTATTAATTACACCCTCGGTTATAACCTTCTCTACCAAAATTAACAAAGACAAAGCAGGAAGTCTGCTCTTGGCTGCAGATTTGCTCGTATGTTGAAAAAGCCAGTTTGACTTTCTGTGCGAATTCTAGCACTTCCATTCATTACTGGTAATTATCACAGCTTTTATACTTTTTGATATCAAAGCATGCTTTTGTGAGGAATTCAGAAGTCTTAAAAATCAAAACTCAATCATGATTCTGGAGAAAAGCCAGAAACTGGAAAATAGCCACAATAGTTAGAAGAAGCTTTTCAGAAGAAAGCAGGGTCTGGACACTTTAGCCTCATAACACAAGAAGGGTTCACTAGAACATTCTCTGTTCTAGTGAACAATGTTTACCACAGATGCAAGACTCTGTCTGACTGTGCAGGGCAGGCTGGGCACACCATGCTGCATACAAAAGCAGTAACAGAAAAAGGGCAAACAACCGCAAGTCAACCCACAAACCAAAACAATTCTGAACCCGTATTAACTGGCTCCAACTTTTCCGAGAACTGTGAATATCTTGATTTCTTTCCACAGACTGTTGAGAGACAATGTTAGATTGTTGAGTGTTTTGTCCAGATTAGAAGAATTTAATTTGTGTGTTTCAGTTCTTCTCAAGGGACTTTAAATCACCGAAGTGTGTGACATGCATCTGATTCTGCCTTGCGCTTTTGTCTCCAGAGTAGAAAGCACAGTCAAAATGACACTAAAAAATCCAGTGGGGTCTGGGTTGAAAGCCCAGGTGAAGTCTGCCTTGCCTGACTTCCAACAGCAGGGAGGCTTGGCAACCATCAGGGTCTTCTCTCCACAGACACCTTCATCCATGTTACAAAACACTTGCAACTCAAATTTGGCCTCCTTATCCTGGTCATATAAACTTTCCACAGGCCTTGGAGATTTGCAATACTTTCCTACAGCACTCTCTGGCTTGCTGGCCATGCTCCAAGTACTTTTGAAGTTGTGGCCTGAATTAAGGGATGGTTTCTCCCTTGGTGGCTATTATTGTGGTTCTCAGAGCTATTCCACTCAGAGCAAAATGATCCTTTTCCCTAACCAAGAATCCCTTCCTGGGGTTATGTCCAAACTTATCACAAACAGAACTTCAAAACCAATGGAAGCCCACAGCCTGCAGAATAACCTTACTACCTTGTGTGTGATGAACAGGAATGGATCTCAGGACTCTTCTCTACCTGCTGCCATGTCTCTCCTCTCAAACAGCAGGATGCATCTCTGCTGTTGGGCAAGGGAGCAGAAAGCAGGGTGTGCTGCCTGTGGCTAGCTGTGCCTGCTGACCCCTCTTTACCTGCAAGCAGACATGCTCTGGCAGCACCTGGGCATAGCGGCTCAGAGCACTAGCCAAGCTCAGAGGAAAGGATGAGGGAAGGGGAGGGTTTTGTTAGAAATATTTACCCAGAGTCCCACAGGGATGTAAGTGCTAGATTGTGGAAGACTGAGACAGGAAACAGACCCACTGCATGTTTAGCATTATTAGCTACCTGCCTTTAGCATGTCATCGATACATAGATGTGTGTGTGTGTGCGCGCGCACGTGCATGTGGGCCTGTGTGTGTGTGTGTGTGTGTGTGTGTACTTATCTGAGACCCCTTATCCACATTTCCACACCCCATTTGATATCAAGGTTTTCAGGACTGAAGAGAATCAGACGTACTACACTTGAAATACAGACCTGCTGTTCTAAAGTTGCTAGATGTTGTGGTTAAGAACCTTGCCTATCTTGTTGCTGTGTGGTTGTCTATGGGCAGTCCAAAATAAAGCAGCCTGCTCCAGAAGACAAACAGTTTTAATGTTAAGCACAAGAGACAGAGAGACAAGTCAGAAGATGACATAAAACAAGGAGACAACCTTCATTAGTGTGGCAAATATTGCTGTGTTATCCCTGCAGCTCAACTTGGGAGGCACCTTGGCAAAAGGGAGTTTGAGAACAGTGTGGTGGTTATGTAGACGTTAATGACTGCTGATGGGATGAATGTCCTCATCTGACTAGTCTCAGTCTTAACAATTGTTAGAAATCCTGCTACAATGAAATCTTTACAGGTCCTGAGAAGCTGCTACAGCACCCGAGGTACTTCACGAGGTAAATGTTAGGGCATGTGCAGGCTTTGAGAGGTGTCCAAAAGCAAATCCAGGCAGCTTATATTTAGCTTTACAAAGAGATGGGAGCCCACAGAGGAAGGTGAAGAGAAGGGTAGACTATTTTCAGTGACAGCAATGTGTTTGTTCTTTCAACAATGCTAGCAAAGAGCTCTATTTCCCACAAACCCCTGTGCTGTCCATGATTGGGTTTCCCACAGCTTTTCTGGCAAGGGCATTACAGCAGAATATCCTCAGCCTTTTACAGAATTACCAGCAAAGCAGCATAATGTGAAGGCAGCCATTATAAAAGGCACCTCTTTTACTTATGTTACCTATCACCCTAGCTGGAACACTTTCAGGTGAGGAAAACAGGCAAAAGCTTATGGGAGAAAAATCCTCTGATGTTGAACTGGCACTATCCCTCTGTCCATGGCTACATTTAACTCATGCTGTGAGCCTGTATTTCAGCTTCCTCATGTCTCACCCTAGATCCTGAAGAGTAATTTTTCTCCAGGTGGACTGTTTCCTTAAGGTGCAGAGGCAGACTGGGTTTTGGCATTTTCTTGGTTTTTAAGTTGTAGAATGTACTTTCAGGTACCAAATCTTCCAACTTTGTCTCCTCTGTTTGAAATTATGTTTATACTTTGGCTGTAAAATGCACTTTCAATAAGGGAAGTGCATTCACTAAGGAATTTGGAGAACGCATTTTCATCTGGGAAGTAGATTTATTTTTCCAGTTTGCAGCTATGCAATCTGAAATGGCAAGACTTTCAGAAATGGGTCAAATTATTCTTCTTTTAACTATATAGATAGTAATGCTATCTCAGGAATTTGGGTTTGACAGTCTTGCCTTCAGAAGGAGCCTACAGAAACTCGGTGCTCCAAATCTCACCTTCTTATCATACTACAAATTCTCTCAGAGTGAAAGAAATATATGTTTGCAGGCCTAATTTAGATAGTGTCTGACCACTGTAGGCACTGTTCAGATAAAAGGAAACACAATCAAAAATTTACTTTCTTAATAGCTTTTTGCCTCTTTTCTAGGATACACACCAATCATCACTACAGTAAGACGTGCTGTGGATTTAAGCCATTGTTTTGTAAAGTGCTTAGGAGAAGTTGCGTGGTGGAGCAGACTGAAATACCGTGGTGCTGCCTGCCCTGCCACTGTCTCCTCTTAGATTGCTTCAACAAGCCTGCCAGGCCAATGAAATTTTCTCTTTCTCCCAGAAAAAAACCTATTAACTGCATTGGTTGCTGGCTAGGCCAGAACCCTTCTTGGAGATGAGGTCTCTAGCACAGTGTGGTGCAGCTCTATCTTGCTTTGAATCTAATGAAATTCATTATAATGCTAGCCAGAACTCTTTTCCTTTTTCTCTTAAGCAGCAACTCTCTGGAATTTGAAAAAACCCCATTTTCGTTGTATTTAATTACATTTCATCAGATTGGGAGTCTTTTGTCTTTCAGTGAGGAAAACCATTAAAACAAAAAAGCTAGAAAGTTACACAAAACCACTGTTGGTTCCCTATTATTCGTGGAATTCAACTAGATACTAAAGGAAATCATTCTTTGGTAACTGTGGTACTGGCTGTTATTAAATCCCCTCATCTACTTTTACATTACATTCTCTTTTCTCTATGTACAGACTCGTTTGGATTTCAGCCACCGCACTACTGAAAGAAGATCACTCAGTTTGAAAATAGGTACTATTTGGCCTTGTTCAGGACATAGGAGAACTTCACCTGGACTAACGAGTGTGGATTGTCAAGTAATAGTCCATTTGGGGCATTAAAAAATGGGCATTATTTCCCGTCTGAAAAAAAAAAAAAAGAAAAGAATGACACTATCAGATGAGGGTGGAAGATAGTTTTCGATATTATCTTAATTTATTATCACTGGACTGATGAGACTAGAGAGTGTTAATATGTTTCTCATCGTCTTGGTTTGAAAATTCACATTGCAAGTTTCCTGCAGGTGGTTCAAGGAATTATCTACCTCCTCTGTACCTGGCAATTCCAGGAAAACCATGATGATTCAGTTCACTGGCTTTAGATTCTAAGGAAGATGATAGACATAGTCCTCTTACAAAGAGATGGCATCTATTTCCAAAGTACTCAAAAACTGACATGGCAGGAAATGGTTAAAGAAAAAAACCACCAGCAACCCAGAACTGAGGTGATTTGGGCCAGGCCAAACACAAGATGGTGAGGGGGCCAGGGATAAAAAAATTTGCATGCACTGGACAAATAAGTGTTTTATCCAAGCATCACAGCAAACATTCAGTAAGTGGTACCTTAGTCCTGATCACCTAAGTTTATTCTAAATTAACCATTGTTCTGGTCAGATTGCATTGTTAATGCCCATTAAATTTTTTGCAGGCTAATTTAGATGTGTCCTGGCTGTATCTGTGCAGGTCTGAGGACTCTTTTCAGGATGAACAATTTTATTCGGATTGTTTGTTCAGACCCAGTTTAATGAGGGGCTTCTCCAAAAAAATGACACTAATTTGAGAGGCATATCCAGAGAGTTTAGGAAAGTTTGTTTTAAACTGAGGATGATATCAGCTCGAAGTCCAGGATTGTACAAGAGGCCAACATTTGATTGGTTTCTGTGGCCAAATTCTTAGTTAATATCAGGAGTTTAAGCCATTTTCTGCAAAGCGAGTGATGTTCACCCTAGAGGTCCTGCTTTTTGCGGGACTTTCTGCCAAAAGTAGATATTTTCTGGTGTTTCTTATCTATGCTGAAGTCTTGGCTGCACCGAATCAGAAAGCAGATTCCTAGGCGAGAGGAGATTTATGCTCATGTAATAAGAATGCTGGTGTAAACAGGCCTTGTGAATTCACTCAACAGTTCCTGTATCACTTGTACATGTTCTAATGAAATGAAAAAATTGCCATTAGAAATACTATATCCTATCATGTCATGTCATTCCTGTTCCAGTGGGCAACAGTTTCCCTTTAAGAACTTGCAACATATATAACACGAGCTTTTTCAATCTAGGGAGTTTGGAGCAGGTCAGGTGCAGCAGATGTAGACGGCTTCGCACAGCAGAAATACTAGAGATGCTAGCAAAGTTTAATTGAAACACTTCTTTGCTTTTTCCTTTTTCATCTTAAAAATTTGAATTATTTGAAGTGCTGGGCTTGTACAAAGAAAATTTTGTACAATTGGGTAACAAATTTTCTGTTCTTCCAGGTAATAGGGCCTATTCTCAGTATGTAAAAATCTAACTGGAAAATGAAGGTTATCATCCTTTTAAAGATCAAAACCTCGTAGTGCACAGAGATTCACGATGACTTCAGAGTATGCTTAGCCATAGTTAGAGTATGCCAGTTTCTCACAGTGAAATTGCACTCCAGATAGAGGTCCTATATAGAGGTGGCTATTTGTAGTTTCTTCTTCAAATAGACAGGGGATAACGTGTTCATGCGGACCCAAGCCAGAAATTTTTAGCTGTGAACATCTTAGAAGCATCATCTAATACCAAGATCCAAAGTGACAAGTAGTAAGAATAATGATGACATTATTCTCTGCTTGTAAGGCCAATTACTGCCTCTAATTCATGATGTTCTAGTTACAGATGAGGCAGCTTTTCCATTACAAGCTTCTTCTCTATGTCTGTGTCACTTGAAGCTGACATTTCTCACAGTAGCTGTCAGTCCAGTCATAAGAGGATTTTATGATTAATGAGATTCACTTTTTGCTGTTTCCAAGGTGCTTCGAATCCCACATAGTACACTAGAGGGAAAAGTGGGACACTTAAGGCTGATGTGTTCAGCCTAGAACAGTGTCAGCTTTTCTACTGAAGCTTAGCTGTGCATAGGTGATTTTTTGTCACAATGACCAGAGGTTTTGGTAAAGCAGAAAAACATTAATGTCTTCTCTGATGTGCAGCCATGCCCACGCTATTCTGTGAAAGTAAGTCTTCTGAAATGCAAATGGAAACTGTGTGATCTTCGCCTTGCATTGTAGGGAAGGTTGTAGAAATGCATGCTCTTTATATTTTTTTTTGCTTCCTTCAGTTATCTGTAATATTATTTTTGGACAAGGTTAGATTTTATTTTGTCAGTTTTCCTTCTGATTTTGGTCAATTTCTCTACCTGGTAGCTTCTAGAGTCTGCAACTGGTATTAAGGCCCTGTGGTTCTTTGTATGTACATAACACTGGGATTTTGATGGTGTGGAACAAAGCAGGATTGTTTCAGCAGAGAGATGACTGACAGGAATATGTTTGAGGTCCACCCTGAGAGGTATGGAGAAAGTAAATAAGGAAATTAATGTTTCTCATACTAAAAGAATTAGGGGACACCAAATTACACCAAGGGGTAACATGTTCATAACAAAGTAAAGGACATGGCTGTTCACATAGTAATTAGGTGAGCTGTGGGCCTCCTTCCTCCAAAAATATTGCAAGGTTAATTTTGTGTGGATTCAGAAGGAGACAGGACAACTTTATGGAAAACAATTTGTCCGGTTCCACCTGGAGGGTGGTTAATTCATAGAGAAATGCTTGTGGCTTATGACGTTTCCAGAGCCACAAAACTGTTAACAACTGTGCTAATATTCTGGAATAGTATAATTGCAGCTCTGTCCTGACCTTACATGGATTCTTAAGTATCTGGTTTCAGTATATGGTATTCAGGACCACATGCCCTGAATTTGGTGTTATCCAGTTTGATTCTTCTTGTGTGTTTTATATTGCAGTCTTTGAATTGTTTTTTTCAAGAAAAAGAAACAAGCTCTGAGGAGGAAATCCACACAAAAGTGGTTGTTGATCTCAACATAAGACTGGTGGCATTCAAACAAAGTCAGCTTATCATAGCAGAACTAAAAAAACCTAAATAAATTTTGACAACTGAAGGTGCTGAAAATGTAATTATTTCCCCACATGTGTACACAAGGGCAGCTCAGGATAGCTCAACTGAATGTATCCAAAAATATTGGAAATAGGAAGGGCAATATTTGGACACGTCTGTTTCATCATGGGAAAAAAAAATCTCTTGAAAATAAGAGGCAGCTCAGCTGGGTCAACTGAGTTGACCCAGTCTTCCGACTGGTTTGAGAAAGACCTCTGGGCTTAGTAAATTACTGAGAAAAAGAAAATATATATGTAATGGTGTTTAAGGCTGTCATTGGTTTGCAGATTTCTGCCATGAGCAGTTGATATGGTCAAGCCTTCATACAAGGATGTTACTGTCTGATGATTTCAAGCTGTCTGCTCTCAGGGTTTGGAATGTTTTAAGGTGGATAAAAACTTGGTATTTTCCGCTGTCTATGAGGAGTCCAGAGGCTGTGCACAGTAGCTACACTGTGAAGTCCAGAAAATAATCCACATGAACCCTGCAAGGTCCAGTGTGCTTATATCCATGTGACAAAGCATAGACCTAAAACAAGTGCCAGCAATAAAAAGTGAAGAATGGTTCACAGATGCATTTACAGATAAACTCTATTTTCTCTATATTCCATAAGCTAGAGCTTTTTGCCACTTTCCAGCATTTTCTGACTCTACCAAATACTTCTTCTACCAAGAAGCTGAAGGTAACACTATATTGGTAAGTGGATTGGGAGCTGTTTGATTCTGATGGGCCAGGGAACTGCAGAGGTCTGCTCTGGGATTCATTGATAGATAAAGCTTTCTGGAAAGGCAAAGCTAGACAGATACTCCAGCAAAAAGTGAAGCTGAGGTTTAGGGGGACTTGAAGAATGAGAAGCTCAACAGCTACATGTGATCACTTTCTCCTGTGCCCAAAAGCTGGATGGGACCCAAAGGGAAAACTGTGAATGAGAATTTATTTAAAAGAAGGGTTTCACTAAATGCAGGGACTTCTTTGTCTGTACTCACCTTTGGAGTGAGTCCATCAATCCATCTCTATCCAAAAAGCACTTCATGAACTTTTCACTGAGAGCCCACACAGGCCTCACTGCAAGCAACAACTGCTCACACACACTGTTGAGTAAGGAAACTTGGAAACATAAACTCAAATTTTTGCTTAAGGATTTAGGAGAATGAGCTTGCAAAGTCATGTCAGCATGTTACAGGAAAGAGTCAGACTCTACAACTACCCAAAGAACGGAAGATTTACAGTAAAATTTCTTTCCCTTAGGCAGGCACATCTCAGCTGCCTTATCTTGACACTTTTTTTTTTTGACACTTTTAGGGAGGGACATGGGAAAATATTCTTAATTATGCTAATTCATTCAGTAAGATTTCACTCATAAGAGCTCTTCGTTGTTGCATGTTTACTTCTTTGCTGCACTTCATTGTTTATCTTTAAAACCCTGCGAAATCTGGCATTCAGATTCTTAAGCCACAAACAAGGATCACAGTCATAGAGACAACAAAGCTGTAATTCGTATTACTCAATTTTGTGTTCTGTTGTAATATTGCCCAGCTGCCAAGGACTCAGTTTTGATCTTGCTTTGTTCTGTTGAAAAAGAAAAGGGAAGTGGTTTTCTGAAGAACTTAGGAACCTCAGGGACATCATGGTCTGACTTTCAAGATTATACGTATGAAGAAGAAGTTTTCTTTTCTATGCGTTGCTCTCCCTAAAAAAAACCCCTGGTGGTTTTCTGTCACTTTAAAATTTTGTGTGCTTATACTAGTGCTCAAAGGGAAAGCCCTGCCATTGTATTCCATTTCCCACTCTTCTGCTTCTGCTGGCATAAACATTTATGCAACAAAACAGTCAGCCAGATCTAAGAACATATCAGCTGAAATATATAATTCAAAACATACTGAAAATCCGTCAGACTTGAGCTATTGTAAACCTGCATGTATCCTTCACCCAGCACAAGGAAAGCCTACTGAAATACAGTAGGCCATAGCATGAGATATGGCTGCTTCTCTTAGTGGTGATAAGGATTTTCATGGGACTGAGCTCATACACTCCATCTCTGCAGCAACAGAGAGCTCCAGTGTCTTCATCCTGCATTTGCAGGGTGAGTCTTCCATCTGTAATAGTAGGGTGTCCTAGTGTTTCCAAGGGGGTAGCTGACTTGGTGAGTAGAAAGTGTTCTCTCTCTTTATCTTGCCCCAGAGAGACGTGCGTTAGTCAGGAGAGCCTGCTCCTTAATGGAAGGGGGGTGGGGGGGTGGGTCTAGCATTTTAGTGTTGGGCTGTTATGTTGTAAGCACAGCATTCAGATCTTCAGACTGTTGCAGGGAACTGATATAACTCCTTGAAAGATTTGCTGTCTTCCCCTCGTAATTCTTGGAGCAAAGTATTCATGCACAGATTGATATAAACTAGGCCAGACTCTGTTCTTGTTCGTAGTTATTCCCATGGGACTTAACTGTTTCCTTGGCAATACATCTGCTACACAGAGTAAGACACTTGCATCAGGGTCTTCTTATATTTTCAGAGCTGTGCTGAACCAAAAGACCAGGTTGCATTCTTGAACCCTGTTTTCTGGCTCCAGTCAACCCTCAGCACATAGAGAGACAAAGATGAGGAGACTAAGAGGGAGATACTGCTGTCCATGTCAATGCACGCAGGCTTGAAGAGCAGAAAAGAGATGCCTGACAATCCCAGTGAACTTAGAATCTGAAATACTTTCTGTTTTCTGGAAAACTAAATGGAACTATTTTGTATTCTTTGTCAAGTTTTAAATCTCTTTTCGTAACCACCAGAAAAATGTTTACTTTAGTGCTATTAATAGACTGATGGATTTTAAAAAATGAACAGATGGGATTGTTTTTGGGTTTGTTATTCACTAAAACACACACTTCTGCCCCGCAAAAATAATAGGTGCAGTGTCCATCACTGTCCACAGGGAGGGGAACAAATCCTAGCTCCTAGTACACACTGGGATTTTTGAAGAGAGGAGGGAGATCATCCACACTTGAACAGAGTGAAAAGAATCTCATTGTATTTTACTAAACAGACCAAATGTCCTGGCCAAGACTGCAGGGTAAATTTACATTTTGTTTAGATAGAGGCAATTTTAACAATCAGTCTGAACCTGAAGAGAAAGAACAACATGTTTCTTAAATATTTCTGCAATAGCAATGCTATTTCACAAGATCAGAAGTGTACCTAACTGGTAGCAGGATCATGAGCAGGAACTCAAGAGAACACAATATGAAACTGAAATTTAAAAGGTACTAAGCAAGAGAACTGTTATGTCTGCTGCCTTGGCCATGTTGAATCTAGGTCCAAGCTGTTTCCTCCATTTGTAGAATACTTGAGGGCAAAAGTGTTCTCCTTCATTATGCCGATCAGCATTTCTTTCCTGCATCTCCTCTTACACCCAAGAGATGTTTTTTAAAATCATTTCTTCTTACAGTCTCCAAAAAAAGCACTGCTTTCCACCTGTTTCTGCACAGAGCTGATGCTAGCAATTCTGTTCTTCATGACGGTTTAGTCTGTGCTTTGCTCAAACCATTTTGGCACAGGGTGGAATAAAAACTGACCAACTTGACCTCGTGAAAGATGTCCCTGCCCCTGGCAGGGGGGCTGGAACTAGGTGATCTTTAAGGTCCTTTCCAATCCAAATCACACTGCGATTCTATGATCCTATCTCCTACAAAGCGTATTTGAGGGTGAAAATGTGGTCACTTAACCTGTTCCACACTTCTTGATGTGAGGGGTGATCCCTTGGCAGAGGCATACCTCCAGAGTACACCAAGACTGTGCTTTTCCATCATGTCTTTACTTGAAGGTGGATAAACAGTGCAGATGCACTAACTCATAGCCCTACAGCTCTCCAAACAGCAGAGCCATGTGAGCACACATGATGGCACTGTAATGGCTAGGTGTCTGCCTGGGGTGCTTTTGTACTGTGCTCCATTCATGGGGCTTTAAGGGATTTGAGAAAAACCCCAAAAGAAAGGTGGCACTCTAATCGTGTCCCTTATCAAAGAACTCCAGAGCCTTCACTCTTAGTTTAATGTTGATGCCTATTTTTCAGGTGTTTGAATGCAGCCACAGCACTCAGGATGCTGGTCAGCCTGAATTGAATAGTACAAAGAATCTCCTCCCACTAATGTTACTGGACCGACGATGGCAACAGAGAAATCCAATTTAAGCTAATCCGCATAAACTAACGATACTGACAGGTCAAGCTCTTATGTCATTCTCACTATAGTACTGCAAAATTCCATGAGAAGGCCTATTTAGGGAATGATAAAGACCAGGTTATAGCCTAAAAAAGGACCTCCACGTTTTCTAGCTAAAAGCATTCAAAATTTCAGGAGAATTCAAAACAAAAGTGAGAAAATATTCTGATGTTGACAGCCACTATAGCAAAATAATGTAACTTTTTTTTTGTATCTTGAGTGGGAAAAATGTCAGCTGAAAACATTACCTGCAAAATCAGCCTGTTTTGTTGGGATGAAAAGGATTCCTAACATATGCTGTGGGAACCGTGCTAGAAGTTTTGCTAGAACACATTTTGCTCAGCTTTCACATGAAAGTGTGACATATTTTTTCTTCATTGTTTTCCCTAATACATGCAGAGAGATACTTGTCCAGATTTGTTTAGATCATGTTTGTTTTCCTGGGTTTCTTCTAAAGGAGTTTTGGTTCTGAGTGGGAGACACTTTTGAGTCATAATGACGTGTGTGTGACTGATAATGCAACAGATTAAACACTAAAGAGTGGGCAAAACCTAAATAACTTCTGGCTGGTCTGTAGTGCAGAGCTTAAATTGGGGATGGTGCTCGTGACACTGCAAACATCTGGAGCTCTTTGTAAGCAAACATGTGTGATTCTGACACAACCTGGTGCTGCCTGAGACTGGAGTGGGGAAGTCACTTGCTGCAGAGACGAATAGAGCTGGAAGTAATAATAGGCTATGCTCTTCTGAAAGCACAGATGAGAGGAAGAATAACATCGTTATTTTTCATGCAGAGATCAAGTCAGAGATTGAAGATTGCTTGTAGGAAGACATAACTACTTGGTTGCAGGTAAGGAGAGTTTAATCAAGCCATATTCTGTCACACAGAGATTTGTTTCTATCCATGGGTAAGGCACACTAGTCCTTCCTGTGAGCAGTAGCAAAAATTCAGCGAGGTGATAAAAAAACCATTTGCTTCTCAAACAAAGCCTATAATTAAGTTTATCAGGCAAAGTTTTCCGTCGCATTTTTTCTGTAACTTATGTTACAGTGAGGTAAAATCAATCAGTAAAAGTTTTCATTTCCAGGATAAAAATATTCCATAAGATATCTGTGCTCCATGAGAATATTTGAAAATTAACTTGTGAAGATCCCCATTTGTCTACTTGCCCAGAGAAACTAATATTATAGTAATAATAATAATAATAATAATAATAATAATAATAATAATAATAAACAACTGAAGAAGTGCAATTTAGAACGCAGCTAAACTGTCCAATAGATTTTACTGGCCTAGATTTCCAAATAGGCTGGTGTTGCTACATCTTCTCTGTGTAACTTAATAAAGAAAAAAAACCAGAAAAATAAAGTGGACCTTCCTTTTCCTTCGAAGGAAAAAAAAATAAAGAATTGCTGCACCATGATGCTCAAGAGCTCAGCTAAAATACATGCACTTTTGAAGTTAGATTGCCAAATTTCAGTCCTGAAAATGCTTATGCACAACTTAGGTTTACATTTGTGGTATGTTCTATGGGCTTCATATGCTTCATATGCTTCATATGCATGTTCAATGCTAAAGAAAGATGTAAGAGCTCGCACGACGTTTGACAGGACTGCGAGGAGACAGGGCTGTTTGCAGTTTGGCTACTGTGTTTCTGTCTCTGGCAGGACTGCGAAATATTACAGCAGTCTGAATTTAAATACTTGATTCATTGCTCTACTGTGTAGAGAAAATGCCTGTAACTCAGAAGCTGAAATTATTCTTGGATGGGAGCTGTCTTTGGATTTTAACAGATGTGTCAGAAAAAAGCTGCTGCAATGCACAGGAGCATAATTCCAATCGAACCTTGAAAAAAAAACTTGATTGTCTAAAAATATTAAGCTGTTTGAAATGGTTATGCACTTTTTCTTTTCCACTTATGAGGAACATACAAAGCAGTGGAGTTTGCAAATACCTGCTTTCACGTTTCAGATTGTGTAGCTGCTGCAGACATATAGTGCTTTGTGTAGCATTGCCCAGCAGACATAGGTACCACGTGCAGGTTTTTTTTACTCTGGGATGCAGTTTGGGATTGTGGAAGCCCTTAGTCAACTGTAGTTTGGGGGCAGGAATCAGCAATTCCTATGCACTAACTTGTTTTGAACTCCTGAGTGAGCAGGCCGTGTACTCCCCTCACAAGTGTAGCACATCCTTCCAGCTCAGTTTCTCACTTTACAGCCAGAAAGTTTCCACCTTGCAAATGGTGGCTTATCATGCTAGAGACTAAAGTGAAAATTTAAAATCAAGGACTAGGCATGGGTTCAGATCTCCCTTTCACGCAAATCTTAAGTGAACCAATTTGGTAAGCAGTTGTTAGTAGCAATTAGTTACTGTTATTAATTACAATTGTAAGAACTATAAATCATCAGTCATAACACCACCACCACCACCACCACCACCACCACAAATATGTTGATATGCTAATTTCACTAAGGTAGGTGCAGTCGCACCATCTGGATGTCATTTTCTCCAGGAAAGAGAAGTATTTCACAACAGTGAATGGCAAAAGCAGGATGTAGCTTTGACCTGAATATCTGTAAAGATCAAGGCATGGAAAATCCTTTGGAGCAGAACAGAGCTGGACAGGAATAGAAATGTGCAATACAAAAGCAGCCATCAAAAAATTCCATACGTTTCTTATGAGTTTTTTCTAATTTGGCTTCAAACCAAGAAATGTCTCTGAATTAAGGCTTTGTCAAAGATACATGTGTTTTCATAGACTGGGGAGAAGTGAACAGTGGTCACATCTTGACTCCAGCAATGCTTTTGACGCTGTTTCCCCTACATGCTCATAGGTAGCTCAGGAAGTGTGGGTTAGCTGAGAGGATGGTGAGGTGAATTGGGAACTGGCTGAATGGCACAGCTCAGAGGGCTGTGACCAGTGGCACAGGGTGTAGCTGGAGGCCTGTAGCTGGTGGGGCTCCTCAGGGCTCAGTGCAGGGTTCAGTCTTGTTCAGCTTATTCATCAATGACCTGGAGGCAGGGACAGAGTGCACCCTCAGCGAGTTCCCTGACAACACAAAGCCAGGAGGAGTGGCCCACAGCCCAGAGGGCTGTGCTGCCATTCGGTGAGACCTGGACAGGCTGGAGAGTTGGGCAGAGAAGAAACACCTGAAATTCAACAGAGGCAAGTGCAGGGTCCTGCACCTGACGAGGAACAACCCCAGGCACCAGCACAGTCTGGGGGTGACCTGCTGGAAAGCAGCTCTGCAGAGAAGGACCTGGGGGTCCTGGTGGACAACAAGCTGTCCATGAGCCAGCAGTGTGTCCAGGGGGCCAAGAAGACCAATGGGATCCTGGGGTACATCAGGAAGAGCCTTGCCAGGAGGCTGAGTGAGGTGATCCTGTCCCTCTACTCAGCCCTGGTGAGGCACATCGGGAGTGCTGTGTCCAGGTCTGGACTCCTCAGTACAAGGACACATGAAGCTCTTGGAGCAGGGCAACAAAGATGATGAGGTGGCTGGAGCATCTCTCTTACGAGGAAAGGCTGAGGGAGCTGGGCCTGTTCAGCCTCAAGAGGAGACGACTGAGAAGAGACCTTATCAATTCGTACAGGTATTTGAAGAGGATGGATCCAGGCTCTTTCCAGCAGTGCCAACTGACAGAACAAGGGGCAATGAGCACAGACTTCCACACAAAGTTCTACCTGAATATGAGGGAGAATTCTTTCCTTTGAGGGTGACAGAGTACTGGAAGAAGTTGTCCAGAGAGGTTGTGGAGTCTCTTCCTCTGGAGATGTTCAAGACTTGTCTGGACAAGATCCTGTGGAACCCATTCTAGATGAGCTCCAGAGGTCCCATCTAACCTTACTGATTCTATGACCTAAAGATAATTAATGAATATAAGGAAAACTGGTAAAATCTAATTTAATCTGAAGACTATAAAGACTTGGTGATCCAATCAAAAATCACACATGAAATCTACATAAGATCCAAGAAAAATTAGATAAATTAGATATGTTCATGGGTATGACTAGTATGAAGGCAATTAAGATTGTATTGTGCAAAGTAGTGATACGCATCTTGTTACCTTTTAAGCAGTGGACCTCTGGAGCCTGGATGGGGAAGAAGTGTTGGCCTTGCTTTCTCATCCCCAGCAGTGACATAAAGATAGTACAAACCTGTTGGTTTTCCTTTATGGATCTTTACTACCACGTGGAAGGTAGCCCAAATGTAGCACACAGTCATTTATGCTCATGGAAACTTGCTTCTTAATCTGGTATTTGCTTAGGTATTTTCTTGTCTCCCTTTCCACAGCTCAGGGACACTGCAGAAAAAGGGACAGGGACACCAGCCCTGCCAACAGCAGGGAGTGAGTTGAACATGCAACTGCTGCTGCATGTTTAGGTGTATTGGAGAAAAAGGGAAGAGGAGGCATTTCAGACCTGTATAAAGGGTACCAGAAGATCTCAGGGCTGCTTTTGAGATCCTTCCAGCTGGACTAGGCCAGCAGCTCTACCTCACCTGGTTGTATTCAACTTATCCCAAGAAAAATAAGTGAGAAAAAACAAAAAGGCTGCCTCGACCTATTTGTCTAGTCTTCTTTTCCATATAGAAATAGGACACAATTCCTCTGACCAATTTAGCTATTCTGCAACATGACATTCCAGGCTAGCAGGAGACTGTATTTCCTCAGGTTCTCCCACATCTTTCTGTAGTTCTCTTGCAATTGGGCTGAAACGAAATGCATCCTCCCACATATCCATTCTGCTTTCCAGAATGAGAAGGAAATCTCTACAATTTGTCCAGGGATAAGAACTTGCATAGCAGATGCCTAAACTGCCATTGGTCTGTCTGAACTCCATGTTGTAGAATTACTGACTGAATTTGCCAGCTATTTCAGTGTATCACCTTTCCAATTTTCCTACCGTCCTCAATTCCTTTCTTTTTGGTGACACAGATGATTGCCATTTTAGTTGCTCAAATGGGACTATGGGTAAGAATGCTTAGCACTAACAGTTTAGAGCAATACACTCATGTGCTTACCAAGCAGAATTAGCACAAGCGGGGGCCAGGTGGACAGTAAGCTGGACATGAGCCTGCTGTGTGCCCTTGCAACAAGGAGATTTAAGTGTGCCTAGTTTGCATCAAAAGAGAATAGCTAGCAGATTAAAACATACATCTTTCCCACAATCTTCTCATTCTAAGGAAGAAAACATTCATCTCTATCTTATGCTTGAGTTGTTTATCAATGTATCACAGGAAAACTGTATTCCCCTGTTAGATAGGGCTAATTGAAAAGAAGCAGCTCTGAAACCTGAAGCCCTGAAATCATATTTTGACTGAACCATGTGCTTTTTCCATTATGATCGAAATGGTTCATGACTGCAGTCATACATTGACATGGTACTTCAAACTGCAAAAGGCAAAGAACATATATGTTGTCTGACCCAGTTCAACAACATCTAAGCTGAGATGATACAACTCTGCAGTTGTTAGTATCAATAGGTAACCAAAACTGATTTAATGTTAGGTTTATAATCATATTAATTTTTCTTGTTTATTTAGTAAACTAAGTTCAGCTAATTGAAGGCCTCTGCAAGCACAGTAAGAACTGGTACAGACATAGCAAGATCAAACTTACTCAGTTAAATTACTTAAACTTTTCATGTAGACACTGAGACTGAGATCCTTATTTTAGGCCTTCATATGTCAGTTAAGGAAACATAACGGTACCATTCTCTTCCCATCTTCTGCCAAATTTAAGGTGACTATAAATTAAAAAAGCAACTACTGCCCTAATGCTGACTTGAGCTGACTGCGCTTGTTTGTTCTCTTTAGGGAGGAATGTTTACCCTGTGGAAATTGTGAGTAGTACTTTTACTTCTTAGAATTTTTGTATTGGATGACAAACTCAGTGAAATAGATGAAGATCAGACTGAATTGCTGGTATTAATATTATTTTCAACCCAAAATTCCATGTTTGACTGTGACTAGAGATGTTGCTTCAGCTAAAGGTGCGAGAAACCTCACAGTAAACAATGACCAAATACAAAAACAAATTTTTGTCTCCTACTTAGAATGTCAATTTATATTTCAAGGCAGATACGGTTTTATTCTTCTCATAAGTGATCTTTATCCTCTCTCATGTAGTTACATGTGGTTGTTTGTGGGTTTTTTTTATATTAGATGTAGAAATATTTTGGATTTTTTATGATACTTAATCTGTCTTTCTGGTCAGCTTCAGGGAGATGTTTCATCAGATAATTCCACAGGTTAACAAAGTGCAGTATGGGGAGACACTCCTTTTCCTATCACTTTTAGACCAGTTGCCTTTCTATCATCTTCAAAGCATTCCAGTTCCTTTCAGTTGAAAGAGAGCAAACAGGAGAATATCATAACTTGTCTTCCTGCCACCAGAAATCTACTGCTACTGCTTCCCTCTCCCTTCCCTTGTCAGCTTTTGCTTGCAATTAGCCCTTTGACCCAGAGTAGTTCTTTCTGTACTGACACCATATGAAATAGTGTATGAGAGACTGGTTCAGTGCCAAGATATGACTGCATTTCCCGGCAGTTTTGCTGTTGTATTAAATTACGGAATTATGACCACTGAAATCTGAAATACTAATTTTGGTCTTCAATCTAGTGATTTACATTCCTTTACCTGTGCAAGAACTTTCCGTTGTGTGGTTTGGCCAGCTTTTTTTTGTTTTTCTGGTTGCTTCTAAACCCAGATAGTCTCTTACATACACATTTCATGCTGACAGGGGCACGGATTCCAGAAGTATCCCCGCTTCTCTCAGGTTATCTGCTGCTATCCTGTACCTGGGAAAGTACTGTGCAACCAGAAGAAATGTCAGGAGCACTTCCCAAAAGCTCACAGACAAATCCTTCTGAAGACAGCTGCCTTCAGTGCCTTCCTTCAGTGTTCCTGAGTGCTAAAGTCTATAGCGATGCAGCTGTAGATGACAATGGCGCAACAGGCACTATGCCATGATTAGTGAAGGGGTAAGCATGCCCATGCAAACTTGATAAAATTTGGTTTATTTTAACCCCCTCTTGTGCACACCAGAAGTGCACACGGTTCCTTTTCAACTGTTCAGGTAGCATATAACTTAACTGCAGCAGTACAGCTTTGTCTGAATCCCAGGCCCTCCACTTACCAACCGTGTCTTTGTTTCCATTATCAATCTTCACAGATCCTTGCTGGACTTGTTATACATGGATTTCAAGGCATGTCATTCCTTTCTGGCCAGGAGGGACCCCCCTGGGTCATGAGGAGGGCATGCTACCAGCAGGCCAGCTGCCAAATCCTGATGGCACAGCTGATGAACTTTGTCTAGCCCATCCTGCCAGCCTCCAGAAAAGTCGGCAGAATGAGAACAGTGCCACTGAAGCTGTCAGAGGTGCAAGTCCTGGCTTCATCTGTCCACTGTGTCTTTGCTTAACCTCCCCTTTTCAGGCATCTGTGTTCAAATGGTAATCACGGACCATTAGCTTCTTCTGCAGGTGGGAAGGAATGGTGAATTTGGGTCCCCACAGAATGGAGCTCAAACAGACACTGTGCTGCTTCTGAGAGAGGTCAGTACTTTCTCACTTTAAGAAATTGTTGTCCAGTCTCCTGGAGAGAATAAAGAAAGTCCCTATATTACCATATTTGCCTCATCCAAAGGGCTGATGGTTATGTATTTCCTAGGGCTTGCTGAGATGCATAGGAGGTGGGTTGACGGTGCTAAGCTGCTGCCAGAAAATTGCTGCAGTTAGATCTTTCTCCTGTACGCTGTAAGGAAGATAAACTGCCACCTTCAGGGACTGTGAAAATGGTGCCTAACCAGTCCCATGCTTCACACAGATGTTCTTTGTTTTACAGGTATTGAATGGAACATGAAGTTTGTCAGAGGAACTGTAATTAATCTTAAAACTGATAAAACAAGCTCTGTAAGCCCCTGCAGAACATGATTTACAAAAATGCAGCCATCTCTCCGTGACTGAACACTTAGAACAACACATTATGATGGAGGCTGGTGTTCTAGGTTCAGATGTCCAAAGATATTTAAATACATACTTCCCATTCAGATGAACGAGATCCTGAGTAAAACAGTGTAATCCTTATGTGCTTTTTTATCAAATATTGTCAGATCTTTATGACAAAACCGTATTGCGCGGTTATTGGAATCAGGTCCAATTCCTCTAAGGTACCTTGGCTGAAAAAGCAAGAGATTTCAAGAGAACTGGGAATTCATCTTATTGCTGAACTCCTGCCAGCTGCTGAGTTACGTAAGTAGAAACTGTGCCACAAACCCTTTTATTCTAAATATAAATATCCTTAGGCCCTGTTGTTTATATTTTTGAACTCTTTCTTTTGGAAAGACAAACGCTCACATACATGCACACAGCCCTAAGGAGACAAACACAAGAATAGCACAGAGAAAAATAACACCAGTCTCCAGTTAAGCGTCTTTAAATGGCAGCTATAACATTTGCAAGTCTCTTTTTAATGTTACTGGACTAAAAGTTTGAGCATGCTTTTATATTAATTGGAGAAATGTTGCTTGGATAAAAGCCCCTCTTTCTCTAAGTAAGTAGACCATTGTTTCCTTGAAAATGTCCAAGTCAGTGTCAAAAACTGTAAATAGAATTAAATGATGCCTCTAATTAAAAAATATAATTTTCTTTTTTCGTCTTCATTGCATAATGAAGAAACTTGTGTAAAACACCAATAGAAGAAGCTGAGTTTCCTGAGACTAAGGTTCAGAACTGGACTGTGAATTACTTTCTTCATAATGAAAAGTGATCCAATGTCTTGGATAAGGCAAAAAAGGAAGGAGTATGCCCAGTGGAAGCAAGGTCGGGTGACATGAGAAGAAGACAGAGATGTTGCTCACTGCTGTAGGGAGAAAACTCGTGTGGCCAAAACACAACCAGGAGGTGGCTGGGCACTGGAACAGCCTCCCCAGGGAAGTGGTCAGAGCACCAACCCTGACAGAGTTCAAGAAGCATTTAGACAATCCTCTTGGGCACATGATGTGAATCTTGGAGATGGTGCTGTGCGGAGCCAGGAGTTGATGATCCTTGAGGGCCCCTTCCAATTTAGCATATTCTGTGATTCCGTGATTTAATTGTTGAAAAGTTGAAATACTTTTAAAGGAGAAGGACAATCCTTTACAAAAATAAAATCCTTTACAAAAGCATTTGTTTAGACTCATTATATTTCTATCCTCCTGTTGTCTTCTCTGTTCTCACCACCTGAAAGCATAGCTCCAACATGGAAACCTCAAGGAGATGGTAGAACTTTCCTCCTGAGCTACAGCATCTTCAACAGGGATTCACATTCCTCTCACTTGCTTCCCCTCCCACTTTCCACTCCAGCAGGATGGAGATGAGAACCGGAGGTAAAAAAGTGAAGATGACAGGCTGAAGTAGGAACAATTTACTGGAAACAGCAATGAGATAAGGAAGCAAAAAATAACAGCAGTAAAATTAATAAATACAAAAATTAATAATGCAAAAGACAGGGTGATTCAGATGCAGAAATGCTTACTGGGAATCCTGAGACAACGAAACCGTGGCAGATGGCTTCCCTCAGCCCACCAAGTTTGCTAGTCTGAAACCCACACACTTCTTCTAAAAAGTCCAGAGAGTCCTTTCCCTCTGCCCCAGCAATGACCTGAGGTGGTATAGAATAACGTCCAGCTCCTGGCCAAAACTAGGACAATGGGGGAACAGGCTACACCCAGAGCTGAAGACCATGGCTTTGAACTTCAGCCAAGCTCACCTAACAACGAGCTTCTGCTGGAAGAGGTCCTAATAATTCACTGCACCTCAGCTCCTTGATCTGTCAAACCAAGTGATCATCTGCCTGCTGAGCTAGAGAATGAAGCAGAAATCTTCATTTCTTTTCAATCACAGACTTGATTTCCCACATATTGGCTAATGGAAGTGACTCCCTTATAGGTGTACAGACCTAACTGTGGTGTCCTTTCAAAGCTGATGCCATCAAGAGAGACTGACCAACTCTAAAAAATCTGTTCACCAGGAATAATTTGTGTGATAACAGCAGCAGGACTCCTTTCACAACTTGGGTCTTATCAGGGAAATGTAAAGCACAGGCGAAAAATCAATGCTCTTAATGTTATATAAAAGTCGGTAGTGTATCAGTACATATGATAACCCCAGGCACACATAGTATGTTTCCCCTAGCTTGTTTTGTTTGCATGTCTTGTGGGAATTATTCCCGACTCAAGAAGGCTCTCATATCTGTTCTGTCTGCTTGCAGATGTACCTTCAGTGTGCTAGGCCACAGGGAATGGCAACTGTAATGCTTGAGGTCTGTATCCTCCCTTCCAGCTACACATGATAGGATCACATCTTGAAAAATAAGGTGGCAGCTGCAAATGAAAAAAAGGATAAGTGTTGTAGCAGATATTACCTTCCCTACTGTGATTTGCCACCTCTTGCCTATCATGGTTCAATATGATGCAGTCCTTAAAAGCCCAGAGCAAAGCCTCAGAAATAGGGGTGGTCAGAATCTTGACAACTCAGTTCAAACATTTCACAACTTCTTTGACTGTTAAAAAATGAGTGGAGAATAGCAGGATAACACTTTCCTCTCAACTAACTGTGTAATAATGTGAAATGCCACTCATTTGGAAGAAAAGAATTTGTGCATTAAAGTGTAACTTTGAAATTTGATGGTTAAATTTGCATTTCCCTCTTTGAAAGTTCTGTTTCTGTCTTTTGAAATTTTTGCATTGCATCTCCTCATGTTAGCCCCTAGTAGTCCCTCATGTCAGAGCAGCTTGCTTGCTTCTGGATGAATTACCTGATGATCTTTTAGGAAATGCCTGTAGGTCAAGAAAATAGAATTATTCCTAGCCTGACAAGCCTTCCTGTGGTCTGTGTATTCCAACAAGGTGATGCTAACAACAAGACGCAGTGACAGAAACCTTAATCCAATTCATTAAACCAAGTTACGACATATAAGGGGATAAGAAGGAAAAAAAGTCGCTCGAATCAAACTTGATATTTAAACTTTTTAAAAAGGCAAATCAGAATGACATTGTTCATGAGGCAGTTCCATCTTGCCATCTTAAGATCCCCAGCTGATCGGTTAAATTTGACCAGATTATTGCAGTTGCTAATGATGGCTGTGGTATATTCAGAGAGGTTGACAACAATACTGTTTCGAAGATGCCCCAGTCTTAACAGATGGTACTTGTGTAAAGTAGGGTGCTAGATTTACCTTTAATTTCCCTGCAGCACTTACTGTGGTGTGCTGGTTTTAACAACCAGCAGGGAACTGAACTCCAAACATTCCCCTCCCTTTTGCCCCACCCATTCCAATAATGGAAGAACAATGAGCTGAAAATATAAACTGGAATAACAACTTACTAAACTTGTGATAGCCAGTGCAGTATTAAAAAAGGGAGAGGGACCCACAAAAAGATATTCACCACTGGGAACAAAAAAAAGGCTTCTCAGAAGCAGCACTGCCCACATGGTCTCCAGACAAAGGCAATATGCTGAGAAGCGCTCTCATGGCTTAATATCCTTCCTCGACCTCAAGTCTGAAAAACACCCAAAACAAAACATGGAGGACTGGGACAAAACTATCCCCTTGGGAGCTAGATCATCCGTGTCGTTCTGCCTGCTATTTTTCTGGACTGGTGTGCTCAGCTGTGTTCAGCTGTGCTCGCCCAGCTTGACTCTGTCCTGGGGGCACACACTCTGCTGGGCTTGAAGGAACGGAGGGAGGAGTGGTGCCAAAGAGGGAGCTGGGGCTGCCAGCTGACCCCAACACCTTCTCTATGGAGAGAGCCAGGCGAGATGGTGAATTTCCAGCACTTGGCTCTTCCTGATGAAATCTGAAATCAGGCTCTTCCTGATGATATAGGTGGTATGGAAAAAACAACTCTAAAAGCTCCACCCCCTCTTGTCTGTAACCAGGACATACGGTTGCAGTTTTTGTATCAGTATCAGCTCTGGCTTCCATTACTGGAAGCCTCTGTTCTGTAGAGCTGCCATGGTATATCCATCAAGGAATGCAAGTTTCTTGTAGCATTCCCACTCACTTCAATGGCAGCTCAGCAGGGCCAGCCAGGCCTCTCAAAACAGCAACCATGCAAGAAGGGAACTCCTGATTACCACAAAAAGCAAAATAAACAAAAAATATGCACTCTGGCTGACTCTAATGTCACATTCTTAAGAGAACAGAACATGCTGTTGAAAAAAGTCCCAGGATATTTTAAACTGATTTTATTCAGAAGGCAAACACGATGAATAACAGGCAAGGATATTCACTTGGGCCATGATTCATGAATTACCCAAATGAAAGCAGTGATAATATTCATCAAGGATGGTGAAAAGAGAAGGACATGCCAAACTGTTTTACTTTACTTTTGTCCTGACTACATTTGTACGAAACTAGTTTCATTAAGAAACATTTCAGACAAAGCTTTTCTTAAACAAACTGTCCTTTTGTCTTCCTCCATCAAGACAAATATTTTCTCTTCGTTCTTAAGGCAAACTTTCCCTCTCACTGAGACTCTTGAAATGTGACAAGCCTGCATAATCCACTGTATGAGAAGATCTCCAGTATTATTTGCATGATGCTGAGCAGCATAAAATGACATTTCAGGCAGAGGTATTCGAAAAATTCTGAAGAGTAGATTTTATTTTTCAACCAGAGGAGGCTTGCAATGAGCCAAAACCAGATGAGAGCATTAACATTTAGGTGAATAGTGACAGTGATGGTAATGAAAAGGGTAAGGTATGACAGGAATGAACAATTATGATAATTTTGTTTGTTTCTCAAAAGATGAGATAATGTGGATGACAGAATACAAACATGCTTCTGCAAGTAGTTATTCCTCTATTTTCAAATAACATATTATTTGTCATATGCGCATATTTATAAAAAAGGTCTGAGGATGTGAATTCTATTTTCTTATGTGTTTGCAATAACACATGAATTAAAATAGCACATAGATTAAAAAAATAAAACCTGCCTCTATAGCCGTCCTAGCTTTTCATTCTGATGGTGCTTAGCAGAATTGGTAAGTGGTGGGTGAGAGGCTGGACACGGCCCAGCCATGTGCACTCCCAGCCCAGAGAGCCAAACGTGTCCTGGGCTGCATCCAAAGCAGCGTGGGCAGCAGGGGAGGGAGGGGATCCTGCCCCTCTGCTCCACTCTGGTGAGACCCCACCTGGAACTCTGCATCCAGCTCTGGGGTCCCCTGTAGAGGAAGGACATGGACCTGTTGGAGCGAGTCCAGAGGCAGCCACAAAGATGATTAGGTGGATGGAGCACCACTTCTCTCCCACAAAAACAGCCTGAGAGGGTTGGGGCTGTTCAGCTGGGTGAACAGAAGGCTCCAGGGACGCTTTAGAACAGCCTTCCAGTACCTGAAGTGGGCCGACAGGAAAACAGGAGAAGGACTTTTTACAAGTGAGAATTGCTTTGAACTGAAAGAGTGTAGGTTTAGATTACACACTACGAAAAAATTCTTTACTGTGGGGGAGGTGAGGCACTGTAACAAGTTGCCCAGGAATCTGTGGATACCCCACCTCTGAGAGTGTTCAAGGCCAGGGATATTGAGAAATATGGTGTAGTGGAACACGTTCCTGCTTGTGGCAGTGGAGTTGAAACTAGGTGATCTTTAACCTATCTTCCAACTCAAATAATTTTATGGTTCTATGATTCTATGATATTTGGGTGGCGGAGTTGCTGACACAAGAAGCAAACTCCATGTTCTCAAATGAAGAGTCTCATATGAATGTGACTTCTAGGGAGGTCCACCAGGTCATGTAACAGCATATCCCCAGGGTACAGCTGCATAATGGAAGTTTTCAATAAAAGTCAAGTGGAGTCTGTTGTCAAAATACACCATGGCAATAATCTTTGCTAAGAATTGTTAAAAACTAATATTGGGAATGTAGGTAGCCCAAGTATGGAGATCTGATGTTGAGGAAAGAATGCCTGCTCTGCCACAGAGATCTAGCATTGCCTTTGCAAATCATTTAGCCATCCTAAAATGAACTGACACCACTAGCAGGTAAGCATCCAGAAATGAAGGCCAGGCTTCATACCTAAGCTTGTCTTTCAAACCTAAGCTCCGAATCTAAGCTTGATTTTGCCCATCATCATGCTGGAGGGATTCTCTTTCACACAGACAGTACTGAGGCAGTGACCATTCTATATTGCTTATTTGAAAAGTGGCAACAATTTCCCAGGTACTTTGAAGAGCATGTTGCAGCACTGGATTTGATTGTAAAGGTTATGAATGGAACAGACTTGGTGCTGCCAGGGCAGCAAGAGATGGTATTAGCATCACCTCAGGTGGTGCAGGGCAGATTACTTTTCTTATCTGTCATTTTTCATTCTGGGACAAAATTGGTATCATGATAGCAGCAGAAAGATAATATATTTTTTACACAGTTTAATAACTATGGTATCTTTTCCTTGCAGTATGAATACATAATGCCCATCTATCCTACACCATTGCCATACCAGCGGAAACCACTTTGACCCCATCAGCTTACGCTGCAAGCACAAAACCCATTGCTGCTGCCCAAGAAAGCCCCAGCCCAGTGCACTGAAGCACAGCTACCGTACCTACAGGGGCAGCAGCTGTCTCACAGGGAACTTTCGAAAGTCTGGCAACAGCTGCCAGGTGCCAAAAGTAAAAAACAGGCATTTTTCATTTATGCAGGCCCATTGAAATGGGTCTTTTCTTTTGGATCTACAAGTCTCTGGACAGGTTCTGTGCTACAGGTATTTTGCCAGATCCATTCCTGCACTTTGGCTCACTGAAACAAGACAGTGTTTATTTCTATTAGGAATGGTAGGGGCCAAATACTTAGCACGGCTGGATATGGTAGGGCGGTCTCACTGTTTATCTCTGCATCTCTACCCTTTATGGTTCAGTTCAGTCTGGAGGAAGTGTAATGAATATAAATGGAAGTAATGGAATACTTTTGCCAGAAGTGATCATCATGCAACTCAGGGCAGAATATATCCTCTGAGATCTTCAACTGGAATAGCTTGTGCTCATTTGACTTATAAATTTGGATCTGCAAGAGGAGCATGGATAGATATCAGGCTGTCTTATTTAACAGAAACCCACTGACAACTTTGAGGGCTGTGCAGGTTTTGTTCTTTTCCAGTGCAAGACCAGACCTATATTCTACAAATAAAGGTTGACCTGCAAAACTCCTTTTGCTGTGAAGTCTCAGATTTTTGTCTACGGAGGGTATTACTTCAGAAAAAATGTCATAGCATAATTTTATCTATCTTTGTGCTATCAGCCTTGAAATAAACTCTGTTACCATATAGGTTTATTTCAGGAAATACAATAATGCAAATGTTAAAAAAGTCCTAGTGTGCTTGAAAGCATATGTATTTTTTCCAACTTTATCAGTTGCTCTAGTAACAGATATTACCATTCTTTTCCCCCCACAGACCATGCCTTGTTTTTTTCCTTACTTTCTTTGCAATTGAAAAGGTACAAAGGGCAGGAGATGGTTTGAAGGGAGATTAGGTAGCTAAAATGCTCCCTTCATAGAGATACTTTTTTTAGCTAGGCCAAATGCATTCTACTGATGCAGTATGCCATTTAACATTTCTTTCTTTGGCTGTCTCTTAGTTGATTCTCTTTCTGCTCAGCAAGTCTTAGTCTTGTTCAAATACATACACTGACTGTTTTTTCCTAAAAAAATGCAGCTATTATCACCACAACACTCAGGGCATTTGGGTTCCAAGGTTTTATAGATTTATTGCATAGCTTTGGTAGGTACTGTAACATAATTCTGTTTGTACCAAATTTTTGTGGCTACTCTTGGGTGGACTAAATTACCATATTCTCTGTCAGAACCAAGAGTTGCCTGAGGAGACTTAATTTGTGGCAGACACAGTCAGAAAAAGTCAAAAAACGTCTATCTGTGTAAAAAAATCTATTTGTAAAACCGAGCCATAAATTCTCTTCAAGGGCCTCAATGCTGTTTTCAGCTGCACCTACACAAATGGTGTAGGCAGAATACATCTTTGCTATGTCTGCCCTTGCTGATGGCGAGACACAAACCAGCTCTCTTCCAGGAACTGAATAGTCTCATTCAGCCTATGTACAGCTCTGAGCTAATGCATTTAAATGGCTCTGGCCTGCAGCCAGCAGTAGGCACACGAGTGAAGCAGACGTGACCGTCTGTACCTGTCTGTGCCTCCAAAAGCAGAGTCCTTGTCATTGTTTCCAGTATTCATGGTATTGAATACTTGCTAAAACCATCAAAATGTTCTCTTTGCTCTTGATGTACCCAGCTGCATATCAATTAATCCAGCAAAGGAAAGCACAAAAACCCCTGCAGCAACCAGCTATTTATTTCCCATGTCTTACTCTCCATTTTTTTCTGCTTTTACTCAGCTGCATCAGCTTAATTCGCTGATTATTCTTTTTTGTTTTATCTAGGTTTACCCTCAGCTGTTTCCTCTATCATATGCAGGATGCTAAAGGGTAAGTTTATTTCAATTGTGTTCACCCTCAGACAACTGTCCTTTTAGTGGACATTGCTTCAGGTAACACTGAGCTTGAATCGAGAGGCTGTTGTATTCAATGCCATGGCTCAGACCTTTATGTTACCTTGATGTCCACTGGGCTTCTCTGTCTAGCAAAATTTGTTTTAAAATTTGCTCCAAAATTTCTGCCAGAATGCATTTTTCATTCAGTTGTTCCCCCAAACCATAATTTTGTTCAGTGGTGTGAGACTTGCCCAACATGGCTCATGCCCTACTGCCTGTATGTCAGGAAGTCCCTGCACCACTTGACATAGGGAGCTCTGAAGAAATGCAAGTGAGTCATATTAGAAGGGACATCTGGTTCTAGGAGATCATAAGACAAGACAGTCTGGACTTTTTTGAATCAGTGACACTGTTCTGGGTATTCACAGTCTTCTTTCATTCACAACCAAAGGCTTCATGATCTTTTTTCTAAACAAATGCAGCAATACACCATTTTCATTGAGGTTGCTGCAAGCTTAATACACGTTATGTTAGATCAGAAATGTTGTTCTCACTGTAAGACTTCTGTGCCCTATGCAAGCAGGACGCAGGGCACAAATGTAAGTAAGAACTGAAGTCTTGTGGTCTGGTCATGGAAGAAGCAGATGTGATTAATGAAAACTTCTTATCTTTCCAAGTGGATACTTAGGTCTTTAAAAATTATCAGAAAGGGTTGAGAATCATTAACTTTAAAAACCACAATCAGATGGCAGCTTTTTCCTGCAAGCCTGATGCCCCTAGTTGAGGGCCATTTCCCATTTCAAGAACCAAGAGTTCATTGATCACAGGAGATAGCAGGCACTGATGGTATATCTGACACGGCCACAGGATAAAGACTCTCTGACTGCTCTGTGCCAAGCGACCCTGTGCATCCAGCCAGATGAAGCAGAGGGATTCTTGAGGAAACATGCACCACTGCCAGGGCAGAAGGAATTCAGTTTCCCCCTAATAGGCCTTGTACCTTTCATTTTTATAGTCCAATGCCTCTTAAAGTCCAAAAATAAGTGACTGTGCACCCTACCGTGTACTCTCATGCGGTGCAGGTTTAAGAGTTATTTATGCAGGGTGTAAAGGTCTTCTGAGAACCACGAAGTGCCCTGCTCCTGTACCATACAAGTGTTTCCTCTGAATGATACATTGGCTAAGGAGATCTAGTCCAAGATGAGGAACTTGTTAACATGTAAAGCAAAAGGGGATAAAGAGAGCAGGGATGGGGAGAGGACACCAAGAAATAACACAGACCCAATTTTCCACCTCACTCAAAGCTTTCTTGCTTGCAAGCAAGGTTGGAGAAGTTCTCCTCAGCCTGTCTGAAAGTGGCAGAACAAGGCTTTGCTGCACCTGCCCCTGGATAGTGTGAAAAAAGGTAGTGATACATATGTTGAATGCAACCCATACAGGCAACCCTGTTATTGGGAGCTCCTGGTTGTTTGATAAGTCTAAAGCTGTTTCATAGGTCTAGGTTGCAGCAAACAATGGTCATAGTACGCTCCCTGATTACGCAAGGGCTTCACACTTCTGCAGCTTTTCATAACACATTTGAACTCCATTCGAGCATTTCTAAACCAAGTGCATGGGATCAATGAAAATATATGCAACAATTGTGTAATATGAGCTTCGCTCCTAAGTATTTCTTCTCATATAACACTCTTCAGAGTGCTTGGTCATTCTTACAGCAGTCTGTCTGGTTATTGCACTCGCTCATCGTAGGGGAGTTCTTTCGTGCTCATAGATGTACAAGTCAAAATTCAAAGAGACTGGTGCAAGTGCTTGCAGGTAAGTGATAAGAAGTAAGAAAAATGAAATGAAAACAAAAAAGGACCAGAACTCCGGGTTTTAGGCTATAGCTGATGTCTTAATTACCTTTGGTCATGTTCTGGGAAGGAGGAATATACTTCCAACATGTAATTATCTTTCTCCACCCACTTCCAGGGAGAGAAAGCGGCACTAGGGGATGTTGTAGAGGGATGAAGGAGGTTTATCATGCCTCTATTTTTCAGGAGCTCAGTCCAGTAATGTCATCAACATACACTGCTTTTGCAAGTTAAGATTTATTAAAAGCACTAGCCTTGTTGGAGCTCTTCAGTGATCAGAAATGTCCAACAAATTTGGGGAAAGAAATGTGGAGCTGGGGATGTCCTTTGGATTGTTTTTTGCACTGAAGGCTTCCCTCAGAAAGGAGCTAAATGACAGCAAGATCCAGTAAAGCAGCTACCAGATACTCTGTGTTCCACTTCAGCATTGCTCCTTGACTGTATNCCTTATGGAGAGAGGAGAAAGGATCAAATTTGACAGAAGAGGAGAACAGCAAATGATAAAGCTTTTCAGAAGGAATATCATGGTAGCAAGGTACACAGAGCTTAAAAAGTATTAAAGAGGGGGTGTAAAAATGAATCTATCATGCAGTCAGTGCTCCTGCAAGTGTGGTATAAAACCAGACAGCCTATTACAGCAGCTCTAAAGACACACACAGTAGCACTTTGCACAAGTCAGTGCACTAATGTGTTCCTTACTGTCTTCTACCAGATACTCTGTGTTCCATTTCAGCATTGCTCCTTGACTGTATTAGTTGTATCTGCACTGACTCTCTCTCTCTTGCCTTTTAGCCTCTGTGTCCTTGTCTGATGAAGAACCACACTGCCCCCCACAAAGACTCATCACCCAAGGACACATGCAGTACCCAAGACAAGGCAGTGACTCATCTAATCCCTGCTGGTGCTGGCCTGCTTTGTAGAAGCACTCGTGTTCCTATTATGTGGCATAACACAGGAGGAGATGCTCCTGCAGAAATCCTCCAGACAGGCCAGCACTCCTGGTCCAAGTCACAGCCTAGGGTTTCAGGAGTCGTCTCATCCTCCCCATTGTGCAAGACCAGCACCGCACGCTTAGTTCACTGGCCCTGAGACCACACTATAATTTTAACTTATTAATTAGAGCTATAGCCCCTTTTCAAACTTTATGTCAATACCACATGCGGCATCTTGGAGGGCAGTGAGGATCTCAAACCCAGAAACAATATTATTTCTTATATAAAGTCAACAAAAAAACCCCAAAAATGTCGGAGCTGGCATCGTGAAGATTGATGTGAATCCACAGGAAGGAATCTTCCTGCTGTGTTCCTTGCCTAAATATGCAAGGTTAATCCAGCTGCTTCCAGTGGCGCAGAAAGGAGATTTCTTCTGGAAAAACATGCCAGGGACTTCCGTAATTTTTTTTTTTAGTGCCTTCCAGCAAAGATCATCTGCTAGGACCATCTGGATATCATGAGTTCAATGAATTTCCTCTGTTAAAGGTAAACTTAGCTGTTTTTAGAGTGGCAGACGCCTTTTCTATTTGTGGCTGACATTTCTTGCATTTTGCTGTTGACCATAATCTGTGATAAAAATTTTGTTTGGCTTCACTTTGCCTTTCCCATTACGCCATTTTTCAGGGAGATTTAAAAAAGGGTCATTTGTAGAAGCATTTAGGAAAGGTGAGCCCGAGAAGAGCCTTTACTCTCCACCACACACTTGTATTATGGAGCACACCCAGCCCCAAAGGCAGAATAAAGACATGATAATATATCTTTTCTTTAATAATTGGTGCCCTCCTTTCAACGAGACTTCCTGTTTGTGGCATTCTATTGATTGACTTTCATGGCACCTGAACAGCTAACAACTCTCATTGCCCTACAGTACTCCCAAAGCATAGAGAAGGGTATGAAGGGATGTCTGGAAGCTGTTCTTAATAAAGAGTTTGAATGTATCCTCTGGTATCCATGTTGCAGAGGGTTCCCAGAGATTTAGTGATGCTTGAAGCAGTCATTGGAGAAAAACTTGGGCCATATTCGAAACACCCACAACCAATGTCTCATTTACATATCACATTTACTTTTCTCCTATGAGGAAGCTGGGATCTGACAGCCATCAAGAGCACGAGATCTAGGTCATTCTGTGTTTGTTAGAATTTAAGCAGTGTGGATGGCACAGGCAACTGCTTGGAGCTCTGTCATTTATCTGGTGTCAGTGGGGCCCTGTAGACTGCTGCTCTCCTGGGGATGGGCATGGACTGAGAGAGCTGTGCTAGCAGAAACATAACTGTGGCTATTCCAGAGTGTCAGTTTTAGTGTAAGTATGTACAAGAAGCCAGTGCAGTATGCACTTTTAGAAGCACTACAGCCTAAAAGATCTAAGGTTTTCCACACAGAAGTCTATGACAGGCCAGGGAATTGAAGAGGGACAATACCCCCACTTCAGGCATCCAAAATGTAACAAGTCTCTGCTGCAAGAAGTGAATGCACCTGGAAGATGTTCAACATTCCAGACTGAGTCCTTGGCACATCTTGTACGACTCTGAGACACAATCTATTGTTGCTTGAAGTTAACTTAATGGGAACTATGACCTGAGCCATGCACACTACTTTGACTGTAGGAGCAGGAATCCCATTATTTACTCCATTGCAAAGGCTTTTTAAAAATATAAATACATGGGTTTTAACACAGACCATGAAACTGGTGTAAGGTGGTCTGTTAGATACTTTTGAACCTGTAAAAGTTAGTCTCCTTGGACCGCATGAGATCCTTGTCATCCTTTGAGCAGAGAGGTTTGCACATCCATGCAGGCAAATTGCCCTGAGTCACCAACTCAAACAATTAAGCAGAAAGGGAGACAGAGAGGGAGGGTAAGCCCTACATTTCCTTGCCTGTAAAGAAAGGCTGTGGAAGCAGGCAAAAAAAAACCAAAACCAAACAAAAAAACAAAACAAGAAAAGCCAAAGTCAGATTTAGAACACTTGAAACAAAACCTCACCATTGAAAGGGAAGAGTGGTGATAAAAGATGGTTTTGTCACAGTCTGCTTACCTCTCCACATACACCCTTTCATCTTCCTCTAGTCTTCAGGAGCATTCTGACCTAAGTTCTGTTAGGCATTTAGCTTCCAGCTTAGAAACATGATGGAAGAAGCATACCACAGGAAAGCAGTTTTGATTCTGTGCTTTTTCTCATGCCTACTTTCAAGCCCTGGTTTTAGTGTTCTGTAATAATGTGTTGTCATGAAAACAGCAGTCTGCCTTAGTCTCTCTGGTATGCTCCTGGTTGTTCTTTTAGCTATGTAACGGCGTGTTCCATCTTAGGTTGCTTTGAAGGGGAGGTAAGCTGTTCCAGGATGCTGCGTATTTCAAAAGTAGGCTGTTGCATACAATGCCGAAGTGTTATCTAAAATGCTACCCTTTCTGCTGTGTGTGCAAGGTAGATAGTGGTTTACCACTGGAAAAGCTGCAAAAGGACTCTGCCTCCCTACGGCATCTGCATTCTGTCCTTCTATGCTGGGAGCAGAAATGCTGAGGAAATGGCTCTTGCCCCAGCACAGTCCTATACCAGGTGTCGGCCCTGTTGCACACAACCTACCTGTGACTATGTGGGAAATGTAGGATCTTCTATGTACGATGCGTAAGGAAGCCATGCAACTGCACTGCTGTGCCATTCATAGCAGGGCTCTGTCTGTTCCCGGGTGTTTGGCATGCTGCAAAGGAGGTGCGTGTTTGTGAGGGCCTTGGGTGAGGGAAACTCTCCTTGAATTCCAGGCAGGCTGGCTGAGGTATTAATCTCTGGCAAGACTGAGGCAGCTGTGGACATGAGTGTAGGTGCAGCATGGTTAATTTGGGAGCTTAGAAATAAAGTAATTCAGCAGCTGTTAGAGAATAAACTTTTTATGAAGGTTACTGAAATATGAGCTGGAAAACCCCCAATGCTCCTCCTCGTGTAGCTTTAAGCCCAAGTACATCTCCTCCATACTAGAATGCAGCTGCACAGGCTGAAGGTTTGACCAGGAGCACATAATGAGCTCTTTAGGAGGAGTCTCTGGCCACCTCCTTTAGATATCTTTGGCAGTGCTAACGAGTATCAGCATCTCTGCATAGCTTGCTCATGTCTTTCTGAAAAATGGATGCTACTGGAAAGTTTTGCTTGCTGTTTAGTATTTACTATTTGTTTGCTGTTTTTTATTGTCTCACCAATAATAAAGCAAAGTTTAAAACTTACCAAATCTATTATAAAATCTAAATCTCTTAACTGATTATACAATGGTCATCCTCCATAATTCTATTTCCAAAACTATCTTGCTTTTCTAACAAAACTTTTGTCCCAGAGAGTTCATGATGAAAACTAAATGCTGGACCTTGTTTTATCTCATATTTAGTTTCCATCTTCCTTGGGTTTTCCTTAGTTCAGAAAAAAGCTAACAAAAAGATAGTGGATGTAATTTCTATTCCAGTGAAATAAAAGAAGAAAACCCTTTTGTTCTGATACAAAAGGTATCACAAAAGCTGTATTTCATGGCACACCTGAAGGACAGGGCACCATCCAAAGGGACCTGGACAAGCCTGAGAAATTTGCCTACGTGAATCTCATGATTTTTAACAAAGACCGAGTGCAAGGTGCTGCACCTGGCCTATGGCAACCCCTGGTACCAACACAGGTTGAGGATGAACAGATGCAGAGCAGCCCTGTGAGAAGGCCTGGGGGGTGCTGGGGGATGAGAGGCTGGACATGACCCAGCCATGTGCACTCCCAGCCCAGAGAGCCAAACGTGTCCCGGGCTGCATCCAAAGCAGTGTGGGCAGCAGGGGAGGGAGGGGATCCTGCCCTCTGCTCCGCTCTGGTGAGACCCCACCTGGAACACTGCACCCAGCTCTGGGGTCCCAGCACAGGAAGGACAAGGAACTGTTGGAGAGAGTCCAGAGGAGAGTCACAAAGATGACCAGAGGGTTACAGCACCTGTCCTATGAGTCAAAGCTGAGAGACTTTGAATTATTCAGAGAAGGGAAGGTTCCAGGGTGATCTTATTGTTGCCTGCCACTATGTGAAGGAGGCCTGCAGAAGAGATGGAGAGAGTTTTTAAAAGAGTATGTAGTGACAGAACAAAGGGGAATGGCTCTACACTGAAACAGAATAGGTTTAGATTACAGATTAGGAAGAAATTCTTCACTCTGAGGGTGGTGAGGCACTGAAAGAGGTTGCTCAGAGAAGCTGTGGATGCCCCATCCCTGGCAGTGCCCCAGGCCAGGCTGAATGGAACTCTGAAAAACTTGTTCTAGTGGGAGGTGTCCCTGCCCATGGCAGGGAGGTTGGAACTAGACTGTTCCTTCCAACCCAAACCAAAACATTCTATGATTTTCTGAAGATACTGCAGCTGCAATTATTCCTCTATCAAATGTGAGTTGCTCTTTTTATTATAGTTGCTTTTTTAGTAGTTGTGCCAGCTCCAAGAATGTGGATTTTTAAGAAGTGAGGAGGTAAAGGGATGTTCTTTTTTGTTTCATAATCTTAAGTCAGTTTTTAGGCTGTATTTACAATGCTCTTTCCACAGACAGGCTTTGAATCAGATGCACAGAGGTAAAAATGCTGCGTGTATATTGTCGTACCTTTGATATAAATGCTGTGTGATGTAGTGGACAATAACCACTGCCAAGGGATGTCTTACGTTTCACACATCAGATTAGAAAGCAAAGTGAAATAAGGAAAGCACTTTTCCAAATTTTGCACAACTTTTTGAGTTTTAATTGGATTTTCCATGGTCAAATAGGATCTTATTTAATTCCCTCAGGATAGCTTCATTTACTTGAGTTGATAGGCAGTCATAAAAATGGACATCAGAGTTAGCATACCTCTGAGAGAAACAGAGCAGTTGTCAGTGAAATCAGCTGTTTTTTCAGGCTACCTGTAGACAGAGAGATGTCTTGATGCTGCTACCAGTGTCATACATACACATAAGCCAGAGCAAGGAATTGCATTTATACCATGATGTTTAACCATGTCATAAAACAGAGGGCCTCTGTGGGGTTTTCATCCTTAGCATAAGAAGAAGAAACTGCTCTCTTGTAGGCTGCCTTGGGGTCCAGAGACACATCTTGCTGCATGATCTAAGGTTATCAGCTTGGAGTAATCAACAGACTAGCTGAAAAACATGGCCAGAGACAAATACCAAGAAAAGGCTAGCACAGGCTGCATATTTTTTCTGACCCGCAGCACAAATCCCAAAGTAGGTTACTTGTAATAAATTCTCTGTGATATGCATTTTGAGGGATATAATCCAGGTGTTACGTGGTAAAAGGAAGTGCCTCTTGCTACCTGACCTTTGTAGATTTGAGGCAGTATAATGCATAAGCAAGTCTTGTCTAGAATGCCAATTTTCAAAACCAGCATATTTTTACCAAAAGTGTTTCCTGATGAGTTTCCTGTTGTTCACCAAGTACTTCTGTTGGAAATATTTCTTAGTCCTGAGGTGGAATTCCTGGCTCAGTGGCAAAGCAAGTGTCCAAGGTGTTCAACACTTTGTTTGGGAGGGTGGATTTCAGATATCTGCTTATTCTAATGTAATCCAAGGATACTGTCGTGGTTTGACACTGGCCCGATGCCAGGCACCCACGAGAGTCACTTGCTCCCCCTCCCCTGCCACAGCTGGGCACAAGAGAGAGGGAAAATAATTAATAAAGGCTTCATTAGTTGAGATAAGAACCAGGAGAAAACACTTCAAGGGCAAAACAGGCTTAACTTAAAGTTACAAAGTGAATTTACTGCTAGAAGAATCAGAGGAGGATAATGAGAAATAAAATAAACCCTTAAAAACACCTTTTCCCCCCAGCCCCTCCCTCCTTCCCACTGACAGCCCAGGGAGACAGGGCATGGAGGTTTGGTCAGTCCATCACCAAGATTCTCTTCTGCTGCTCTGAGAGAAGAGTCCTCCCCCTGTGAGGCCGTGGGGTCCCTCCCACAGGACACAGTTCTCCATGAACTTCGTGGAGTGGGTCCACCCTCATGAGCAGCAGCCAAACCGCACCNGGCTCCGGCACCTGGAGCACCTCCTGCCCCTCCTTCCTCACTGATCTTGATGTTGCCATGTTGTTTCCCTCACATGTTCTCACCTCCTCCTCTTCTCTGACTAGGATGCAAAATCTTATGACTTTCGTTTGATTTTCTTCTTAAGTATGTCATCACAGAGGCGTTACCAACCTCATTGGCCCGGTTTTGGGCAGCAGCATGTCCATCTTCAGAGCTATCAGAGATTGGCTCTGCTGGACATGGTGGAAGCTTCCAGGAGCTCCTCAGAGGAGCCCCCTCTGTAGCTCCCCTGCTACCGAAAACCAGGCCATGCAAAACCAATATGTTTACAAACCACTGCATGACGCCATTTGTGACCAGGGCACTGGACATCTGGAGGGAAAAGGACATTGCTCTTTTGTTTTTCCCTAAAGAACTGCAAACATCATGATGTCATCCCAATGCAGGACCTGCTCAAAGTTGCATCTTTCGAAATTTAGGAGTAGTTAGGTTGAAAAGCCCCTTATATTATGCTCTGGTTATATCACTAGATGTGGACAAAGCCAAGTCCATGAAGCTTGGATGATGTCATTTACCAATATATTTGAGCTTAAAAGCAGGTTTCCCAAACCTCTTTGGGACCATGCTGCTCCCATTGCTATGAGAATGCGTGGGGCGTATTTCCCTTGTACTGAACAGGTCTGGTGTGTGGAAATGACTTTTTTGTTCCCAGACTGGGTGGAGTGAGTTTCTATTGTTCTCAAGTGTGAGGTGAGAAACTTCAGCTGCAGTCTGGTCAAAACACGTCTGGCTCCGTTCATTGGGCTCTCAGTGATCCAGTGTGTCTATGGGCACTGCCTGGTAGCCTACCAAGATTTCTTCTGGTCACTCAGAAGCAGCCTGGTGGCACCAGTAGAGGTTCTGGCTTTATGGGCTATAACTTGACATCTCTTTTGTCTCAGGAGCTGACTTATTTGGCACACACCACTCTGTAGACATGCACCCTGACATTTTGCTCCCCAGCACTAGGCTTCCTGGCCCCAGCATTCCTGCACTCCCCTGCAGACCTTGCCCACCCCTGTGAACTCACAGCAGCTTGTGTGATCCCCCTCCAAGTTCAAACTCTCCACGTGGGAACAAAAGGATCCTGAAGGAAGTCACTCCAATCATGTCAAACCTGTTGTCTACTTGATTGGTCTTCGGTCTAGCTGATACTCAAACAAAACTCCAGATCAGGAAAAAGCTTTGGTATCTTTAATGAAGAAGCATCTAATCGTGACAGGAGTGTGCCATGCTCCGAAAAGAAACCTGATGAGGAGAAGAAGCCCAAAGTACGGCCAGATCCAACTACAGTGCCTGTTGTGGCAGCAATACAGGAAGTCACAGCCATACAACAGCTGTTTTGGACAAATCCTGTGAGCTAACCAACTCAATGGGACAATTGCTACTGAGAAGCAGGTGGAGGCCTCACTCACCCTTGCTGAAGAAAGGCCCAAGACAGAAGCAATCAGAATTGCAAACCAGAATAATGAAATTGATCTTGCAGGAGAACAGGCAGCCCAAAGCTTCAGGAGAACCCGGTGCTTCAGCAGGTGACCAAGGCAGCACTAGCCCAGCGCTGGAGCACCATCTGGTGACAAAAAGCCAGAAAAGTTTTCTGCAGGTCCCATATTTTCTGCTAAGAAAATATGTTGTCTCTGTGACTGCAATGCTTCTCAGTGGTCTGAACACTGACCACTCTGACACAGAACATCCATGCTCCTCTGGCTGTCTAGCAGGAGCTATGACAATCACAGAGGAAAGCAGCTCAGAATGAGTTTCCTGCAAAACTAATGTGTGTTTTTAAATAGCAGTCAAAGAGAAAATAGTAAGAGGTAAATTAGCATACGTGTAACTTATTCTGGCATTCTAAATATCATTAGTGTTGGCCAAGGAAGAAGAGTGTGCATAAGAAAGAAAATCTGCCCAAATGTAGGCCACATAACACTGACTACGTTGTTAGGTTTTGACATGAGCAAATTGCCCTTTGAGTAGCATTTCCTTCCACTTCTAAATGCATTGGCATTGCTAAGTTTGCAAAGCACTGATAAGGGCTTTCTTTAAGGGACAAACTTACCTGCAATCATAGGGTATGGAGCTAGGATGTGCTCAAGCCTTTGTTTTTCTGTATCACCAAAAGAAAAAAAAAATATCTAAAAAGGAAGAATACCATTCAGGTGGATGGGAAACCCATTCATTAGGCTGTTCAAAAGGCTTCTGCTCATTCTTTTGCCTTCTGTTTAGCTTGTGAACATCACTCCCCAGAAGAGGCCTTTTGAATACAGCATTTCTGTATGGATGAGCTGGTCAGACCAAACTCCATGGCAGGTCAGTATCTGCCTCACTGGAGGTGGTTTGCACCAGTCACAGTCAGAGAAGTGTGGTTAGAAGGAGGCTAGTAGCCAGAAATTTCCCTCTTCCCTTGGCTAAGGTCCTGGACATGTGTTCCGGCTGCCACAGTGAGGCACAACTCACCTCTGCCCACAGCTGTCCCACTGTCCCTGGTCTCTCACAAAGAAAATTCCCTGCTGTTCACCTGTCCCTTCTGTATCTAACATCTCTTTCAGACAGGATACCATGTGGCTGCTGACAGTGGCTAAAAGTTTGAAGGCACAACTCCTTGATCCCCTGCTACTAGAGAAAGAAGCCATCCCTGCAAAGAAAGCACAAGTGAGAGCTACTGGCTTGTGTCTGTGACCAAATCTCCAAGTTCCATCCATCCATGGCTGAGAAGCTGGCTGCCCAAATGGTCTGTTGGGGTGCAAAAGTAGTCACTTAGAGAGCAGAATGCCTACAACAACCCATAGCTCCCAACACAGATCCACATAATGGCATGCAGCATTGAAGAAAAGCACCTGTGTGTTTTTTAGAGAGAAACTTTTTGTCTGGTGTCAAGTTGACTCTGTTGCATTGCAAGGCAGCTCTTACCTAACCTTTGATCCCAGACTGGATTCCGTGGGTGAAAAAGCAAAGCTGTATTCTGCCTAGTGGCAAACAAGGCTGTTTGTTGTGCGTGGACGTACTAGTGATCTGGCTGGTTTGTACCATAACTACCAGCACCAACAATCCAAAACACTTGCAGCTTAAATTTCTCTGATGCTTCCCCTGCTGCCAATTCTGTTAAAATTTATTAAGTGCAAAACCTCTTTGTTTGGGTGGGTTTCTTATATCAGGTTTGCAGTCAGAAAGGATTTCTGCAAAGCACTGATACCTCTTTCATTAACTAGCATATATCTTTGCTTTTGTTAAGTGATGCACTGATTCAGTTTCTTCTCCTTGACAGGAGGGTCAGAGCCACGCTAGGTGGTCCCACCAAAGCACAGGCAAACACACGCTGATGGGTCCAATCCTGTATTTGAGGGAGTTTTCTTATTACAGCCAAAGGTGTCATTTCTTTCCACATGTCCCTGTGGATTTGGCAGTAGAAGGTGGCAGGATGCAGGATGGAGAATACACCCCACATAGAGAGCCAGTGACATGTAGGTCAGCAGGTGCTTGATTTCTAATTTTCTGTATCACGTTGCATGAGCATAAGCTTCAGTGTAAGCGCAGCAGGAGGAGCATGCTCCAAGTCTGCAAGAGCTGATAAGCAGAGCTGTCACCATTGAAACTACACCCCCACGCGTCACATGCAATTCAACACCACACTTTAGGAGGCTTTAGGGCTCTGATCAGCAGTTTGTTCCAGAGATGGACAGCTAAACTGCCCTGCCTTGCAAGTCCTGCTGGAGGTTTGTCATGTTTATGTCCTGTTCTGACACTGCTTAGTCCTTCTGCTGAAGAGAAAGGACTTGATGTGACCTTCAGAGCCCAAGTGGAGAGATGGGAAGAGAAGCATTGACTGTTTAATTGCATAGAAAGTAGGAAGAGCCTTAAAATTAAGAGCATTCTATATCAGTAGGAGGAAACAGTGCTTTAAACTGTGATGAGCCAGAGCTCTGTAAGCTGTTTCTCTGCAGAAAGGAACAGATTGGACCGTGAGTCACTCTGAAAGTAGCATGATCCTTTTATAACTCAGAGCAACAGGTCTTCCACATATGAGTTATGACGCTACTGAAGGTATATAGAAGTGCTTCATTTCCCTTCTGCCATTCACCCATTTCCCTGGGAACCAGCTAGCACAATAAGCTAATGCAGCAGATAAACACCTCTTGGTTTCTTGGTTTACTTAGAGACTAAATTACTCTCATATTCCAAAACTGACTGGCAAAGTACAGGAAAGGAAACAAACCCAAATTCCTTTCTTACATGACTGTTGATGATTGCCCGCTGTTATGGCTCCCTTCCCCCCAGTCATGTCATTTGGTGAGCTGGAAAAAAACACTGAATATGCAGAGCAGGGATTCCAACAAACTCTTTATCGGACACTGAAACTGTGCTGATACATATCATACCAGATTGTTTTACATCAAAAAGCATTAATACTGGGGAGGTTTTCATCACGTGCCAGGCAAAACTGAAGTTCTTATGTGCATTCTTTTACTCACAGATTTGATACATAATTTTTTTGACGTTATGAGTTAACTGATCAAATTAGTGTGAGCAGTTGCAAAGTTATCTTACATAAAGGCAAATCAAAAGTCTGAGCTGGATTCAAAGGCCATTCACCAAATAGCAAGAGTCAACTGTATTTGGGAGGGGATGAAACAGAGATGGAATTCTAACCTCAGAAAACCACAGGATGCATGGACTTGCCAGACTCCATAAGAAAGCAAGAGCTAGGAATAGCCACCTGGTAGTTTTAAGACCTGTTTCCCTCTGAATGGGTTTATTTTTTTCTGGTTCAAATGACAGTTAGCTCTAAGGGAGCTGGCTATTAAGGGAAGGAGAAGTACGGACACTGCCAGTCCTCTGAAAGCACTCCAGCCCAGGGCCTGATCTGAGAGTTGGTGCACTGTATGGCTTCATTGCCAGAGAGACAAGAACCTTGGCCTGGAACAGAGCAAGAAGAGCATGGCTGGTTGGGAAACCAGGCACGTCTCTTACTTTGCCCTCTTTCAGTTTCCCAGCTCTACCCAGTCCTTTGACCCAGACTCAGCCAGGGATGCCACACAGGAAGATCCAAAATGCTTATCTGTTGTGGTGGAAGTACTGACTGTCTTTCCAGCTCTGGAAGTCCCTGTGTTTAAGAGCACAGCAGGGAAAAAATATTCATCCACTTTGAAAGTAAAATCTTTTAAGAGAAGCTGGAGAACCTAAATATACCCAATGAAAAAGAGAAAAAAAACTATTCTGCTTTTATATCCACTATTTCTGGTCTCAGAACTACAAAGACAGTAGTCAGACACTTATCCTCTCCCTCCCTCCAAAATCAAAAGAAACAGATGTTGCAGTGGGCAGGGTTCAGAAATCTGTGGGTCTCCTTTACTTTGGGCAGGAGGCACTTCCCATTAAAAGAAGCTCACACCTCTCCCAAAGTATGCAGGCACTGTTTTCTAAACTGCCTTGTCATGAGAATGTCATTCAATTGTATGTATGTCAAATGGACACTTAAAATCTACCTGAAGTTTTGAAAGCCACAGCCAAATCCCCCCCCGCCCCATGCCCACAGGCCAAACACATATTTTGTGCGATTTTTTGTCATTTTTGCCTTTCCAAAGACCAAGAGGAAGCAAGATGAGCTTTATGATAAGATGTGTAGACCTCAGAAATTCAGACTTAACACTTTGTTGCAAATACCTGTTTATCAAAAGAGGAAGGGATGATTCCCAACACTTTTCCAAATACATGGAGTGATCATGATGTGTATGAAGAGGGGAATGCAAAACTTTTAGTGACATCTTCTTCCAGAGACAGGGGAAAGCCTTGTTAATCACAACCCAGTCATCTCCCATGTGCTTTTGATGAACTCCTCAGAACACGTGGAACATTCTTTTCTGACAAATACAGATTCAAAGCATGACTTACTGTAAGGTGCAGGGTGGAGGCCACAGTATTTGTAGCAGCAAGGTTCAGTGCAATACGTGTCCTTGTGACAGAAGAACAATTTTCCTTCAGTCTCCCATCCTTGCCCATCTGTTCTTTGAAGGTTAAGATAGATCTTTGTGATCAACCAATCTGCCTTCCCAGGAAGGCAGGCTATATGTGTTCCCCATTCTTTCTTCCTGAGCTGGTGCTTTCTGCCTGCCTGAATGGCAGTGGTAAAGATTTGTCATAAAGTTTCGTGTAACACTTCAATGCTTAATTATAATCACGGATGAAAATGTGCATAATTTAATGTTAGATTTTGCTCAGCTTCACAATCTACTAGAAGCAAAAGCTATGTGCTGTTTGATTTCTTTCTACTGGTAGCTTTGTTCTTCAAATCCTTTGGAACATACCTAACAGCACAGGGAATTGTCCTTGTCCCAGTGGAAGCTGAGTTCCTCCTTACATTTACATTTTTAGAGGTGTCAACTAGGTCTTTACCCATTTAGTGGCTAACATGACAGGTTAAATCTAGCTTTGATGAAGAACACCATCCAGCACCATGTCAAAAAACACACCAGGCATCTACAATATAGATGTCCATTAGCTTCCATCTACCAAGCTCCCTTCAGTTTTTTTAAAGTGTTAAACCACCCCAATGAAATTAAAATAAACCTTTTCAAGGTCTAGCACAAAGTTCCAGCAAGACTATGTTGTTTCGAGACTTATTTCTTCAGGTGGTAGTTTTCTGTGGGGGCCGGGGAGGTGGAAATGGAAAGCAGAATGAAGGTGCAGCATTCCTTGATGTAGAGCATACTTTCCCACAAGTTGTGAAAGGAAAGGGCTTGGCAAGAGGAAAGGTGTTATATTTAGAGCAGAACTAAAGAATATTGGCAGCAGAATCTTTGTCTAGGATATGTTCATCCTCATACTGGGCATGTCAAAGGCACTTGACAAAACAAGCTGCCAGAGCACAACCAGAAAAAGCAGATAACAAAGCAATCTAAAACCAGTCCTTGCTTTTTCCTGGTTCTTCCAGTTTCTCTCCTTGCTGACAGCTCTGCTGCCTGTGAGAAAGCTGTTCAGCATTCAAACTTAAGCTGTCCCTAGACTCAAAACTCTTTATGAAAAGAGAGAACAAAAGAGAGCAACTGCTCATCAAACTGTGGTGGTTTGTCATAAGTATAACTAACATACTACACCACTTGCATGACTTCTTGGGGCAAACCGTTGCCCAAAAGCATAAAGAGTTTGGAACAGTCTCCTAACAAATATTCCAAGATTTGGTCTTTTGAGACTGGACAGAGATAGAAATACTTGCTTTAAAAAAAAGGCATCTGAGATGCAAGCCTGAGATACAGGCCAAGTAGGGTTTACACACAAGGGCCTCAAGAGGCCACAAAAATGTAGGCAGATGAAAAAAGTGAGCAGAGTGCAGAGTAACTTGGTCTTAGCACTGCCTGGCAGAGCAGCACGAAGACTTGAGTCACTGAAGTGCTGGCAGGCAGGAGGGAGCCTGCAGGAATTTCCATGCCTCAGCCTAGGACTCATTTAGCTTTACCTCCACAGGTTTGGGCAACTTCTGAGCATTAGCGTTTATCTCACCAAAGATAAACCAGGAACACGAGGGAAGTGTGCACCACTCTTTAGCCTGGAAGGAGAATGCCTCAGAGGAATGTCTGCATTTTGCATGAAGACTGCTATTTGGATGATCTTATGAGATCATAGAAAATGGGGCTTTTGAATTATTTTACTACCAGAGAAGGATGGGTAAGGAGTGTCGTGGGAGTAGAGTCATTAAGCAGCAAATGAGGGGGAAAAGCCCTTTGGTTTTCATTAGTAATGTTAATAGCAGCATGCATTTCTTCCTTGATGGAGATGCCTTTGATCATATACATAATTATTACCAAGCGACAAATAACTGATGGGAGTGCAATAGTTTTTGTGTCTGCCACATGTGAAGGGAGGAATTCCTGCTGTCTGGTACCTCAGTCTTTACAGTGCAGTGTTATCACACTTTATCTGTTTCTGTCTCTTTGGAGCTAAAAAACAGACCTGATGTTGATGTTTATAATTAAAAAAAAAAAAAGAAAAAAAAAGAAAAATAAAAGAGGCTTCTTGCCTCCTTCTTGGCTACTACTGTGTACTTTTGGTTCTGGAAGACTTTTCAAACCCACTCACATCTGGAAAACTTATTTTTTGCTCTTCATTAAGTCTGATGTCAGGTGGTCTTACTGGGGTATGTGATCAGCTTGGGTTGCACAATTGTCTGAAACTAAACAGCAAAATGCTTTTCCTCAGTTGTTGGAGACCAATGGAATCCAAACCAGTCTGCAGATAGGCAGGGCTATTAGATCAGCTCATTTGACTATCAGTTACAGGCTTATGGAGGTTGGAAGTTTAAGTTACCTACAGTGAACATTGCCCCATTTACTCATTTGGTTAAGCAAGTGCTGTCGGCACAAAGTTGGAGGCAAAGATTTTGTCCTTCCTTCCTCTTTGGTTGTTGTCTAATACTTATATTCACCTAACCTGTTGGGCCAAAATAGAGTGAACCATGTCCAGAATTACATTTAATCTTTCTTCGCTATGGTTTCTTTAGCAAGTAGCGTCAACATCTTGCACTTCCTAAGATCATGAGATGATTGATTCACAACCAGAAGAGCTATTACATATATACATATAACTCTAAATACCATAACTTAAACTTCAACTAAAGCATATTCTTAAACAATAAGCATTACTAATGCAGTTTTCTAGATCAGAGGAGTCAATAAACCATATACAGGTATGTAATATCTGAATGTGCTACGACATAGTATACACGCAGCTTTAATACAGTCTTTTCAGACGTGCATGGTGCAAGAGGTTATCATCTCTCTCCTGTTTCTGTCATAGCTGCTTGAAGGGCTGAGATGGACGTCCTAGTGTGAAATGCTGGGTGAGACTGGCTGTTGAGATCTTGTCACAGTATGGTTTTGAGTAACTTCTCTGAGCAGCCCATCCTAAGGTAAGGGGACAGGGAAGTTGATTGCATTGCTCCCTTGCATTGTGGAGCAGATGAAATGGTTTGCCATGCTGTGATTCTCCAGAGAAAAAGCAGTCTCTAGGTGACCACTTCTTTAACCTTGCAGTTGAAAGGCAAACACTATTACTGAACAACTTTTTTTTTTCTCTGGTTACTTTGAGAAATTGTATTTTACAAAATTCTTAGTTTGCAGCTGGATAAATGATTTCTCTTACTTTCCTCTCAGTTTTATTCAGGAAATAGCCATAATGGCTGGTAAAGTTCTGTGGTGACTGCAGTTCAATTGCTCACCAGATGGAAAGAGCCCTAAGCACTCAAGGTGAATATTTGGCTAAGACCGGCCAGAAATCTGAATTCATGCTTGATTATCTAGATTGAAGCAAACTACTCATGTTTGGGCATCCTCTTTGGTAGCCCTGAGAAGCCACAACTGACAATTTATTCTCACCCACTAAGTCAGGTCCCAAACACTACTAGCAAGTCCTGATAACTGCTGTGAAAATTATAAATATGCTGGTGTTAGGAATTGACAGCTCTGTTTAGCTCTGTCTCAGGCAGACTGCCTTTTCAATGCACCATTAGGGAGCCAGGAAATTGGAGCTAATGGATGGACTTTCTGCAGTTTTCCTCTTTTCTAACATCCAGTGGCCACTGGATGGCACTGAGGTTACTGTCCTGCTCACAAACACATTCTAAGAAGCCTGACACTTTGTTTTTAGGAATTCTGAAAAATTGTCTGGGGCACTGAATTTGGGTTATTTTTTTGGACATGCATAAGGCTGGTTGCCTCAGCTCTTGTAGATTCTTCTCCCCTCACTTACTGCCCCTGCTTTGGGATCGCTTACAGCTAAAAATAAATGCTCACTGTAACTCTACACACAGGTGTGCATGGAGCCTCAAACTTCGTGCGAGTGCATGATGTCCTATCACACCAATGGGTGAAGAAGATAAGGAGCCTTAATTGTTGCAGTAATCCCTAAGCTACGTCACTGGTACTGGCTACAGAGTCATTTCAAAGGATCTGCCAAAGCATAAAATTGTCTTAGGTACTGGCAGCGTCAGACAAAGTTCACTGATTATACAGCCATCTTAATGCCCATGGCTTCTGAAGATTTCCTACACTGAAAGCACACAAACTATAGCACAATGTTTTCAGAAACCGTAACACCCAACATCTTAGGGTATTTGTAGATATCTGACCTAAAGCTTCTTATCTGTCTCTGAAGATGGACTCTGGTGGGGCATTCAGATTTGTTTGTGGTGAAAATGCCACAATCACTTTTTATTATGCTGGCTGAAGGCTTGAGCCACAAACACACAATTAGCAGGTTTTATGTGTGCTTGATCCACTCAGTGCAGCCAGCACAGTGGTACACCTGGAACTGGGCATGGATGTGACTCTCAATAGCTGCAGCAGAAATAATTTTTTTACAGGTTCCATCTCAAACTGTAGTGCTGACCAAGCAGGATTTTGGGTGCATTTAACCTCCTGACCCCTCTTTAGCTGCTAGGTGCTGATGCCTTGAACAAATTAATACCCCTTCTCTCAAGCTCTAGGCTGTGTTTGATTTTGTAACCTAAGCAGCTTTTCAGGGAGGTGGCTCTCCATACTTCAAATGCCAGTTTGATTTTCTGTTGCAGGGCAAGCCAGAGCTGCCCAGTAGTCCAAGTCCTCTTAGTGCAAGGACACAAGCAAGGAGTGGGCCCTGGGATGTGGACCCAGAAGGAAGCACAAGGGAGAATGGTGAGCAAAACCCCTCTTTCATGCTTATCATACTGGCAGGGTAGTGGTCTGGGTGCAAGTGCATGACACCTGGCCGTAATGCCAGCGTGCCTCCGACAACAGCCAACAGAGTGGTCTGCAGGTGATGGTGCCTTGCTGCTTAGCTCTGCAGCTCTGCTAAGTGAAAGATGGAGTTGGGGTACTCAGAGTTTGAAAGAGCCAGGAACTGAAATATCACTTTGATTAAGGTAACTAGATGCCAAGTGCTTGATTCTTCTAAACTATTTTCAGAATTCTGGATTAAAAGGATTGTTCTTCCCTGCTCTGTTCCCTCTGACTTTCAGCAGATTAAAGGCAGGTCAGAATCACTTTGGGAAGGCCCAGTTTGCAATACATTGGCTTTCAGAAAGAAATTTCAGACTATATATACACAACTAATATTAGAAAAGTCTGAACACTTTGAAAACAGAGTACCATTTTCTGAAACAGAGTACCATTTTCTGATGTCAGTTTACATGTCTGCTTCTACACAGCAGATACACATCTAGGCACCAAACTACATGAGAGTTCTCAATGTCTCTTTCACTATCAGGTAGTTGCATCCAAAACCAGACATTAAGGAGTTCAAGAAATCTTCAACTGTGCCCTCTTAGTTCATGACTTCAGAGATGGTGCATGCTTGCTCTTACTAAAACTCGACATTGCTTTAATACAGACAGGAAATTTGAGAGAAGAGGCTAATTTATTTATTTTTTTGAAAGAGACTTGGTACTTTGGTGTAAAAACCAGATACTGAGACATTTAATAGGCACGTGTGGCCAAAACATCATCAAGTTTTGATTTGGTTTAGATAAATAGATGGCAGTGGAATATTGATTTTTTTAAAGCATCTGTTCTTCTGAGAATAGCATAATCTAATTTTAAATAGGTATAAACTCTGCTAGTTGTTTTTGGTTTTGCAAGGGCCTCATCATTCCGCAATCATTCTGAACTCAAGCTTGCTGGCATCCAGTGCCTTTGAGAGTACTGTGTTCTGTGTGACATTCAAAGTACCTGAACACAGTTTGTCCCAGTAGCTACTGAAGCTGTGTTTGATGTGGTGTATAGCTACACAGCACACATCCACAGGGATTTGGATGCCCAGAGCAATTTTAACATCATTCTTCTTCCAGCTAGTATGTTTTTCCACTTGATTTTCTCTTTGTTTTTTGACCGTGTCCTTTTAGTGGACACTTACAGTCTAAACAGTTCTAGTTTGTCCAAAGGCTTGTATTTGCATACTTTTGATTCCTGAGACACTGTGGTGGCTCTTGGGCAAGTTAATGAAAATAAAGGTTGTATACTCAAGGATTTTCGGGCAGGAGGGGGAACAGTTCAGTCCAATGGCGCTGTTGACCCACATGGCCGTCTGTCTCTTTCTACAAAGCCAACTATATACAAAAGGGGAGGCTTTTTATGAATGAAGTGCTACCTAGCTATGGCATGTTCCTCTTCAATTCTTGATTTGCAAGATCTGTTCCACTGTCAGAAATCTGCTGTCTCAGTAGAAAAGAATCCTTCCAGTTTCTATCCCCTCAAATTTGAAGAGCGTTAAATTCACAATTTCTGGGCTGTGCGGATGTATTTTAAAGTTCTCATATCTGCAGAAGTAAACTAAACATGGTCTAAATTTCTCTAAACAAGAAACATGCTGCTTCTAATCAGCAGCAGCTCTACAAGGTGTGAGTGTGGGTGTGTGTGTTTCTGTGGGTGGTGGTACATTAGCTGTTGTGACCTGCAGTAGATGGTGGTTAAGTTCTGTCTGCACAGCGTCACGTAAACTGAAGCAACTGATGTCTGCATGGGAGAAGTTGGTGCTTCGTTCTGGGCAGCTGAGCTGACATGTTCTCACATCTCCCAGGTTTTTCCTTGCTTCCATATCTAGTGTTGTATGCGCACTGAGACACCTCATGCTCTGACCTTGCAAATGGATATTTTTAAAAATAGACTTCTGAGGTGTCGATGGAAAAATGCTTAAAGAAGTCTTTTAAGTTCTCCAGGATGGACCCCAACTTCCCCAAGCACTTCCATATTGTGCTGCAGATATGCAGAACCTGCATAAGTAAGCAAATTCATCCAAATAAGCCGAACTGGGAAGGGGCAGACAAGCCTCCATGATGCTGCCTAAGCAGCAGCCCTCTACACACAGCACCTGGGACACCAGAACAGAAAGGCTGCACTGCAAAGTTGCCATAAAAGGGGCTGGAGTGTTTGGGGGCAGTGCCTTACTGCTGTGTTTAGGTGAGCGGTATGACCTGGTGGCTGTGCACTGTCACACAAGCAGAGAAGGTACGGTACAGCTAAGAGAGCTCAGGCTCCTAAGGCATGTGCAAAGATGTCACAGAACTTAAGGAGCATGAATGAAGTGTGGTCATATTCAGTGGGATCCCAGGTGCAGGGACAGTGTGGGTTACACCAGAAATCTGGCCACAGCGGTGATCCAAGATTCACGAATGGCGCAGGTCATGAACTCCATGCTGTAAGTCTGGTCAAGCTCAGTAAGAACTTTTCACGAACACGGGTGTGTTCCTGCTCTGCCCAACACTGGTCTGTGATGGAGGCCTCTTCCTGGGAGAGTGAGGGAAAGCAGACAGCCACACATGGCCTGGCTTTGTCCCCTCTGTCCCATTTAGAGGAATAGCCTATTAATGATTTTTGGCTTGTGAAGAGCAGATCCTGCAGAGGGAAAGTGGTAGCAGATCCTTTGGGGAAATTTGTAAGCTAATGATTTTTGAGACCAAGGTCATGTTTAGAAGACACCATCAGTACCTCTTTCTCTCTAGTGGCTATAGATGGGCTGGAAGAATACTGAATATGCTTCTGTTAAGTCTCCCCTGATTCAACTATGTAGTGTTTTGTCAGGACTTCTGTTTCTAGATAATTCTGTAACAGGAAGCAATCAATAGTAGCTAATTTTTGGTTATTCTTCCCCCACATAATGCTTTTGTTTTGCGCTTTTTCTCATTTGATCAGGTCAAGAGATAATCACTGACTGTCACTGTTCCTCTTATAATTGACACTACTGTCAGGAGTTGGACTAGAGTTTGCATAACCATTTCTGTAAATCATGATTTTCAAAGGAGGTGCTATATGGAGTACATCCAAGAGCCAACACTCATTCTTAAAACAAAAGGTATTTTCAAAGCCAAAGCTGTGGTGTAAGACAGCCTAATCTGACCCATTCACAGGACCAAGTTCAACTTCCTTCACCAAAATATTTCTATTTCTTCTTCTTTGTTAGGTTAATCTCAGGTTAAATTCTAAATTTCCTCTAAAACTGTTATTTGGCTGCATGTAGCTCTGCATCCACAGGAGGGGGCACTTGAATAAAATTTTGAGCAGTGCCAAATACCTCTCTTTTCATTCCTCCTGCTGTGCAGAGTGGTTCTGCATGTTGGAGAAGGGGAAGAACTGAAAGATGATGAAGGTGCGTGGAAACTAATCTAGCCCATCAAGTCCTGAAGTAGGTTTTTGAGCTCTTCTAATGGCTGGATCTTGCACTGTTTCAGTCACAGTTTGCTTCAAATCAACTAATACAATACACACACAAAAAGTAATCCATCAAAATAAATAAAACACTTAATCATATTGTTCCTTGGCTGAAAATTTTGTTCTCTGCTTCAGTAGGCAATATGGCATTTTACAAGGAAGCCTTTTTTTCATGGTTAACATCCACACACAGGCATCTGAAGGGTTGAACTAGACTAAAGAGCAAGCTGCTAGTGGTTCAGCAGACTGAAAGATCTAGAGTCCATAGTCTGGTGCAGAGAAATTGTACTGCATTTCCACATCATCTTTGTTTAAAAAGGGATTTGTTTCCCATATCTGCCTGGAGTACATGGAGGAAGGCTTCCTGAGAGGAGCAATAAGTGAAGGAAGACGTATTTCCACATGCATTACAAATAGTCTGCACTTCAGCTACGCTGATGTGTCAGACCTTTCTGAGGGACCAGGGCTTAACTGAGCATTAGAAAAGTAGATGTGTAGCTCTGCTTGACTGTGTTTTTTGTTCTTTGCCCCTCTCTAAGGCCTCTCTGGTCTTTCATGATTGACAAGGTGTAGCACTTGGGAAGAACTGATTTCTAGCTCCTGTGACTTAAAGATTTTGAAAGCTGAAACTATGAAAGAAACAGGCATGAGTTTAAATGGCAGCAGGAGTGAGACTTACTTCGACCAGTAGAGCCGATAGCAGGTTTTTAGATGTATTTCCCCTCCTCCTTCCACTCTTGCTTTTGTTCAGTTTAAATCTAAACTCTGGATAAGGACACTGTGCTGCTCAGGACTGGAGAGAGAGCTGTATTCACTGGAGCATCAGGGTCATACACGGAACTGCAGTGAAGATGTTTCAGCAGAGATCCACTACTGCCACTGCACAATTCCTGCTCATAGATTCAAAGCTTCTCCTGAGCTAGAACAGATTCCTTTAATCTGGGAGAGGACAATGAAGAGGTGACTACTGATTTCAGTACTCAGATTGTAACACTGAGGAAAGGGAAAAATTTGAGAGGAGATCTGATATAACTAACAAAACTTCTTGCTTTTCCCTTTCCCTTTCTATTTTCCAGAGTTGGCAGATAGGATTCTCACTGTCTTCCAGGAGCTGTACAACAGTCAGAAACCGTAGTTTGAACACAACTCTTGTAAAAAGAGTTCTTAGGTATGGCAAGGTCCTAGAAGAGGAAAGAAAAGAGAGGAAGTGTTGACAGTCCACTATTAAATTTATCATATTAACCCTATGGATATATCCACAATAAATTAGTTACTTTGCTGCTGCCCATGTTATGAACTCCATGTAGGAGAACAGACAGGTGGCTGGATTTCTTGTGTGTTACTCCCCTCCTCCCCTCTTGCTTTTATCTTCTCTTATGATACCAAGGGTTGCATTTTAAAGCCTCACAGCAGTGGCCTCACTGCACTCTTTGACAGCTGTGATCAAATTCTGGTTTGCTTGACTGTTAACAGTTCTACCAGTGAAATTCTGTCTGACTGCAGTAAGAACAGAATTGGAGCAATTCAGGCTCCTCTAAAAATACCACTTCAAGAGATTGCTGTAGGAAAACACCATGATTCTGCATCTCAAAGAATGAACACTTATTAGGGCAAACATCAATGGATGTGGAACCTGAGCTAGGGAAGGAGAAACCTTTTTTTGCTTATGTGGATTATGGGGGAGAAAGCAGGACCTAATTTTCCTGGTCCGAGGCAGATTGGTTGAGCCTAAGCCTCACTGTTTAAAGTTATGCCAAATGCCATTCTGTTGATGTCTTTGCTTTCTCACAAGACATTTCATCCTGCTTCAAAGCCCTTGACTATTTGAGAACTATTCAAGGTCAGCTACCACCCCACCTTATATTGCTGCTTTTCAGAGAAGGCATCTGCAGAACTGTGGCTACTTAGTGTATCTGTAACAAAGCTATGACAATTTTCTTTGATTCTTTTTCTTTCTTGAGAGAGACAGCTGTTTGGCTCCACTGACAGCAAAGCAATTTTAAATTCCTGGGACTCCAATTAAAAACTAGATCTGTTTCCAAAACACTATTAAGGACACACCAGGGGATAAAGGATTTGAATATATTGCCATGGAAATAAAGCTTATCTCCTTATTTGTGGCCACAGACAAGCCTTTCTGTCTTGCAGGGTAAAAGAGTACTCATCCAACAAAATGGAAACTGCAACTAGTGCTTTTCCCTTTGTGAGATGTCTAGATTTCAGGAGCTGGCAGTGGTAAGATAAACATACTATTAGGAGTGGTGATCTAATAAAACAGCTGGCAATCTTTCTGTATCAACTCTGCCTTGTGTCCAGCTCACTTGTTTTCTGTGAGACATTTAGGACTTGATGTTCCCAAATGTGTGCCATCTCTCTCCGTATCAGACAGCCAAATATGCAAAAGTGCTACTTGAGAAGTATGCCTGGTAGTACTTCTTGTCTTATGAGCATTCACTACTGGGATCTGCCAAAAAAAGGAGATGATGCTGTGAGCTGTAGCAATTCAGAAATAGGCTCTGCCTCAGCTCTGCCTGAGCTTGCTCTGCCAAAGCCTTCAATGTCAGTTTGACTCCTTGTCTCTTGATGGTGATTACAGTGGACTTCTGGTGAGCTCAGAAAAATTAAGCTAAATCTTCAGTTGGAGAGCAACCATCCTATCTTTCCTTCTTCTGAGCTGTGTGTGGGTATAGACCTGGATCCGATCTTCACCAAGAGACTGGAAAACAGCCATCTCTATGGGTACCAGCAAAATGTGACTCTAACTGCAGCTGATGCACCACTAATTGCCAAAAGCAGATTGGAGATGTCAAAGCTACCGAGATGCTTGCAGATCTCAGTGCACAGCTGGGCTCAAAGAGGGCAGAACATGATCTTAATGTTGAATTCAAAGGAAGGCTCTTGTGTAAAGCGAGTAATAAACCTCTGCAAATGCCCAGCATTGTGCATGGTGTTCAAGCCAATCAGGGCCAGGTTCTGGCCATAAGGAAACATAGTTTGATTGGGTTATAGTCACTGGCACAGGGCTCTTTGAACCTGCTTGAAACCTAATCTTTAAAAACTGATAGACATATTCAGGGATGAAAAGATCGTGGACCATAAGGAAAGAAGATACTTTTCTCTGGTTGGGGAGGTCTGAGCCCATGACAACCACAAGCTGAGATACAGTGGGAGAAAAGCTGCTTGCTGTCACACTGGTCTTTCCCCCCATGCTGTTCTCAGAAAGCAGCCTCATTTACACAGGCCTTTGCTGTAGCTGCCAATTTTCACTGCTCTCTGTGCAGGTGGTTCTGAACAAGGCAACTAAGGGCCAGAGTTTCGGACACACTTGCCTTGGTTCATACACCCTTGTACCAAAGGGGAGGACAATTGATTAACTTTTCACCTTCACCTTCAGGGCAACACAATGTTATATGGGGAAGGTTAGTATGAAATATGTTTTTCTTCCGAGGAACTTGCAGCATCTCTACAGTTCTGACACTGTCACATTCCCAAATGCAAAGAACAGAGAGATTTCAAGCCCAGAAACAAAATACTTCAGAAGCTTTCTCTATTTCGCACCCTTGCTTCCCACCATGGTTTTGTTGGCTTCTTCCTTAAGCCAGAAGTGATGGCATTGAAGACAAGGAAGATCTTGGACACAAATGGAATGCCTTATAGTGGATGGAGGAAAACAGAACCCAGAATTTCCGCTATGAAAACTGAGCATACTGATTTTTCTCCTTACCACAGATTGTGTGTTGTTTCCCCAGAAGAAAATAGAAATTAATACTTAATGAAATACCTTTTCCTGCCACTTGGTTCCTCAAGGACAGTCAGGGTCAGATGTCCCATTATCCTTTTTCTGGAAGGGATCCTATAACACAAAGGTTAAAGAAAAAGTCTTTCCTTTTATTTTTCTTTTTTTTTTGGTGGTGGTTTTTGTTCTGTTTTGTTTTGTTTTGGGGTGGTTTTTTTGTTTGTTTATTTTGTTGGTTTTTTCTTTTCTTTTTTTTTTTTTTTCATTGCAGATATCTGAGCTGTTTGGAAAAAAAAACCCAAAAGAACAAAACCAAACCAAACCCACAAAAAAAGAAAATTTAACAGGAAACTCAATAGTCCTAGTGCTCCTACCACTTGGTTCTACTGTCAAGGACAGAATAAAACTGTAATTGGCTGCAATAAATAAATTATTTTTTAAATTTATTTAAAATAAAATAATTTATTTTAGAAGATGTGACTTCCCTCTGTAAGCTGGCAGATGACACCAAGTTGGATGGCAGTGCTGATCTGCTGGAGGACAGGAAAGCTCTGCAGAGGAATCTGGACAGGCTGGATTGACAGACNCTCTGGTCACAACAACCCCATGAAGTGCTACGGGCTGGGGGCAGAGTGGCTGAAAAGCTGCCGAGTGGAAAAGGACCTGGGGGATGCTGGTTGGCAGCAGCGGAACATGAGTCCGGAGTGTGCCCAGGTGGCCAAGGAGGCCAATGTCATCCTGGCCTGTAGCAGCAACAGAAAATACAAAAACCCCTTCTTTTTAAAATTCACAGCAGGAAGACCTTGCTGCAACTGCCAGCCCTTACATAAAAAAGCCAATCCAAAGCACACCAACCAAGCAAACAAGAAAACCCTGAAAGAATTATTTCTTTTGGAGAAAGGAAGGTAGGGAAAGGAGAGCAAAGAGATTGTGGACAGCTGCCATACCTATTTCCATGCACAAGAGACTGTGAGGAATTGAAAGATAAAATGGTTTTAGTCCAGAATGCCTCTACAAAAATAAAATGTTAATTCCTTCATTACTAAAAATATTACCACCAGTAGACAGGGCTGGTACTGTCTATTTCCATGGAGACCACTGCAGTATTTTAGAGCTCCGGTTTTGTGGGCAGAGGAACATGCTGTTAAATTAACTAATACTTGAGAAGATAGACATAAATCCTCACTACATATTTTGGGCACTCACATAATCTTAAGGCAATGCAGCTACACCAACATTATAATAACATCCTCTGATCTCCACTAAGTACTTCTTCCTGGTGATGTCAGTGACACAAATGTCCGGAAATGGTGTGAGTGTTCTGATGGTCTTACCCAGTGCCCTCTCCATTCTGCAATAAGGACTTGTCCATCTGACACTGCCGTGAAAGGGAACAACCTGATGCTGCCAGCTCTGGAAAGGTTTGTTCTTTTACTACCCACGCTAGAAAGAGCAGAGTGCAGCAGTGTGTCAACCTCGCACAGACAATAGTCAAAGTAAAGCAGAAAGAAGGCCGAGGCAAGCCATTTTTCTGGTTTTCTTGTTCATTTGTAGGCTGTGAAATCACTGTAGTGAACAAGAGGTGTGTGTAATGCCACTGTGCCACTGCCTGGTGGTTCCTAATGATTCGTACGATCCTTCCTTCCTTCCTTCCTGCCTTCCTGCCTTCCTTCCTTCCTGCCTTCCTTCCGTCCGTCCTTCCTTCCATACTTCTTTCCTTCTGTCCGTCCTTCCGTCTGTCCTTCCTTCTGTCCGTCCGTCCTTCTGTCCTTCCGTCCTTCCTTCCTTCCTTCCTGCCTTCCTTCCTTCCTTCCTTCCTTCCTGCCTTCCTTCCTTCCT